>JAOUZG010039019.1:2594764-2627311 GCA_026289955.1 Argiope argentata | reverse complement strand
ATATATATATATATATATATATATATATATATATATATATATATATAAATTAGCACTCGTGAAGTTCGTACTTTTGCAAATTTTACTTGATGGAAAGGGAAATAACATTTTTGTAAGATATATGCGAGAAAGATTTGAGGAAACCCGGTTTTATATGTGTCTGCAAATGCTTTTTTTGTACTATATTACTATATTTAATTTTATTCATTTACACAATGTTTACAAAATAAAAAAAAATTAAAGAGTTTGCAGTTTAAATTATTAAATTATGCACTTTAAATTATAATTTTATCACAATCATATAACTTCAATAATAGATATTTAAATTTTAATTAAGTATTCGAGTGCAGATTTTACTATTATAAAAAAAAGGAAATGTGAATTAGCTATAAAATAATTCCAGTTTCCGTAAAAAGAAAAATGCAGAAATTTGATTCTAAGCTACTTTTTGAGTTTCAGTTTTATTTATTAAGCCGCTGAAATACTTTACTCCACTCGTTTTATGTATTCAAAATCATTCAAGAACGGCTTTTCTAAAACCGGTTTAAAAATTAGAGGTGTTTTTGGCTCATTGAAGCAATTAAATGAAGGAAAAGTGATAAAAAGAATGGAAAATGTTATCTTTTTTCTCTCTCTCTCTCTTTGAGTTCCTTTTGAAGCTTCTGATTTAATTCTTTATATCTAATTATATTTTTCTCTATCATGGAGTATTTCTTTTGTTTACATAAATAAATAGTTTTTTCCATATTTTATTTTTACATGTTTACGTAATCATTTTCTTTTAATAAAACTTTTCTATGCTAATTTTAGCCAAATCATATTAATTTATCTTTCATGCATGTTGTTCGTAATATTTTTTCTTACATATTAAACAGTATTATAAAGATTTTTTGATTTATTTCATGCATAAATTCTTCAATTACAACTCCAAGGGATATCACAAGATTTTTACTTGTTTGTTAATTTGCTAATACTTTTAACAGTTTTTCAACTGTAATTATTTTTTTAAAAAAAATATTTTATTATTTTTATCATTGTTTACATATTGTAAGAGATAAATCTAAAACTGTAAAAACCTGAAACTTTAAAATAGAATAAAATTACTCAGTCACACTTTAAAAATAATCACACAGTTTCAATAATAAATTCTTTTTATAAAAGTTTCTTTAAATATTTAAAGATCGTTTAGTCGTTTTTTTTGTGGTCCCCTTTTATCTCTTAGTAAAGATTCAGGTTTACAAAAATCGTCCAAAAATATAACTCCAGTTGATTTAAATTGAAAAAGTAATTTTCATAGTTCCATTTATTGTTATTATCTCTTAATACGTCTTAGTTTAAGCTTAGTATTAAGTTGTCGTTTCTTTAGATACAGAAAAGTTATCTACGTTCATACCATATATAGATTTATGTATAGAGATGGATAAATGCTAACGAATCAATGACGAAAAGCTTGGGCTTTTATTACAAATGAAAAGTAATTTAATTATTTACTTTATTTTACTTTACTTAATATTTAAACTAAATTCAATAATAAAGAATATGTAAAAGTAATAAGTAAGTAAGTAAATTCAAGTAAAGCAAATGAATAAATTAAAATCATTAATATATAATGCATGAAAATAATAAGTAAGCAAATTCAAGTAAGAGTGAAGTAAATTAACTGCATAAAATTTGAAATAAACAGATAATGTCAGTAGTACTTACAAATTAACAAGTAACAGGACCGAATAATAATTTAAATTTATTGGCATTAAAACCCTAAAATAACATGAGAAATAAATATGAAATGAATAAATATCTAAGACTTTCTAGCTACTTTGCGTCTATAGTTTCATCTAATGAGCTTAGTCTCATTTTATTATTCAAGAAGGCGAGGAAACCTTTTAGCTAAATGTTCAGTACCAGGTATTTTGTTATTATAACGGCTACATGGTATTTATCGCTGATGAAATGTACTGTTAAAGCAAATGAAAACCGAATGTGACACAACATATTCCAACTTACATATTCTCTTACTCGATCGACGTTTTATTGAATTTGCGATTACTGAAATATCCCAATTATTTTATAAAATTTTTGGATTATTTTGGGAAGTTCATTAATGACATTAATTTCTTACGCCAGTACAAAATTAAAGGTCAGCATTATATTTCCCATTTACATACCCGTTACTTAACTTCAACAATATTACATGAGTTGAGTTACTTTAAATCTATTTATATAAAGTAATCATCAGCTTAATTAAAAGAATTTTCCCATCTCACTTTCAGCATTATCCGGACGAAGCGTTCAAAATAGCTTTCTGGTAACGTTAACTTTATTAAGATGTAAAACTGACGTCGCTTTCTGCATAATTATCTTCGCAAAATGTCAACAACTTTTGCAATATTGTGCACTTTTTTTATAATTTATACAAGACTTCACGATAAGTTTAAATATAGAGGGTAAATAAATTGCCTTTCATTCTTTTAATAGTTCAAATTATTACTTAAAGTTGTGCATTTTTTTAATTTATGTAATAATTTAAGTATATTATAGTACTTGGAATAAAACGTTAGAGAGCAGCATAGCATAGAGAATATATTTTACTTATAATATTTCTGTATCATTACGCTAATAGCGACCAGCTGTTTTGTAATAAATAAATTTTTTCTTCCATCATCATATGTGACGTAAATTTTATATACCATGAGCATGCAGGTATTAACTATGATAAGCATAACATTTAAAGGAAACACATTTTACTATGGAGATATTTTAGCGCATATATTTAGACTACATGGATGCGTTTAATTAATTTATTTTCTAATCTTTAATATCTTTTAATTAAAGAAAACAATTTAAACCAGGGATTTTTGTATAGAATTTTGTCTCTTACCCTCAAAGTATCAAGACGGGTAAATTTGACACCATCTGGTAGTTTTACAGAATTTTATTTGTATTTCAAAAATATATAATAGCATTTATTTCAATGAATTCTATAGTTTACTATATCATGATTTTTTTTCCAATTTAGTAAACTAGCAAACTATTATGCTCTATTATTCAATTCAATTAATGGTATTAAATATACACATAAAAGAAAAAAAGTATATTTATAAACAATGTACTTTCAGATATAGGCTGTGTATAAAGGTTTAACATAATGTACTATATAGCTGAAGGTAGTTTTCATGCGTTTCTATCATTATTCTTATTTGATTGAGCTTTAGCGCTACTATAATTATTCTTGGTATTGAGGAAGTTGCATTTTACTTTAAGTAATAAATGTTTTCTAAAATTGTATAATTATGATAACTATTGATCGGCTTTCTAATCTAAGGATTATAAAATTTTAGATCAAAATGGATCATCTTAGTAGTTTAAATAACATTTTAAGGTAACAGTGGACTCTATTAGGCATTTTTTGAGAATTTTTCATTTAGAGTACGGCATTTTTAGGCATATATGCATTAATGTATAAATGCATCAAATTTCTTTAAAAAAATTGAAATAAAATATTTTTTTAATTAAAAGAGGGATTTTTTAAATTCCGAAATATTCCAAGAGTCTTAATTTTAAATTTTTTTTCATATTTCTTCTTTATTTCATAATATAAATTTATTTGGAATAAAACTGTGCAATTATGTAATAAATTATAATGTGTGTAAACTATTTTGTAATTCCAATTAAAAACTAATTTTTTAGAAATATTTTTATTCACACCAAATTAATTCTCATAAGAAGTTTATTTTTTTTCGGGGGGGGGGGACTAAAAGGGATTTTTAACTATCGAAAAAAAAAGTTGAAATATAAAATGCATACCCTATTGCCTACTAATGTTTAAGATAAATCTTTATAATCAATTCCGTTTAATTTCTTCAAAAATTGAGACACTTGGAATGTATCAAAGATATTTAAATCTAATTACAATATCATTTTTAGAAAAAAATCAAAATGTGTTTTCTTTTTAAAAGTCTTTGACATATTCCTTTCATTTAGCAATATATCTTATAAAACTACTTAAATTGAATATAGAAATATATTTTTATGAGAACACTGTATTAAAAAAATTTCATATTCTTTCATATTTCTATTATTTCAAAATCCACTGCCCCTTGAAAAAAAGAACCCCGAGGGCTAAATAGATTTACATGAATCGATGTTAAGCCAAATAAAACTGAATCAACTTGGACATTTAATTTGTTCTTCATATTCGGCATTATTAAAATGAAAAATGAGTAAATAATAGCATGACTTTCATTTCAGGTTAAATGTCTATAGAGTAAGTGAAATAAATGAAATTCACGTTAATAAATTATTTTTTCGAACTTTGACACTAAAAAATCACTTTTACATACTGAAAAAAATATCTATTCTCAGTGCTTTTTGATAGCAATATTTATCTTTAAAACTAGTCAAAGTATTTTCCCTAGAAAATAAAACGAGGCTTCTAAAAAGAGAAAGAAGGATTCTTTACTGTTTCATAAATTTATGAAATTCTTCATAAAAATCAGAATTTTAAATTCGTAGTAATAAAATTCTAACTTTTAGTACCTAGTGACACAAGAATAGCAGGAAAAAAATAGTTCCCAAATCAATAGCAAATGATTTATCAAATGACCTTCATAATACAAAAAAAATATTTTCAATCATATAAAAACAATAATGTCGGATAAATTTAAATTTATATAATAAATAAATTTCAAAATTTAAAATTTTGAAAAAATGCTTTATTTTTTACTCATTTTATTATTACTATTTTCAAACCTGTAATAAATAATTTTATTCTTACAATTATAGAAAGGAAGCAAGTTTCCAATTTGTAATTTTTTAGGGAATTTGCAGAATATAACCTTTCATTATTTTAACAACAGCTTTATTGGCTTAAATTGTTATCGAGTTCTCCATTATCATTCAGAAGGAAATAAAAGAATTATAAATTAAAAGTTTCTACACTGTGTGAAAAAGGAAGAACACCCCTGATTTTTTTAAAAATATTGAGTATTAGTTTATTTTGATTGCAGTTATTTTTTTAAATTATTTTTTAGACATTCACCGAAAAAATATTAGTATCATTACCATGATATTCAAAGATAAATTATAAATGACAACAAAAACGGTTTCCTTCATTTGAAACCATGTAAAAAAGTAGAAGGATAGTTATAGAAGGAACAAAAAAAAAGCGGTTTCAGTAAAGAATATTCTTTCCATCAGCTTTCATGCCTTCGAATATTCTGTTCGCAAGTTAACCATACAAACATTGGAATTTTTTTTTTGACAAAAAATATCCCAAGAAGTATTTAATGCCACTCCAAGCTCAGAGAGCAATTCAAACTTCTTCGCATACTCGACAAAAAAGCATTCTCCAGATATTTTCTACTATACAAAGTGAAATCTTTAGGTGGCCATGGTAAAACCTGTAGTACCTTAAAAAAGTAAAGTACCTTGTAGTACCTTTAAAACCTTATTCGTAGTGAACCAATTCTGAACCCCATTTCCGATGTGGATTGAGGTTCCATCTTGTTAAAACATCCGCTGTTAACCTTCCAATTCAGAGAAATAAGGAAGAAGCTGAGAATTCAGAATATTAATTTAGTCTATGCTTTTACCTACCATCAAGAAAGAAAAGACTTCTTTTTCCTCCATTAACAACTGCTAACCAAACCATCAAACTTCTTCTTCCCGTTTATCTGTTTGAATAACATTCTTCTTCATTCTTCAGACAATGCCAGTATTGATAACCATCTGGACTATCTAATTTCACCTTTTCATCTGAAAATATCACAAAAGTCCATTCTGTGGTTCATGACATGTGTTACTCGGTCTAAGACAAACGATTATTAATATGTCTTTGTTTTCACTTCAGATGGCGTCTCCGGTTTTTGAAAATGAATCTTTTGGAACTTTGGATGTAGTTGTATACCATTTGTTTGGACCCATGAGTAAGTAACCTGCTTAGTTTCGATTTTTTGCAACGTTTCCAGTACTCTTAGTAAGCTCACGAGCAAGTTTCTTTCATAATGAGGCGTTAACTTTTTAGGCCTATCAATCTTCTTACTTATTCCGTTTCCGTTTGAATGTTTAATAAAATTAGAATTTGTATTGGGCCTGACATGTAATATATGAGGGATATCTCTAATATCTTACCTTGATTTTTATAAGCAATAACAGGATTCTTTTGAAAATGATTTAAAGACATAACTCTTGGCATTCTGAAATTAAAGCATCGGTGAACAAATACATTTTCCAGAGAAAAAAAAAGTTTTTAAAAAGTATATACTTACTCTTTTACCCCCACCAAATAAAAAATGTAGTAAATGTCCTGCTACTTATTTTTACACACTGTAAATGATACTTTCGGTACTTTCTTATCAAAAATACTAGAATATATTTCATTTTTACATGAAAATAAATAAAAACTGCAAAATAATTTGTTATCCAGGATAAAATTATATAAGAAAATTTACAAAAAATGGCTGTCCTACTTTTTTTTACGCAGTGTATATCTATTGTTACATTGTTTCTTATTGCTTCTATTTGCTCAGTTTTTTTGTAATTTATCATAACAATCATAAATTTTTATCTATAGTTACAAATTAGCTATCAATTAATGATGAAGTAACAAAGTTATCAGACAGCAAAATAATTGTTATTCGATTTTTTTTTACATTTTTATTTTTTTAATTGACGAAAATATTTTTCAACTAATCTCACATCACCATGGTTTAAAAAATTCCTATTTCTCCTCTTTCTTCATGCATGATGTAGATAAACATGTAAAGAAAATAATAAAAATAAAATAGTTTTCTGTTCTCTGCATTTAAAAGTGTTATTTCTTTCAACAAATAATGAAAAATTATCAAATTTACAATCTTAAAAATATTTTTATTATTTATGAGTGATAAAAGTTATGTAGAATTAAAATCGAAATACAAAAATATTTTGAGAAGATTATAATGTTGTTCTTTTTTAGAATTTCGAAAAAAAGTTATTAATTTTCTTCCTGAAGAAAACATTCTTTTCATAAATATAATTAAAGGGAAACAATTTTTTATCGAATTAAGATTAATGCAGGATATTTAAATTAAATAAATAATTAGTAATTTTTTATTTTATATCAGTATTTGTGTTACAAAACAGAAATAGCAAGTAATAAAATATTGTTTAGCAGGAAATTCGTAAAAAAATATTAAATAAAATTATGATTTTGTCTGACTAATGTACAAAGAGAGTTATCATATTTTAAAAATCGCAAGTAATGAGATCAATTTGCGTAATTTTTTTCTGTTTTTGCTGTCTTATTGTTTTAGCTGCTATCACTTTCAAAATTATCTTTTTTCTTTTAACAAAAACATCTCTATTTTTTCATTTCTTTCTGGCTTTCATAAAAGGAATTAAAATGTTATAACGCAATTACATTCTAGATATTTATTAAAATTACTCTTTTGAACAGTTTAGAAACACAATTTATTAGATTTTTAGTTATAAAAAATAATTTATAATTCTAAACAAGTTATAAAATTGAAGTGTAACTAGAATTGATATATAAAAAAGAAAGTTAAGGATAAGAAAATTTTTCATAGTTTCAATCGAGCTTTATTTATCCTCTTTCTGAAGAAACCTAACCTTTTGTTATTTTGTTTTTAGAAACAAAAACAAAAAAAAACATTCCCTTTGATCAAATTCGTTTTTTCGCACTGATTCTGTAAAATATTTTTTTCTTTCGATTTCCTGCAATTATTTTTCGCGGGGAAACTTAGTTATCTTAATTACTCACAGCTATTCCTCGTTAGTCCACTTTAATTAATACATGCAAAAAGTTCAAAAATAAAAGAAAAAAAGAAATGAGTTATTTCTGACTTTGTAAATTAGCTCTCCTCTCCATTTATATTCTTCCTCTTCTCGTGGTCTTCATTTTTACAAAAAAAAGAAAGAAAAAGAAAACTTTGATTTGCGTTTAAATAGGAGAAATAATCAGTATAAATTATTATCGGCATTTCACGACAATTCTTTTTCCTTTCTTTCTAAATTGCTAGTTAACAAAATTAGGCTCTTCTTCGAATTCCCACATTTTTGTTTCTGTTGATATTAAAAAAGTTCAATAAGAGCAGAAAAAAAATTCTTCCTGGTTTTACTACATCACAAATCTACATTAAGACAATGAATTTCTAAAACCGGAGGAAGATATTCTTTTTTCATTCGTAAATGAATGCAGCTTTTTTAATTGTGAAATTCAAATTTTTCATTGCATTCTCTTTTTAATGTTAAAGGAACTCAAGACACTGATATACAAAAAAAATCTTTCAGTAATCAGCTAATTGTTTATTTATTCAAAAATATGTTTTCCATTCTAATTCACTGTAATCATAATCAAATATGCATGTATATGGAAGTTCATTTATAGTATATATATATATATATATATATATATATATATATATATATATATATACAGAGAGAGAGAGAGTGATACATCGATCAATATTTGCAATATTTGCCTGATTGAATTCTTGTTATGTATATGAAATGTGCTTTTCAAATAGACATAGAAATTTTCTATATTTCAAATAGATTTGCAGTTAATCAAGTCTGAATCCATCACTAAACACACATATATAAATCCATTTATCCATCCATACATAAATAATATGTATGTCTGAAACAACATTTGCATTTAAAACATGTATGTATAAGATTTCATAAGTATTATGAATTATAATTACTCCACTAGATCGCTTTCCTCTAAAAAAATTTATGTACTTATCTAATTTATTATTATAGAACAGGAGAATTTTAAATCAATATATCTGAAATTCTTCAAATATAAAGCGTTTTAAATCCCCCTTTTAGTTGCAATTAATTTCTCGATCAAACTTCTTTTTTATTAAATATATTCATTTGTCAATATAATACATATGATAAATGTACATATACATTTATAATGAACTTATATATAATATATATGCATGTGGCTACAATACATATTTGAAAATACAATTTATAGGAAAGGATATCAAACATATAAACCATTATAAATAATCAATATACTGAAAAAGCTCTAGAAATGGTTGAAGATTTAAAGTATTTTTTTAAAATTTAGTGAATGGTAAAATTACTAAAGAAGTGAGTTATGGAATTAAGAAACGGTTTCTTGTATCTACATTTGTTATCAAAAGTTATCGCAAATGTTGCTATAAAGCCTAATTTATCAATTTATTTGTCAATATTTATAAAATATCATTTGAAGTAAACTTTTTCTACTGGAAATCAATTTTTGAAATTCAGAAAAAGGCTTTAAAATCGTTTTCACCAAATTTAAAGTTTGTCAAAATCAAGGTTTGTAGCAAATAGTCTTTTCGTGCCTCAACATACTCAAAATGATGAACATGAGGTGGTAGTTATAACTATCAAAATATCACAAGGTGACTTATTTGATTAACATAGAGCTTGAAGACTCGAATTTATCAGATTTTCTGTCAAAAATTCATAAATAATAATGTGAAGCATTATAATGATTCAAAAATTCATGTAGAATTCCCAAAATTCAAGTAGTTCCAAATAGTACGCAAAGCGGGATATAGAAAAAAAGATAATTCCAAAATACTATTTTTACAAATATGTAACGAATCAAGTTTAATGGAATCAGTAAATGTATTAGAAAAAAGGCAATAATTATTACGATAACTCATTTAAATACAGCTTAGAAACCGTTATAAATAACTATTCAATAATTCTATATTTCATCTATTTATCATTTACAAATATCTATAGGAAATAATGATTCGTAAATGATAATGGGAAGTTAATGCTATTCAACTTGAAATGATGAATATTACCTGAACATTAAATTTTAAGTAATTAAAAATATTATTATTATTGTAAAGTTATTATTAACCCAGTAATAAAAAGGGTTATTTATACTAAATAACTATCCCTATACTATATACTTTCACTCAGCTTATTCGCTCAAACACAATAACTTAATTGAAACCGTTGACTGAAATAAAACTTTAACAATTATTTTCCATTTGCTCAAATTCCACTTATTACTTCACATATAAAAAATATTTAAAGAGTCTACTTGCATAAAGCATGTAGTTCAACATAATTTCAAAAATTTTGATCATTTTATTGATAATTTGAATTTCAGGATGAGAGGCGAACATTCAATGATTTCACGGAATTTATGTCTGACTTGTATCAGTCGTAATTTGGAAAAAATATATCAAAGGTAAATTAATTATCGTTTCAAATAGTTACTTGTAATAAAAAGTCATTTATTGTTTAAAAAATAAATTTATACATATTATACGTGATTAATCCAGTGATTATATATAAGAACGGTATTTATGCACAATTACTAGTGTTGATTATGCATAATTACCAGTTATTATAGATAATTACCAGTTTATTACTTTTACCGTGTGTGTGCTACGGTAAAAGTAATAAACTGGTAATTATATATAATAACCGGTAATTATGCATAATCACCACAAGTAGTTATGCATAAATACTGGTTATTGTATGTAATCACCGGATAAATCACATTTTCCGTAATACTGTATATAGTTTTTTATATTTAAGTGTCCTGTATAGCAATGAAAAATATTGTTACAAAAATAAAGAGATCATATATACACATTTCTTCATGAACAAGATTGATAGGCATTAAATAATAGATCTGTTACATAATAGATTGATAAGCTTTACATAATAATCATTTTTTTAAAAGTCATTTTAGATTATTTTCTATGCATATATGAATTTTTTACAAATGTAGAGATCCTACATATACATATATTTTACCTTGGAAAAAATTTATTTGAGTAAGCCCACCAATATAAAAATATATTAAATCATTCTATATTTATCTTATAATCATTTAAATGACAAACACTAGAGAAAAAAACTTTACAAATGTAGATATCCTACATATGCATGAGTTTTGCCTTAGAATTCGCGATTGTTTCGAAATTAAAATATTTAAAACATTTTATCCTTCGTTTACAAATATTTAAATAAATATATACACAGTAAAAATATCTTTACAAACATAGAGAACTGTATACACATTTGCTTTTCCTTAAAGAAGATAGGTAAGAGCATTTAAAGTTAAGCCCCTGGAGATCGATGCCTGTGAAAGCATTTGTTGATGAAAGTTCTTTCGATAGGTAAACCATTAAAACGTCAGTAAAGCGTGTGTCAAGATAGAGCTACTGGGAAGAGAAGGGGCGACGTCATTTCCTGCATCTGGTGGTGTCATTAATGCCTCTGCGGTGGCCAGGCTTTGATGAATAGCATTGGGCTCAACCATTCGGCCACTATCTTCATGGTTCTAAACTTATTCTTCAGGGACTTTGCCCTAATGCAGTATTTAGAATGGTAACTCTGGAATAAAATAGAAATGAGGTGCAGTTGGAAATATCTTTTAGAATATTTAATTTCTAATGGTCATTAAATTAATGCAGATTTCATTTAAGGAGTTCATTCAGAGTCTTATTGAATTGATTAAAAAAAATTTCTTGTTCGTGTATTCTTTTTTTATAAAAAAATAACATTCATACAAATTATCCTAAATTTTCATTTGGTAAGCATATGCAATAGAGTATTGTCTTGTTTTGTATGGATAGAGATTTTTTTAAATTTATCAATAAGAAGAATTCAAATTCATTCTAATGATGCATTGCAAAACTCATATTTTTGATTAATAAGAAATTATTGTTAATAAAAATAATAATCATAATAATACACTAAGAAATGTAAAAAATTATTAAATTCGTTCAAGTCAAAAATGAAGTCTATCTTTTCTATCCATTATTATTAAATGGATCAAAGAATTTTTTAAAAATGACAAGCAAACATACTTCTATGTGTATAGAAGGATTAACATTCAAAAGTTAATTAAAGATTTCAAGGAGAAAAAAAATATTAAATACATATTTTTTGTAGAAAATTTTTTTATAATTCTAGTGACTAAATGGTTACAAGTTTAACTTAGTAAAAATAAATTAGTTATAATATTAGATAAGGTTTCTTATTTGAATATCTTGTATTACAAGAAGAAATGATGTTATATTAAAATGCTACTTTCTTAACTTATTATAGTATTGAAAAGTGTTCAATTGCAGGCGTACTACTGAAATTCTTTTAAATACTAACATCATTAAAATTTCTTGACTTTTATATATTTTTATGTATACATAAATATTTTGAGGGTGGAAAATCAAGCAAACTCATTATTTAATCTTCGAATGGTGCATATTTGGTGGTGATTTTTTTATCCGTAAATAGATTAATGCAGAAACTCTAAATGGCTCATCGACTTTGCATTACTTTCTTATCTTTAAATGGTACTTCTAAGCTTTAGATGCACGGGTAAGCTTTCAGTAGGAAGGAAACCTGTAAATATGTAGATTAATTACTAAATTTCTAAGAGTATACATACTCAGTTTGGCTAATTCTCTTTATGTCGATTTTATATTTGCTCTGTACATATGAAAACAGATCTTTACTTTTGAATATACAGTTTTAATGAAAAAATAAAGCAATTAAATTATTGGAGACAGAAGTCCATTTTATAGATTCAACACTGTCAACTGTGTATCTTAATATCAAAAGTTTCTATTTCAAGATATACGAAACTACAATCCCTTTTACGATAGACTGTGATGCAAGATTTTAAAAGAGATTTTAGAAAGTTGCATCTTCATCATTACTGCTTTATTTTGCTGAAATATCTATGTTAGTTTAGAGATGATTCAATTCTGATTCATTGCTTATAATGCTAAATAATTTAGTACATTTATACTGTATTTCTATTTACTAAGGTACATACTTATTAGTATTAAATAGAAATAAGTTATGAGCTTGTGCTTCTAATTTCAAAGAATAATCTACTGTGGTTTTTTTTTATGAGCACAGCAAAAGTTATTGTACTTGTTCTCGTGTTACACTTTTACAACGTGAGGAGAGGTTCAGTAGCTTCTGCGAATATGGATCCCTGAGCATCCGAGGACAGAATTCTGACTTCTATCTCACACGCATCACAAATTCTTTTTACAGGGAGGACTCCCTTCATGCATTTCATTCATTCATCCACAGTTCATAATTTAGATCTGAAACAGAGAACGAGCATTTCTAACCTAGTACTCCCAGTGGTATTACTCTCGAAGTGTAGGATTTTGTGACCACGACAGATTTATGGTGAGCCAGCCACCACACACGCGGAGAGTCTTCCGCTACAGAGTTAGAACTCGAAGCCCAAGAGACGCGAATCCAACGCCCCACCAAACAGGATATACCGGCCCTACAACACCAGTATCATGCAAAATCAAGAAATCCCTTAAACTTTTTTGTAGCTTTCAATATGACTAATACTCTTTATTTTAAATGATCTTCTGTCCCATTATAAATATTAGCGTATATTTATAAAGATTAGAATGTAATATATATTAGATAAAAAAGATTCTTCAGAAAATACGACATACAAATTTAACATAGTAAAACTAAATACAACAATTTGACAGTTTTAACCTTTAAATGATAAGAAATTGGAATCTCGGACGTTCTACTTAAGCATATACCTCGAATAAAGAAAACGAAAGTCAGTCTTTCTCTTTTGAAGTAAGTAGAATACAAAATCTGTGATACTTTTTCATCACCTGTTGTGTTACCTATTCAATTTTCTTTCTCATCAGCAATCAATCTACCCATCATAAATGAGACAGTGCGGCTTAGTTTGGCTAAGTTGATATCCGATTTAGAAGCAACATTGGGACAATTTTGGGCCTTATAATTTTTAATTTTGATGAGATCAGAACAGAACAGAACGCCGTATCTGTTGTTGATGAGATCAGAGCATCTAGACTACAACTCCTTTTCCAGGTTTCAATATCACATAAAAAAGAACATCTTTGAATCATGATGCCCGACATAACATGCAGCAAACTCAGGTAACAGTGAATATTTGGGCGAATCATATTCTGAAACTGGAGTCAGGGGCAATCTCAAAATACGTGACCTTACCGCTAATATGTCTCGTTTACCGTGCATGAAAGGGATTGAAAATAACAGATACTTCAAAATATCTGCTGGATGATTAGAGAATAGAAAAATTATTACCAAGGCAGAAGGGAAATCTTACTTACTCAATAGAATAACAGTTTTATCTGCTCATTTGCAAAAGACAAAATTATGCCGATGCATTAGTACTTCCACCCATAATGAAATAGTTAATTTCAGAACTATGCGAAACCATATGCAATTAATTCATCAGTACATTGATATAATACTAAATAAATTAAAAAATTATATATTTTATTACCCTTTAATAATAATAAAAGTGGTTTATTGAATTATATATTTAAATAAAATCATTATATCTTTTAGATAATAACTAGAATTTTTCATTGTATTTAAATCAGTAAGATACGGTCTCTGGATCCTTTACAAATACTAAATATGTGTGATATAAAATCATACATATTTAATATTTTTCAATTAAAAATCTCTCTTTAAAGCACTGCTGCATCCTATTTAGCAGATATTCTCTTATTAGTAAAAAAATAAATAGGCGTTTGATAGTATCGTGCAGTTTATAGTTTTCTCGATAGATTTTTCGTGAATAAGACAAATCAAAATTCCAATCGCAGTTAGTACTAATTATGAAAATTAATTAATAAATAATATCAGTTTTTATATAAATCTATTATTCTAAATATTCAGGATATTTAAACTAACTACCTGAAAATATCTTTTAAATGGTACTAATAATTTCCCATATCTCTCACAAAAATAATTTGTTGTGTGGCTTTTAATGGCACAAAGGCCTTTATCGTCCAAATTATTGCAATTTTATAATTAGAATTATAAAAGAATTTCATTTTAATGTTAATTTTTTATTTTTTTTTCAAATATAACTTAATTTAATAAGCACAGGAAAATAAAGTGTTCAATTTACAGAACCGGTTAATACATGAAAGGAATAACTAGAATATAACTAGTGTCTAGACATAGGAAATGGATTACAATGAGACCAATCACAGCGTCTATGGCATATGTCGATAACGGGCAGTTGCGAAATGACCTATTGTTCCAGTATAAATGGCGGATTCGCTACTTGGTTAGCAAATTCTTACTAATATCGATTGGAAATACACAAATTCGAATTCGCCCTTATTGCTTTTGTTCAAGCTGTTCAAGGACATGAAATGAAATTTTCTATTGGATGGATAGATGTCTTTGAACAATTTTATGATTGGTTTTATGCTTGTATCTTCGACTATTTTCGAGATATCATTATTAAATTATACATTTACAGTTACAGTTAAGTGAACTTAAAATGATTTCATTGTGTTCTCATACTCACGTTTCTAAACGTAGACAGCACATTTAAAACCAGATGCAATTATTCATAAATTAAATTGATTTATCATTATATGTTCATCTGTTCTTCTGGAAGATGGGGAAACCAAGAGTTCAGGGGTGGAAATTGCATAAAAGTAAGAAAATCATCACTTCCTTGATGAGAATACAATGGTGTGGGGTCCATTTACTTTTACTTTGATGACGAAATGTACCTCTATGAGATTGGCAGTTTCCAATGACTGACTTATGTTTCAATCATAGCTATCAATTCTTCAGTATCAATCTCCCCTAATGTATTTGCGAGCGACAGTTATTCAGATCATTTAGGATATTTAAGAAGAAGCAGATATGTATATCCTGGATTATGAAACTTCAAATTTTATAATAATTATCAAATATATATAATTTTACTAATCGCATCACTACAAATAGTGATATAAGACTGAAATCGAAACGCAAAGAAAATTTAGATGCACAGATTAAACTTACAAAATTTAAAGAATTAGCTAATCCCGAAAAATAGCATTCACATTTATTTTAGAATTATAACAGGTGATTAATTTTTTTTCTAACACTCTAATCTTTTAAAACTTTATAAAACTGGAGAGGAAAAAGTATATAAATATATAATAAAATATAAAAAGTACTTTAAATATATTTAACCGCTTAATGATTGTTCGGTCACTTTCAAGGGGTCAAATGATTAGCAATTAAATAAGGAAATAGTTTTCTTCTTTTAAAAAAAACTAAACCCTTTTAAATCACTCTCATATTCTATGCAAGAGTTTCAACTAGTCAGTATTCAATGTCCAACACAGCTATTTTTATATTATCCATTTCAAATTATGACTTATTAATAAAAGAATATTTTTACTTCCTAACTTGAAAAGGAATAATCATTAGTAAGAAAACTTCAATTTTGTAATTAGTTTTCCTGTTAATTAATTCTGATGTGGTCAGTACCTAGTCAGTTGACACATGTGAATTACGCCATGACAAATTAATTTTAGAATCTCTTGCGCATCTTATAGGAGGAAAATTGATATGACGTCACAAAAAATGTATTAGAGAACGCGAATTTAAACATAATGGGTCATAACAGTTATCATACTATTGGTACATTTCCATTGGTATGAATTTATTTAAAATTAATGACAATGTAAAAATTTAATTTTTTTTCTACATTTCAAACATTTCTTGATATACACTTTACTAAAAAATATTTTAAAAATTCCCGTTCAGCGTTGAAAAAATATAATGAAATTAAGACTATATAAAAATTAAAAAAGAAGTTACAAAGGCTTTGCATTTTGATACGTTGTTGCATTAAATATTTATTTCTTTCTGATTCACCATTTGAATCGTAATATATGATGGTTGCAATAAAAAACTTTTGAAATAGTTTAAGGCAAGTTTATCTCACAGGATCTTTCCTTCATCATCATTAATAATGATATCTATATCTCATTAATCTAAATATTGTTCATTTTCTTCTCCCGCGAATGATCTTTCCCTTTTCTGTAAAGTACATCACAAACTCATTAGAATAAATCGCCCCTAGAAGTTTGAAATAAGCCTTTATTGTATTGTAGCAAGTAATCCGAATGGAGAATACAGTTTTTATTTTGATGTCTTAAAATATTTTGCAATTCAACAATTTCAGCTGCATATATATATTCCGCAAGATTCTAGAATCACCTAAAAAATACATTTTTCAGCTTACCGCATAATATTATATTAAGCTTAATCTCTAAATATTAGAGGTTTCATTTGCATTTTTTATCCTTTAATGGTTAATTAAATAAGCTTTTAAATGACTAAGCTTTGGTTTAATCATAATTCTTCTAAATTTTTTGTGATGATCTTTAGTAAAAAAACTCGTTTACTTTTTATTTGAAGAATTATTCTATGATCAAAAAGATTAAAATAAAACAATGTTTTGAAAACATCGTATACTTGAAAAAAATGTTATATATTTTTACCTTTTCATTTTTTATAAGATAACTATATCTGTAAATCTTCTGTTAATTCTGTTTAATCTTAAAAATTCTAAAAACTTTGCTAATGTATTTTTTTAAATCAAAAGTTCATTTAATTCTTGGTGCAAAAAAAACTTATCTTTTAACATAGAAATAAAAGTAAAATATTTTTAAACCGCATTCATTTTTTAAAAAATCCTCAAAGTGGAAAAGGAATTTTAATTTGTTATTTTCATATTAATTTGAATATTAGTTTCTTATGGAGTTTTTTCATAAAACTGAAATGGAAATACTGAATAGTACTGTTAAAATATGAAAAAAAAAATGAAATATGATCAAAAATTTTATCCTGTGGACTATTAGTCATATGTGGATGTATACTTTAATTATTACTTTAAAGAATATTTTCCTTTTGAACCTTCAAATCTTTAAAATGCTTTAGATCTTTTCTAAATAGTTTAAACCCAAATTTTATTGTAAACGAAATAAAAGATTTTTTTTATTGCAATAAAAGAGTTTTATTATTTAGATAAATAATTAATTTATTAAGAATAAAATTGTTCGTCTAATTTTTATACAAATACTAGAAATAACTATATGCTATATTTTCAATTAAAATGTTCAATGAAGATTCAGGAGTTCTTGAGAAAAATGCAACTTTTTAACATGTTTTTTTTTAAATCCTTTCATATTAGCATAAAATATGTATTCATTTTTATATTTAAAAAATTATGGCTCCTTAGAAAAAAAACTTTACAGAGAGTAAACAGTTGCAATAACTTAGATTTCGTTGTGGAAGAAGTTTGCTTATCACACAGCAAAATTGTACCTTAGACCAATGAAATCGAAACCCGATTCATCAAAAGAGTAACCTTGTATAGATGAATTACGGACATCAAATTCGTAGTTGTTGAAGTAGTTTGGAAATAAATAGCCCTCTTGGAATTTCATATAGAGTCGTTAATCTAATTATACTAAACATGATACCCTCATTAGAAAACACTTCATTTGTATAGGTATGGTGTTATAAAAGCTATGTGATCATCAGTTTAGATTACTTATTAAAATTCATTAGTGTAAAATTAACCCTGGTTAAATATTTTCAATTACGCTAATACAGAATCTTTCAAAAGCTCCAACGCAAGCAAATTTATGTATCTCATAATTAAGACTAAGACGGCAGTTGCTTAACAAAGATAAATTCAAATTTCTATACAAATAGATATGAATAATAAGTATAGCTTGTTAATGATATTTCTTGAATCAATCTGTTTGTCTGATATATTTATCACACCTGCTTATCTATGTTAATATGTTGAAACATTTAATCTAAATGCTGTAATATAAAATATCCCATTAGAAATAATTTCTAGCTTTACAGTAGATATTCTAATCTTTCGTATGTAGATATTGCAATGCATTGTGTCTTTGTAGTATATTTCGAGTTAAATCAGATGCAATTACTAACTTCCTGCATCAAATAAGTTTATATGATTAAACAACAAATAAAATAATTTTCAAGTAGGAGCAGAATTTCAAATTCAAGAATTACTAAGTTTCAAATTTTCTACACGTATACAAAAACCCCTTTATTTAAATGCATAATATAATTTTGTGCATGTATCTTCATCATTCTCATTGCAGTAACTTATATGCAAATAACATCATTAGTTTTAACTGATGGCAATATATTTTCCAGCAAAATTAGTATTTTTAACTGAATTTCCCATTTATTTAAACTCTTTTCTGCTATGTTTGGAAATTACAGTAGAAATGAAGAATCTATGCTTTATACTTAAATTAACGACATGGTTTAATCTAAAATCTTTCGATGCATAGAAATATGCTTTGCTGTGAAGATAATTAAAGTGACCATCAAGAAATAAAATTTAATAACTGCCATAATTTCGATACCTCCCTTCACATAACGAATCTTTAATTTATTGTTTTACAGCTCCCAAATGCATCTCTCACGAAAATATAACTTCAAAAATTTTGTTGATGTATTACTTCAGAGAAAAACTACTTCCATTATTATTTTTTATATCATCAGAATTTCTATTTTTTCCCCTTTTTCTTGAAAAAAACAACAACAGAAATTGTAGTTCCAAACTATCAAACAAAACTAATCATTTGTTATATTTCCAGATATCTGATGCTGGGGGATTTTTTTTCTAACTACCATTCCACCAGAAAGTAATAATAATCAATAATCACGTTAAATATAAAAAAAAGATGCAGTACAGGAAAATTGTACCTGATCAACTCGAAAGTCATCGTTCAAAGCTATCGAATTAATAATTTGAATTAATCAATTGAAAAACGATCATACTTTTTCCCTCACAAAGGATCCTGGGGCATTGACGACGCTTTTAAACGAGGGCAGCGAACATTTTATCTGGCATTTTGCCACAGGAAAGAGAATGGCGAGTGACATTAGTGTTCGCGCTCTGTCATCCCTTTACTAAGCATTTTATGGGATTCTTTATCATGGCATGGATTTGGGAGAATCCGATTAATGATTGAATTAGTTAAACCGACAAAAATAAAAAAAAATCACTTCCCTCACTTTTCTTATATTAATTAAAATCGTCGAATCCTTCGACATTTGTTATTAAAATTATTAAAGAATGTAAAATTACATTTTAAAGAATTATTTTAAAAAATTACTTCTTAAAGAATAAGGTTTTAATTTTTCTTTTGATTATCTACAGCAAAATTAAGATCACGAAATATTTTTAAGTGGAAAATAACAGTTTTGTGGTTATTTACAATATATATAATTTTTTCATGTAATCATTTAATTTTATTTAATTAAACAATCCATTGAAAAAAATGAATAAAATAATAATTGTTCATAATTAAATTGCGTCTAAATAACTACTTAAATAGTTTTAAACATTTTAAAACCGCATTTATTTTTATCATTTTCTATTTTTTAATATAATTTATTTCATAATTCGTGATTAAAAATATTATTAAAATGATATTAAAAATAAATTTATACTCCTAAAATTTAAGCTTAAGTGCTGTCAATTCTATTAAATAAATTTCCAACTAAATTTCCATATTAATTGATAATTAATATCAATAAAGATATTCAGTTGTTATCAAGATTCAATCATTGTATATAGTTTCAGAAGTTCATCACAAGAAGAAATTATTGAAAAATTTCATCTTTAAATACAGGGAAGGTCATGTAAAAATCAAAATGTTCAAAAATCAAATGTATTTGAAAAGCAACAGGAATGCTAATTTTTAATGTGCTTAAAAAGTAAAAATGAAGTTAAGTTTTGAAGTGAACTTTTTTTTGTTGCAGAAATTCGAAGATAAAAGTCAAAATTTTAAATCAAACAAATAAAATTTTTACAAAAACTGTCCTTTCCATATGAAACTAATTATTTAAAGTCTAAGGAAATCTAATTTTTTCTGTGGAAGTAAAAAAAAAATCATTCATTCCCCAAAAGAGTTTTTTTTATTGCGGTCTTTTAAAAATAAAAAAATATCGTTCCTTGAGATTTTAAAGTAGAGAAATGGATAATAAACCGAAAATATTTTATCTATTATTTTATGTTACTTTTCAATGCCGTTGCAATAAAATGTCTAATGGCAAAACTTTCATTAATTCAAGGATTAATCTTTCACAAATTCTTTTAAAATTATTAGTTTTTTTTAAACTTTAATTACGTCCTGATAGTAAATTTCTGCCAACTTAAGGTGAGTTTTTTTGGCATAATTGTACGTTTAGGCTAAATTATAATGCATACATTATCTCATTGAAATTCGTTTGTCATTTTCATTTCTTATCAATGCGATGGGTAAATATAATAATTAATGCCTTTCTTAAACAACTTATTATTATTAAGGCTTATATCTAACATACTATTTCTTTCCTTGAAAATTTTTTATATGGTTTTAGCGCTTTTTTGTTTTGTTTTGTTCCTCCAAAATATGAGGAAATGCTTAAACATATGCACTGATATTTTAAAACATATATTTAAATTAATAAAATTTATATTAAATTTATAATAATAACCATATAATCAAATTAATAAAATTGTTTTATACTCATTTCAGAGCTCTTCAACAAATTCAATATTTAACATAAATATTCAATTTCTTTCTAATTATATATTTTTTCGTTCTTATATATTTTTTGGAAACCTGCTTCATAACAATACTGTAAAATCAGGTATGACAATGAAACACCTGCCAAAAATTATTTTAATCTTATCCTATAACTGGTTATTGCATATAATTTGCATAAATTAGTAAAGCTTCTCAGGTATGTTATCCTAACTCTATACCATGAAACTCTATATCACACATACTAATTCACCTGACGCAACAAGCATAAAATTTTAATTTAGTGCGCTTAGAGCGCTTATAAGAATGGAAAAATAATAACTCGTTAAACCCTTAGTTATCAATTTGAGAATATTTGTGCTTGACATATCATGAATAACATTAGCTTATGCTCCCCAGACAGTTAACATCACATACATTAGATTATGCTCTCCAGACAGTTTTAATTTCATACTTAGATGAGCTGTTACAGCGACACATTCTTGAAGAATTTGAATCTTTTACAAAGCTTTC
The DNA here is from genome assembly GCA_026289955.1 of Argiope argentata. Taxonomy (NCBI): domain Eukaryota; kingdom Metazoa; phylum Arthropoda; class Arachnida; order Araneae; family Araneidae; genus Argiope; species Argiope argentata. The sequence continues at coordinate 2,605,385 of JAOUZG010039019.1, read as the reverse complement.
ATTTCATAAAATTTTATATATTCTCGCTTTATCATCTTAGATAGTTATCAGAAGAATACAATGTGTCTTTTGAATTCCTTGTATTAATGCATAAATTTAATTTTGTGTTATATATTTTTCATTGAAATCTTGCAATTATTGATAATTTTCGTAGAACACAAATATTCAATTTTATTTCTATATTTCATTATTCCTATTTTATAAAAACAAATATGGCAATGAAACCTTTGCGCAAAATTAATATTTTAAGTATATCTTTCAAATGGTTTTTGTATATAATACGAATATATCTTAATAGTTTTGGTATTTTGGGATATTTTTATATATTTGGAGTTCTGTCTATTTTTTTCTAATAGTTTAAATATTTTAAATACTTGTATACATTTTTATACTGTTTTTGTATACATTTTTTTGTCTGTTGTATGGGCATTGTACGAAGGGCTTTCAAAAATCTAAGTGAATTGTTTGTGTGTGTCAATACGTGTCTAAAATTCCAACGTTTAATCAGTGACGATTAGATTCTAGAAATTTTAAATAGGGCAATTGAAATAATTTTTTTTTCGAAAAATCCATTTTTAACAGCAATTGCTCAAAGGTGAGAATCTAATATAAGCTTTACGCCATTAATGAAGGAATTTTTGGACATTTGCAAAAATTACGTTAAAATCCCTTCCTCGAAACATGGCAAATTTGATGATCAAATTGTTAACAAAGTTTTCAATTAAACGAATTTTCTCTGATCATTGCGTTGGTGTCTAGACATAATCATGGCCTAAGCAATGACTTTTATTATTTAACACGTCATTTTCAACATCATATTTAGGGATGAAAAGAAAAAAAAGATTTTGCTGTTTAGTCTAAATTTTTATAATTTTTTTCGTACATTACATATTACAACGCATACTTATATTCTACATTTTCTACATTTTAAATGCAACTACGTAATTACCGATAAATGATTCTAACGTTTCTAAATAGAGCAATTTTCACATACATGAATTCAAGAACTCAATAGTATAATGGAATGGTTTTAGTTGAATATGGTTTGAAAATTAATATTTACGGAAAATATTAAACATCCAGGCTAATAACGGGTGTTTTGTCATTAAATCTTATGATGTTAAAAATGTTAAATTCAAAACAAAAAAAGGTTAAATTCAAGAGTATGAATATTTATTCCAGTTTTAATAGCATGAAAAACAATTAATAAATATATCGACAATTGAGGGTGCTGCAAATATTTAGATATACATATGTTTCACCCAAAAGAAGTTTGGCTCAGACAATAACTGAATCCATTGAAAATAGGACCAAGCATTCCATTATTATAAAAATACTCAAAATATTTATAATAATGTAATTTATTTTTATAACTCATTATTTTTAAATCTGTCTGTAGCTATATTTCAAAAGACGCAGCACTATCTTGAAAATAATTTATAGAAGACAGAACTACTGCCTTTTCAGGATGGTGCTTGTCAACATATGCCAAAATTTTCCAAGCTTTTAACATTTCCCTTAATTTACTAGAACATTGTCTCACCTGTTATTTCTTCTTTTCATAACCAAACATTATCCGCAGCATTTTACCGTGAAATAGAATTCAGCTCCATACGCTCTTCGGTGTTTTGGGATATCTTCTTTCTCCATCTCATCAATGTCGTTACTATCAGCCTCTAGCCCCAAATAATCTTGATGGGAGAGATATCTCAATTATTAAGGTTCCACATACCCTTGCTTGGACAATTCGGAGTCGTGTTCGACAACGCCATCCAGCCAAAACTTCTTCCGCGTAGATATAAGAAACGCTCTTCTAATAAGCATTCAGATTAGACATATAAAAAAAATCCAGAATTTAATGTCATGATGCCTCTTCACCTCTCGTTCTGTGCAAATTATAATTAGTTAAGAGAGTCATTTTTTACATTTTATATTGCACATTTTAACAATAATTAAGAACAATAATTTTGGGACATGAAATTTCTAGGCTTAATTTCTTTCTTTTTAACAATTCTTTTCTAACCAAATACTTAATAAACATTTTATATCAACTTACTAAACAACCTTTGACATAAAAAATGGGAAAATTTTAAAACAATTACTTTCGCTTTAATTGATTCATTTTTGAAGCTAATCATTCTAATAGAATGTCAATAAAATTGCAATAAATACAATTATGACCTGAAGAACTTTTTGAAGAAAGTTTATAGTTTATAATCTTTTGAGAAGCTAGTTATACGAAAGAATAAAAACAAAATAAGTTATATATCATATACATGCAGACAAAAAAACTAAGGCTATCTGGCGCCAATCCAATTACGACAATAATCATTCATAACCGGTTATTTTTCCTGAGGCTTTGAAAATAAATGGAAAGGAAAGACCTCTTATAAACTATGTATCATTATTTTTGTATAACTTACCAATTCAGAAAATAATTTAATTACTTTGGTGAAAGAGCTCTACATCGTCAAGAAAATTCCCAAATAAATAAATATCTTATTAATCCGCCTACATGCTTCTATAAAATTCATCTAGGTATCTAGATTAAGAAAAAAACATAAGAAAATATACTGCAGTCTAATTCATATTAATATCATTTAAATATGTATACCTAAGTGCATGGAACAAGATTATACGCTTAACGATTGGAATAAAGAAAGTAAAAGGTTTCTTCCAAATGATAAATTCTCAGTATTTTTCTTAAGTAGTTTAAAAATATCACAAAAGGAAAAAAATTAAAGATATATAGCTTTTAAATCCTAAAACCAATTTAATAATTTTACAATATTCCTAATCTTCTTATATTAATTCCATAAAATATAATCTATTTTTATTCTAGCTTGTCTTCTTAAATGCCTAATACTTCTTTCAAAGTCTTACTTTTTAATTCCCTTTATGATTTTTTAAAACAGTAATATAATGCTAACTTAAAAATAAATTAATGCAAATATTTCAACACAGTTTTGTTTAAACTTAATTTTAAGATTTTATTTCGCCTTTAAGCTATGTAATGTAAAACTGCTTAAGTGCAGATAAAAATACATTAAGTGGCTTAAAGCCCCTTTTTTCCTTTTATTGTCAAGATGTTATAAAAAAAATTCTACAAAGATATATACATATACACCAGATATACACATTTGCAGCACTTCAAATTTTTTTTTCAATAATTGCCTTTGTAATTTCGTTAGAAAAATGTTATAACAAATAGTTATTTACTGTTGCAATTTTATTTTGATTGAATAGAAGATTTTAGAAGCTTTTAATGAAGATAAGTAATAATTAACAGTTTTTAATTAAATTAACTGGTTTAATTATTGTTTAAATTATAAAAAACATAGTTCCAAAAAATCCTTGATCTCATTTATATATATTAAACTGGTGTGTACTAAAAATTCTTGTAAAATGTGCACTAAAATTGTGCTTTTTTACGGCTAATAAAATGCAAACTTTGTGTAGATTTAATAATTTTGCTTTAAAATAATAGATTTTGCTTTTGGGAATAATATACGTCATAGGAAAGTAGTTAAGATAGCATTTATGTAAATTTGAAACCTAATTAACTTCTATATTCTCATAAGCTCAGAAGTAGAATTTTATTTAGCTTTCTTAATTCATGAATTATTCATTGTACACAAAATACAAGAAGAATTAATTTGAGTTCTCTTTAAAATTAAATGACGATATCAGTTTTCAAAAACTGTAAATAATGAGAGAAAAAATACCCTCTAATGGAATGTATGATGCGTTTATAAATTTTGAGATATTTGCATTGAGCTTGCAAAATAGGTGAATCTAATATTACTACATAGTACTTACATTTCTTTTAAATAATTTTTACAAAAAATAATAATACTTTTCTCATAATAAGCATTAATCAAAGCTTCATAACTCAAGTAATGAATACAAATTAACATTTTATTAGCTTTAGAAAGCTCTATGATTTTAATCAATGTTGCATTTCTTAATTTTTGTAATTTGCAATGATTTAATTCAACTATATACTTTTATTTTTAAAATGGATCATCTATTTGTTACAAATATAGATGCTTTACAACTAAAGGGCCTCGGTGGCCTGGTGGTAAGTTCTCGGCTGATGAGCCGTAGGGCTTCAAGTTCGAGACCCGACTCCAACGAAGAACCGTCGTGTAAGGGAATCTGTTGCACGTTAAATTTGACATGGCCAAACGTCATATTGCTAGTGTGGTGTGGAAAGGGGGAAGGAGTTCAAGTGCCGTCCTTGTCATCTGACCGAGGTTCAAAATTACTAGGTCCGTCCCAAAATATCCCTAGTGTTGCTTTACAACGGAACGTTAATATAACTAAGCTAAAATTAACTTACAACTAAAACTCGTTTCACGATGGAGTTTCATATGGTATTGTATTAATTATGTATGGTAATTCCCCTTATGTGCATTAATTACACAATTTTCCTATAAAAAATCTATCTTGCCTAACGATAAGTACCTAAAAATTCAAGAGGAATGGTTTGTCTAGCGTGTTCTAGAGACGTTTCAGAATAAAGAATAGCGCTTTTACATGAAGTTCTATTTTCTAAATAAATAGACAAATGGGATAAAGATCTATCAACCAATATTCATTGAGTCTCATACCATTAATCTGTTTTTATAGGAAAGTTTGAAACATAACGTTTATATCCATAACGCTTAGGAAAAGGGGAGATTTAATTGGCTGCTTTTTTACTAAAAAACAAAACAAAATAATATAGCCACTTTCGATCATTCGTTTAGACAAAAAAATATGTTTTTGTAGTATCATTACATAAACAATTGCCCCACTTCTAAAAATTGAAAATAATCTGAATATTTATTCATTTTTTTTCATTCATTTTTTGCAATACGCATTATGATTGTCGTATCTCTTACACTTAAATACAAAAAAAATCAATTTTATTAATTAGTTTTTATTGAATATACAAAACGTAATGGAACTTGTTTTGCCAATTTAATACTGAAGGATTACAATATCCTAAAAAAAACAGGAAAATGTAATACTAACGTGGGTATAAATTATTTAGTACAAATTAAATTATTTTTATGATTTTGTCAATACGGATAAATGAATTCTCTACCTGATAACTAACTATAAGGATCAACCAAATGATTACTCAAAAAGCTAACAAGCAACTAAGTACATAAAATTCTCTCACAAAGCACTGAGAGATGAATATCCCCTGAATATTAATTGATCATCTTATTAAAAGAGGAGCTTCATAATATGCACTGCCTAGGAATGTAAAATACATAAAAATCTAAACTGTTCGGCCAACTGAAAACTTTCTTTTGATCATGGTCCCATAGAAACATCGTTTATAGTTTCACTAAACAAGATTCATTGCAAGAATCAATTTCTATATAAAACGATAGTCTAAATTAAGTAAAAAAAGTTGTTGCAACGTGGGAGCAATCTATATTAAATGTCCAATCAAAATACGCTGTAATGCAATCTAAATTAAGAAGGCCAATTACAAAGATGAAACATCGATTGTGTTTGTTAAAATGTGACTTCGTTTAAAGATATTTCAAAAATCTTTTGAAGCAGTGCATTCTTCCAGAAGCTATCGGCAATCTAACATTTTTCTTTTGATGGTGGTCCCAAAGAAAACATCAGCTTAACTCCCCATTCAGCAACACCCATTACAATAATTCATTTACCATTTAGTGCGATGGTTAAATTAAAGTATTTCCGCGAGAATTCTTAGATTATATTTACGCGAAAGACAATTTAAAATAAACTAGATGGGTTTCATTGAGATAACGAATGATACTTGGAATGTACATGGATAGTTATCTTCTTTAACATTTCGCGGACCTCTTTGAAGGCAGCCTCTGGAATTCAGTTACAATTATCTTCCCCTTGACTACACTAATGAAAGACATTACAGACTTGCTCCACAGCATACTTCCTTGTTAATGTCTATAAAGCCGGAAATTAACTCGAGAATCTTCCACCCAGAGATAACAACATTTTTGGATCTCGATTTTACACCGCTTTTTACTTCTCAAATCTGAGAAGTGGAAGAGGACAAACTGTCAAGATTTCCCCCAAATTCGTTTATGGTTTAAAAGATGATAAGTGTGCTTTAATACAGCGCTTTTGGTGTGTATGTGCACATTTTCTTTTTGGTTTATAATTGCTCTTTGAGTTAATGAGTAAAACGATTGCTTTCGTTTGATCATTTCCAGTCTGTAATTTGGATGAATGCTTCATTTGTGAGGTGAAACTTTAAAATATAGTATTCGCAGAAACAAATTTCTCAAAGGAAGCAGCTCTTTGGAGGTGTTTTTTAACGTTTCTGCACATATATGTTCATTTCAAATAAAGCCTCGCTTAATGAACTTTCACAGTATTTGAATCTGAAGGCAATTTTTGAAATGTAATTATTATTGAAGATCTAAAGTTCGTCTGAGAGTAAACTGCCGCGTTTCGTTGACACATGTATAGGATAATGAAGAATATGGCCGCTTCCCTTGAGGTTTGTTATATATAAAATTAGCATGTTTCATTTCAGTAATTAAAATATTCCTGCGTTGTCCTATTTCAAATAAATTTGTCATGGTAAATATTAGATTCGGGGAAATTCAAAACTAATTAACTAATTAGTTATGCATTTACCAATAAAAAAAGAAATTATAAAATAAATTTCTTTTAATGGGCTGCTTAAATTTTAAAAGTAATCTAAATAATTAACCATAAATGATTTATAAGTGCATGAAAATATTTTTTTCCATTTTTCCCTTTTTATAAAAAATGTTAACGCTTTAAATTTTTTTAAATAAAATTGATGTCTCATACAATTTTGAGTGAAAGAGATGGTGTTATTTATATAAGAACTTTAATTATAATTTTATTTAAGATATTTAGGTCAAAATCTGATTTTAAAATTTTTTTCACGTTTCTCTTATAATTTTTATACAGATTTGAATTCCTGATTCAAAAATATTTTTTTAAAAAACAATACAAAGTTTTTATGGACATTCTAGAATAAAGTCAGCACGTTTCTGTCTTTTTTTGTAATATGATCATTTTTTTCAATGAACAATAATTACTGCATTTTCATAATATATTAAATATGAGTGAAAATATGTTAAAACACATTATTTCTTATTTTTTAGTTGTTGCTTTGAGCTCAAGAATGGCAAGTTCATTATGAATACCTAGCCATAAAGAATAACCAACATTAGTTCAAAGGACTGGTTAAAATTTAAAAATAATCTGAATTGTTAACCTTAAACAATTTATAAATGCATGAAGACATTTTTTCCATGTTCATCCTTTTAATAAATAATTGTGAATACTTAAAAATTTATTAATAAAATAGTTGAAACTTAATAATTTTAAGTCAAAGGAAAGAATGCATTCATATAAGAACTTTCATCAATCTATTTTATATAAAATATTTAGTTCGAAATCTAATTAAAAAAATCCTTCGTATAATTTTATATTTATTTAATTCCCTTATGCTAAAAATATAATAAAAATATAAACATGCGAGGTAGGGATAAAACCCAATGTGTATTTAATGGACATTCTAGAATAATATTAGCAAATTTCTTTCTTCTTTTTTTGTAGTATTATTTAGTTTTCAGGGAACAAAATTTTCTACATTTTCATATTATGTTAAATATGGATGAAAATAAGTTATAAGCTAATATTTATTATTTTTTAGTTATTTCTTTGAATTCAAAAATAGCAAGTTCATTATGAATACCTAGCCACAGAGAAATAAATAAATAATCCTGCTCTTCGGATGCAGTAAAAACTATTGTAAATGAAAAATGAATGCGAATTAATCCTTTTTTTTTTATTTTTCTTTATAACAAATAACAATGAAGCATATTTCCATATTTTTTCAAACAAAATTTTAGATTTTATTTAGAAATTGCTTCTTCTAAAATCCTTTCCATATTTTTTTTCTGTGTGTGCTTTGTTTGAATTTGAACATTTTATTCATGAAAATATAAAATAACATTTTCCCCATTTCGCATAACACATATTTAAATGATTTATATTTTTATGATTAATTTACAAACTAATTTACTTATTTTTCTGTTTGAAACCAAAAATTTTATAATCATAAAAATTATAGTAAAAAATAATAATAAAGAAAATAATAGTAATGAATATAATAATCATAATAAATATACTAATAATAATTCTTAAATTATTTTATATTACCTAAAATAATTTCAAATTAATTATTTTTTCTATATTCTTTATAATTAATTGATATAGAATTGCATGCGGAAAAAACCAAATTATCAAATAATCATAATAATTAATTTAATTAGGTGAATTTAATAATTATTTCATTTTTTTAATTGATTTTATGTTGAAATTTGATAGCAATTCTTCGGTCTAACTGAAGAACCTAAACCTAACTGTCTAAACTGAAGAACCTAATAATTTAAAAAAAACAAGCATATAAAATAAAATTTATTTTGTTGTGCTAACTTTCAATGTGAACTGACACGAAGTTTCTAGACCCTCGAAAACTTTTTATGTCCGAATATATCAACGAGATTGCATCCGGGACACATATAATTGGATTCTTCATCTTCTGCTCCCGCCACTTTATAAATCTCCCAATCCCCTTCTTGAAAATTCCATAGTCAGAGGGCTTAGAGCATGTAAGATGCATGAGAATGTTTCAATCTAATGCTCTTACAACAAGGCAATTTCGTATCTCTTATTGAGTTCTCAAACCTCAACCCGGAAGGGCTTTTCCAATTGTCACAACCACCGCCGATTTCAAAACGTTAGCGAAAATGCAGATAAATTGAACTCAAAGTCTCACAAAACAGAATCACATCACCAAAAATCCTCAGCCGAAAATATTTCTTCTCCCATTGGGTGGAAAGCAACAGGATGTATGGAAATTGTTTCATTTCCATTGAGAAGGGGCTGCTCTAAATTTTAGCTTCGGGTGCTTGGGTTTTATCGAGGTATTAATAGATGAATTTCCTAAATGAAGCCCTGGCCGTGACTTTGGAGGTGGGTCTTTCCTGAATGTCCAGAAGTTTGGTAGGAACTAGAAGCCAAGCTCGGTTCGTTAAACACGGAGAATTTAACAAAGCCGCGTGCACCCCACCATCCTTTTCAGACCACAACCGTAATCGTAAAGTAATCATGGCGTCGGAAACGAATTTCTGTCCCTCCTTCCACCTCTCTTGCGCCACCTTCAATTAATAAGAGGATAAAATCCTTTTCGAGAACTTGTTATCCTTTAAACTGAATCCTCGACGCTGTCGATATTGTGTTGAAGGTCTGTCCATTTCTGGTAATGGTGTCTGGGAGATAGAAGGATCATTTGAATTTTGTATTTGGATTTGCTGTGCTTGGGAGAAATGTAGTAAATGTTCTTCCTTTCGTGAATCTAGCAAATCGTAATCTGTTATTTCAAATTATTTCGTTCCCGATTTGTACAGCCAGAAAATGAGAATCATTGTTTGATCGGTATTAGGAAACGTACTTTTTATTTGTTTCAAAGAATCTTTAATCTAAACTTAAAAGGGGATAATTTATTTCATCGTTGAATTCTTAATTTAACGTTCTATGCTTCAGATTAAACAATGAATTATTGGAAATCGGATCTAAGACTTACAGACAATAGTTATTCCTGAAACCAGATCAGTGGTATCATTTATTTCTGTATAATAATAAAAAAAGATATAATTCTTGCAGCTTTTCTTTCCTTTTAATATCTTAACATTTATAGTATAAAGTTACTATAACCTGATAATAATAAAAATAATTCTTTACAATTATTTTCAGAATTTTTTTTAAAAATATATCTTTCAGTTTCGTTTAATGGAATTTAAAATAGACTAAGTTTACAATCTTAAAATCATGAACAAAATTTTTAAACTATTCCCTTCTGTATAATATTCGATTTTCGAATACTTTTCTGCCTACCTGTCACCCACGTCAAATGGTGACGGTTTAAATTTCCAACGTTATGAAAGGAGACGGTAATATTAATAGAAAATAAAGGTTTCAAAAACCGTATTTAATTAGTGGCATTTTTAGCAGTATAAAATAGTAGGCATATTAAGTGTCAATAAGTTGATTTGTAGCTGAAAATTCTTAAATAAGATGTGCATTCTATCCCACATACACTCAATAACCTTCCGCAGGATATATTGCATTCAACAGCCGAAGATGTATTAGATTTCTTTCCAATATTATTTTCTAGATAACTACGTGTCTTATGTTCAAGCTATTCATTCGATGTTGATTATCGCCTTCTTGAGATAAAAAAAATCCTGTATTTTTTAAGATCTATATTTACTAGAAAGAAATTTGATCTCGTTGAGTGAAATCTCTCTCAATCTCTAGCTTGTTTATCAGAACTATATTTTAACAGGTCCTCACTTCTCACAGTGATTTGCACAAGCTTATATTTCCTATATAGATGTGACAGAGGGGAATTTTAAAAGTTGTTTGCAAGTAAATTTAAATACTTTTTTATTCTTTTTTTTTTTAATTTTTTTGATATCATGATTTATTTTGCCAGTTTAAAGAAATAAAATATTTATATGGTACAATTACTTTCCAAATAAATTTATATATATAAAATGATTCAGTGCGAAAATTTTAT
>JAOUZG010039019.1:2494020-2588205 GCA_026289955.1 Argiope argentata | reverse complement strand
TATATATATATATATATATATATATATATATATATATATATATATATATAATGGATTAAATAAATGGATTTTTAGAAACATGGCAAAAAATAAAGAAAAGAATAGCTCTAATGAAATACAAAATTCTTGAATTTAGAAAAAATGAAATACTATATAAAGATTCGCAGCAATGAAAAAATAATAATTTTGAATTTTATATCATTTTTTCATAGGAAAAAAAACATTTATAAAAACCCATAACGATATAAATCTAATGCGTAATTAATAATATTAGGCTATTATTTACTTTTTTAAAGCACTGTTCGCAGGGTCTCCATTAAAATGGATTCTGTTTACTGGTTTTCAAGGTTATATGGTAAACGTATTTGAGTAAGTCATGTAGTTTCTAACGGCACTTTGATGTATTCTGTATTGTAGTGTCAAGCTCGTTTCCCTTCAGGACAATTTTTAAGGAATTTTAAAAAAAATTGTACCACATTGTTTTTGAGTGCCCCGAGAATATGAATTTTCTTCGTAAAATTCCTTTGAATTAATTACTGACGTATTGAATTACAAAAAAAAGTAGTATTAAGCGTAATGACCAGGATAACTTGGGACGAGTCGGATCTGTTAAGATATGGACAGACATCTTTATCCAATAGTAACCCAGAAACTAAGATAATCGTGGAGAAATATAGAGAAAGTTTAGCTGACCAGTCTCATTCTATGATACAAACTTTGTTTCCTGCAAGAGATGGAATTTTCCAGGATGGTAATACATCTATCCATTCAGCGAGACTTGTCCAATCGTGGTTTGATAAACATCAGGATGAAGTTAAACATCTGCCTTGGCCCGCACAGTTACCCTACCTCAGCATAATCGAACCTTTATGGCCTATTTTACAGTGTTCAATACGGAATCAATATCCTCTGCCGGGATCTCTCCAAAAACTTTCACAATATCTGCAGGAAGAATGGTATAATATTCCTCTAAACACTCTTCAACACTTGTATGAATCGATTTCTTTTCTATTCCCAGCTGCAAACTATGCCAAAGGTGGCCCTACATCATACTAATAAGGGATTCTTTAAACCACATGCAGCTGAAGATGTTAATGTACTTCTGTAAACATATTTAAATGTTTCTTTATATATAAAACAGAATAGCATACTCGTATTCATGGTACGCTGCTGTATTCAATTTCATCAATAATAAAATAAAGTTACAATTAATTTTTCGCTTATTTGAAAGATGTAATATTAATAAGAAATATTATTCGTAATAACTTATCTGATATTTTATAATGTATAAATTTTCATAAGAACTCCAAAATAACAAAGAAAGTTTTCATCAAATAGCTTTCAATGATATATTAATAATACCAATGTGATTGAAATAATAAGGAATAATTATTGAGGAATAATTATTGAGGGAGGAATAATTATTTGAGAATAAAATGAAACATGCCCTCGCTCAATGTTAGGGAAATTAAGCCTTATCTTGATAAAATTGGGAAGGATACGTTATATGTCTTAGTCTTATTAAAGAGATCAATTAATAAAATTCCTGTCCTGACAAATTAAGCACAGGGTAAGTTCTATGACTGGTTCTGCAAATATTCAAATGTTGACTTACAAATTATTTATTGACTTGTAAAACATTTAACTTCATTTGTATTGTTAATAAATCAACTTCTTCAAGAGATCATATTTCAAATAATTAAGAATGCTAACAATTATATCATTATAATATTATACTATTAATTATTATATTATACTATTTTACTATTATATTTCAGTGGAGATCTGTGACACCTAATATCTGCTAAAATTTTGCTTCAACATTTAAATTAGGCATTATGTACCATTATTACGAGAAACAGCCTAACCCAGGCTTCGATAAAAGGCAATCAGGACTTAGGTGGAAAGCTAGATTCGATTTTTAATTATTACCATTCAGAATCTTAAGGGAAGCGCTTCAGTTCTGAGAAAGGCAATTAGTTCTCGCTTCCTCTTTGGATACAATAAGGGTGACGTTTTTCTGTGCACTCATTACCGATGGCGGAACGCACCTCCTCATGAAATATCGGTTCATGTGCAGATCGTAATGGCGGGAAAGCTGCATTATCTAATGCTGTGCTATTTCATTATTCAATTTGTCACAAATGCGAGATAATTCTTTATGGTTATAACCGTTCGATAGGTCAGAGCCTACGTGTTCAAGGGTGGTTATCTCTATATATGTTCGTGATAGACCAAGTCCAGATACCCTGTGCTTTAGAAATTTGGAAAAGGTAAGCTTAGTATCTGTTATATTAAGATAAATAACCTCAGAAAGATTTCTTAAGTTCTCACTACAGTTTAATCAGTCAATTACAATGAATCATCCATGAGTATCTCTGCTTTGAATATTTAAGTTTTATGTTATAGTCAAATTATTCCATTCGTCCCGGTTGAAGAATTTTATATGATAATAAGTAAAGAAATTATTACTATATTTTTTAAGAAATTCACATAGTCTTACATAATATAGGGTTTTAGAGCCATAATTTACATTAATTGTTTGTTCAGGAAAAAAGTCGGATGGTCTAGTGTTGTCCTCACCGATACTAGTACAACTTATATCATAAACTGTTAAAATGTTTATGACAAAAAGTGTAAATTTTTTAAAGATTATTTCATTTATGTAATTTTATTTTTTACTCTCTCTCTTATATTTTCAAATTCCTTTCATCTACCCGAAGAGTTTTATTTTAAGAATTCTCTGCTTCTTCCTCAGTTTCTAATACCATAAAAGATTTTATTTATTTCACTCTTACAGAAATTTCGATAGCTATAGTTTGATGCATGAATTATATGCTTGAACTTTTTGAAATAATTTATACTTTCAGAGATTGTTTAGGAATCGTAAAGAAAGCTATCAGGGACAAAAGAGAGAAATCTACATATAAATAACATATTAATCCATATTATATATATATATATATATATATATATATATATATATATATATATATATATATATATATATATATATATATAATTGTATTAAATTTTGTGTATAATTATATTCAGTTTATTAATGTTTTTATGATATTCTTATGTTTTGGTTTAAGTATTTTAATAATATCTTTTTTATCGTCTTAATATCTTGACCTTTTAATTTATTGATAATCTTATTTTGATGACTTTTCCTATTTTCTTATTAATTTTGCTATTTGCCATCCATATAAGAACATAGTAATAAAATTGATTGTTATAATCCTTTATTTAAGAATATAAAAGGAATCTAATCCCCTTAAACGAATCCTAGTGATTTTTTGATTTTTAAATTAATTGCCACTTTGACCAAATTGTACATTTAATTATCATTATTAATACACATTTACTTAATGTCATTTAATTCGATGTTATAGTAACAAATACCATTATTTGCGAAGGAGTTAATTGTTGAATAATTGAAGACTGTTACTTCAACTTTTTTTATTGAACTGAGATGCCGATAATAAAGTATATAAAAGTGCCCGCCACTTTTTTTAAATCAATGAAATATCAGTATGAGATTTTGACTGCTAGTGGAACTATTTCATCTTATATCATCTCATTACTAATAAAGCTAATTTTCATATAAGGGAGTAAAACTATTAACAGATTGGTAATAGATGATTTTACTTTTAGAGAATAAACGAGGATGTCAAATGAATTGGCTGAACGATCACCATAATCCCATTCCTTACTCACACTATAACATTTTATAAATAGGCAATCATATGATTAATTCTATAAGAAGAATAAAGTCATATTTACATAGTGTTACAACATCTGTACCAACATATACAATTAAGATAAGATGTTTTTCTATTGCACTAGATGTAATAGAAAATACTTGTAGATTAATTAATTTACTTACTTTATACTTGTAGATTGTTAATTTTCTACTGCTACAGCTTCTGCGATAGCACATATAAAAATCTAAAATTTCATTTTTTACAGCATCTGTAATAGCATGCACAATTTAAAAAACATTCAATCGCTACAACACCTACAATTCTCATAACTAAATGTTAAACTTAATCAACAATTAACGGATTTTACACTTAATGATATTAATTGGGGGCTACATCAATACCATTTATATGCAAAAGCTTGGTATTTAATAAATTTTATATTTAATGATATTCATTTGTGTTACAAGGACTATTAAATATTTCATTTTAAATAAAAGAAACTTCTGTCAAAAGATAATATAATGGCAATGAATTTTTCACACTCCATTTCCATCCAGCAACTCAGGATTCATTCTCGCACAAAGCGAAATTCCTCTCAGGTGCATACGGCTTTCAAAGACCGTGACTTTCTATCCTTCGTTGTGATTCTCAGGAAATTCATGGTCGGTCCCCTGCGCGGGGGTCTCTAAACGGTAGGGAGAGGATTTGCATCCATCTAGCAGATGAGAATCTGGCGGGGGGTCTATCGAAGCGAGAACTGCAGGAAAGGTTCTTCGGCCATCCGTGGATAAATAGGATTTGCGACCCTCCTCAAAGCACTATGGCTACATTTGATAACTCCGATAATACGCTTCATTGCATAGTAGTGCCACCGGAATACCTCCTTCCAGAAATTCTTTATTTTACAGAGGATATACCGCTTAAATCGAATTCTTCCCGGGGGGCTTTTTATTTTGATGCAAATAGGCGCTCTGTGGTTTCTAATAGGCAGTTTCTTTTCAATGCAAAATGTCTAAGAAATCCTGATTGCATCTACTGTGGGTACTGTAAGGATTTATATAGACATCGTCATTTGATATGCGAGTCTTCTATTCCAATTGCTTTTTTATTTTGGGAAAAGCCTATTTTATCGTTGACGATAACGGGGAAATGATAAAAACGTACTACAATTCCATAAAGAATTGTAAATGTTCGATTTGAATTCATCACTTAACATCAGAAGTGTTTGGTAATCTGTTCTGTGACACTCCATGCAAGGGTTATTATCCTTTCGTGCCTTTTATATCAATTGGTATGCAGAAAATAAAAGTTATTGAATACAATTTTATCATAGATTGCAATAAGAAATATGTAAATTGACTCTTTTCTTTTGAATGCTGTTGAAGCATGTATAGAATCCAAATAAAATATAGTTCTTCCAAATATCCATGCATGGGGAAAATAAATTACAAGAGTGTTTGGAATATAAATAAAAACGTTTTGACGATCAAGACTTTAATGTCCTTAAAAATTCGATCAAGATATGAATTGAAAAAATGGGATATTTTATGGCCACCAATATGAAATTCCTAAGGATATCAGCATGTATAAAGATGAACTGTAATACTTCCTTCTATAAATAGTTTTAAGAAATAAGCTAGTCATTAAAGTATAGAAATAAGCTAGTCATTAATGTATAATTCCCTTTTGTCTGATCTCTTATGTTAGCGCTGGTGAAAACTAGTTAACAAGAGATAGGGAAAATGATAGTTGAATGCTATAATTTCTAGTATATATGCACGATACAATTAGTAACTAAATTTGGAGTCATCCGCTGAACCCAAGTGTCTGACAGATAAGAATAGGAGATACGAATGGAGGTGACCTTATAACATATTAGCGAGAAAAATATTGGGAAGGGTGCAGAATATTTTAAATAATTAAATTAAATAGTAAAATTATTATAAAAAAGGAATGTTCGTTGCTCATAAAAATTGGACCACAATAAGAAATGAAAATAAATGATATTTTTATCACCCTTTGAAAGAAATATCAATGAGTATCAACATGTTTGAATAAGAACTATAGAACGAGTCCGTATGATTAGTGCTAAGAAGTAACCTAGTCCTTAAATATATCAATACTTAAATACCCTTACTGCCCTTTCTAGGAAACTACTATTGGCACCCAAAATTCCTATATTTTTCTTTACTTGTGGTTTATTGAAAACTCCAGGTGCATGGCTTGTTCCTTTGATGTACTCACCCAGATGGGTTTGAGGGACAAGGAAGTTTTCTGAGAACCCCCAAAAGGTGTCCGAATATACATTGACTTAACAGCTAAGCAGATTTTATTTATTTATTTATCGACCTCTCATACACACAGGAGGTCATTGCAACTTTCAAAGGCTTATCCTCGAGGGTTCCAGTATTATGAAGAATTAAAGAGTTAATTTATGACCCCCATTTATCTATTCTTGAATACCACCGAATATTAGTAATTAGCTAATAGAAAACAGCCAAAAGGGAACATTGAATTCTCAATTGACATTTATGGGTTTTCAGCAACAAATGAATAACTTTGGAGTCAATCCCATCTAGTGTCTGAAGGAAAAATAGAGGATATGATAAGAAGGAATTTTAAAATGTTTTAGAAAAAAAATTAGAGGAACAAGTGCAATTATTCTTCGAAATGCGTAGAAAGTCCAGAAAAGGAACATGTGTTAAAAAAGTATTTGAAAAAATATTGCAAATACTACTATTAACAGCCTTCTGAAATTCCTCAATTTATACATTATACTTTCTATTCTTGTTTTAGGAAAATAAATTCGTAAAAACATTAACTCTGACATTAATGTTGGAACAAGCACTTTAACTTTTACATATTTTAAAAGGAGTTTACCATGCAACAGAACACTGCATAGTGAATTAGGTATGGAGTTCATGTCTATAAACATGAATCCTTTTGTTCTTGCAAAATTTGTTGTATTCTGCATAAAAACGACTTTTATATGCTTAATAAGTGTTTATTTCATCTTCCCAGAATCTGTATTTCGGAATTGGCTTTTCTTCCTTTTAGCATAAATTTTTAAATTTGAACTAATTATAAGTTTTCATTAATAATACGATACATTCAGAGACTAATTATCAATTATTTAATTTATTTTAACATAATTTAAATTCCTTATTTTAGAAATTTGTTTAGGAAATTTTAAAAAAATCATTACACCATTAGTAAATATTTGTAGAAATTAAATGTAAGATTTATTAACACATTTATGAACTCTGCGATTATAGCTATCAAATGATATCACATTCATAAATTCAATTAATGGTCATATCCGTTAATAAAAAAATTATAAAAATGAGGAATATTTTCTTTATTGGTTTACGCCCACTAAAATCTTTTTTCACAAATATTTCTAAACAAAATTCACTTTAACTAAGATGATAAAAACATGATATTGCTAGATCTACCATCAATTTAAAACATGTCTTTAATGCGTTAAAGACAAAAAAGTAAAGAGAGCAATAAAAGAAATTGTTTTAAGTAATTTTTAAATTGTTTAAATAAAATATTTTTAATCAAAATTCTAGAGATCGAAACAAAATTGTAGAAGTTTAAGGTAATGAAAATATAATATAGTGAGCGCATTATCTGAAACTCTCCTTCTCAGAATAATATGGTGAACACATTATCTGAAACACTTCCTGTTTAGAATAATATGGTGAACACATTGGCTGAAACCTGTTTAGAAAAATATGGTGAACACATTGGCTGAAACCTGTTTAGAATAATATGGTGAACACATATGCTGAAACACTTCCTGTTTCGAATAATATGGTGAACATATTATCTGAAACACTTCCTGTTTAGAATAATATGGTGAACACATTAGCTGAAACACTTCCTGTTTAGAATAATATGGTGAACATATATCTGAAACACTTCCTGTTCAGAATAATATGGCGAACGCATTATCTGAAATATTCCATGTTCAGATTTTGATTCATGTAAACAAAATTCTCTCTGACTAGTAGAGCAACACTGTACATTTCCCCGTCTTTAAAGTGTACAGAGAAATTTATTAGTGACGCCTAAAGTAAAAATAAAACAGAAAAAAGAAGAGCAACTTGATACGCTCCAAATTTTTCGTCATTTTGAATATTTGTCCGGGGTAAAAGAATAAAGTAACTTCTAGAAGTATTCTTCTCTCTTCAGCTGGACATTAAGCAGAATTATTAGCCCCATAAACATGTCTTTATCACTGAGAAATCTAAAGCTCTTTAAATTACTAACTTTTTAACCCTTTCATAAGTTTTCGACTAACAACAAAGTGCCTTAAAACGACCTTAAGGAGCTTTCAACGAACATAAAAGTGATGCATGTTATTTATGAATTTATGATAAGCATCGCACCACCCTCTAAATTACACACTGTGGTAAATGTTAATGTTTTGCAGCAAGTACACTTCTACTGGAAGCATTTATCAACCTCAAAATGTTGGAAAACAAGAGAATTCTAGAGCACATAATAAGCAAGAGAAGAAACCCGAACGAAAAAAAAAGTTTTGCTTTTGCTTTTATGATTATAGTTTTCAGTGAAAGCGGCAGAAAGCTGATACTTTTAGCTAATTTTTTTGTTGTAATTTATTTTTTATTTTATTTATTTATTTATAGCAGTTTCGAATTTTCTATCTTGTGTTAAAAGTGAAACAAAATAATTAGTTTCCTGAAAATAAAGAAACATTTTCTTCATTAAAAGGTTTTTTTTCTTTTGAAAGTTTTTCCAAAGGAATATTGATATGAGTATGCATTAATTTTATATGTAGAAACAAGGAAGTTATTAATTAGATAAAATTACTTATTAATTAAGCATCATTAAGACCATAAGTATACATAATAAAGACAATTTATTCTGATATTGAACATTAGTCTTAAAGTTGCTTAGAATAGAATATAGGACGAGATATGAAAGTTTTAAAGAAATGGAGGTATATCCTAGACATATTTATCAAAAATGTCTGAGAATCTACGAATTAAATTTATATTTTATACTAGAGACGACTAATCATTTGTTTTAACTAAATATTCTAGAGATATATTTTTATAGAAAAAAACAAAATATAATATAGACATGATATATATATATAAACATGATATATATGATATTTTTATAATAATTGTAACTAATTAATTTGAGATAAAAGCATTGGTATTTCAATTTCAATGTAAGAGATAGACATATATAATAATTACGAGTTATATCAACTTTTATATAATCATATGCAAATAGTTGAAATGCACGATACCGAATTTGGCGATCAATTTATTTGATTTGGATCTCTTAAATTTACATCACATAAATATTATACATATATTTGCCAATAAATCTTTGAAACATTCCAGAACATGCGGAAACAACATCAAGTCATTGATTGTGTTTAAAATTAAAGTGTCGACTTTCTGGTACAGGGGTAGCGAGTTTTCCCCATGATCGGGGGGGGGGGGGTTCGATTCCCGATTCCGGCATGGTTTTTCTTCATCTGTTCGATGTGTGAATGCGCTCTCCTGTTAAAAAAGGTTGTGCAAGCGATTTTGATACGTGAATAACGAAGACGTTACTCCCTCTTACGCTTTAGTTGGCGCTACTTAAAACTAAAAACGTATCTTCGGCTTAAAATAGCTGACTACGTCAGTGAATTTGCTCATGGCAAGTGTCATTAGGAACAACAACAACAAAAATTAAGTTTATTAAATAAAATACCTGTATTGATGGTCAGAATATAATTTAAGTAAAATTTTAAGGCATTAATTTTTTTCTGCATATCAATTAAAGAAAAGGTGGGCTAACCATAATGATATCTAAGTAAATTCTTCCCCCCCTAAATCTGTCTCCGAAAAGGTCAACTAAGAATCATGGACCTGTAGGAAGTAAAATGCACAAGAGGATGAACTTTCAGCATCTCATACGTTGTAACCACTAATGGTCAGCTGTCAAATATGTCAAAAATTCCTTTTCTTTATATTCATATATTATTAGGATTCAAATTTAAAACATCCAAAACATTCAGTTATATGGATAAAAAATCAGAAACGAATGTTTCTTCGAAAGGGAAGTCTTTCAAACGTTTACTTATTCCTTAATCTACTAACGGTACTTATAAGTACTATATATTTTCGTAATATGATTGTTTAACGATGGCATTCTAAAAAACACGAGAATGTAACGCAAATCACAAGAAGTTAATATAAGCTAAAAATAGGAATGAAAAATATTTAATTAATAATTAAATTAAGAAATTTTTATTAATTGCAATTTTTATCTTGGGTTCTCTGGGATTATTCTATAAGGAAACTTAACTACTGGTGTAAAAATGAAGTTGGAAAACTGATGGCAACATAATTAAGTAGATAAAGTGTTAATATTTGAAGGTTAGATTTTGATACCAATTCTTTCAAACCCATATAGCATCTATCGTAAGACGAGAAACCTTTATCCTTTCAAATAAGTTGTTTTGTTGCTGTACATTTTTATATCTTTACAATGCAAATCAAAGAATTAAACCCTCATGTCAAATGGATGGTTTGATTTCATAGAATGATGAAGATTCACAGAAACGCTGGCTAGAATATTATCCATGTAAATTGACTTTTAAACAGATATAATAAGACGCCATTTTATCATTTGTCAAGTATAAATACTGTAATATATATAATGCAACGTATAAATCCCGTATATCACGGATGCACAATCTATGGCCCGAGGGCCAAAACTGGCCCGAGTTGCCTTCGAAGTTAGCCCGCGAATGTTGTTAATAGAATAAGACTAATTTAAAATGAAATGAGACTTTTTCAAATAAACAGGAAAAAAATTTAATACAAAAACGATTTTACATCAGAATAAATAATTAACAGTTGTTCGTCAAATTTATTTACTTTTTATTACGTGGCTTTTCAGTTTGTTCCCTTCATGGCTACCTGAAAGTACGATTTTCGTATAGGAGAGGCTCGCGAGCGTGAAAAATTCCATACATGAAAATGCAGTATATGAATCAAATTCAAATATTGCGTAAAGCATTTGATGATCTTTTTTCAGATTTTAAAAAAATGCCAAAGAAAAATTGATGTATTTTTTTCCTCCATTTTCTGTTGATGTTAATCTAGGGGCTGATAGTATGCAGTTAGCTTAAATTGATTTACAGAATTCTGATTTTTTCAAAAGTCAATTTAAAAAACCCGATATTAGAATTTTATAAAAATTTATCCGAGGAATTTTTATGATTAAAACAAAATGCAGCTGAATGTACAACTTTCTACGGCAACATTTACATTTATGGGCTCACAAATGAATTTAAACAAATTGAAAATAAGAATAAAATGATAACCTTTCTTCTGTTCTACGTATTGCCACAATCAATCTTAAGCCCAACATAAAATTAATAACTTCAAATATTCAGTCTCAGCCATCTCATTAATTTTTGATTAATTTTTTCTCAAAATTTAAATTGGGTTCTCTGTATAATTACCAAAAAGTTTTCCCTCTGTTATTCTATTTCAAGTCAGCCTTTAGCAGGATTTTTAGGGTAAGTATTTTAATCATATCTATAATGTTTGTATTTGTTTCATTCATTTATTGCATAATGTGTACATAAGCAAAATAAGTAAAGTAATAATTGTAATTCATACGTATTGCCACACACAGAAAAACAACAGCAGTATTTTCACGTTTTTAATATGTTTTAAAATTTATGTGCTGTTTTGTCCCTCGTCATGATCCCTTTTCATATTTTAGCCCCTCATCCTGAAAAGGTTGTGCATCCCTGCCGTATATAAATATAAAACTTTAAAAAAATTAATTGATTCACACCATTTATCCTAAAGCAAGGACGCAAAATGGAAATATCATAGGATAAAATGATGTGCCACGAATTGAATATGCAATCCTATACAAAGGTGATCACAAACTGATAACACTGAGCCATCGGAAAGCACTCTAAAAACATCGGAAAATTCGGAAAAAAAGACCGATCTGCTGAAACCGCAACACTTGCGGGAATTGTGGTTGAGTTCTAAGGGACATCGCTGACCACGGTACAACTCTTCCCAGAGGAAATACGTACCGTCATCGATGGGAGGAGCTAGACCCCCACCTTTTATTTGTATTCCCAACAATAATCCAGAAGCTTCTCATCCTTAATTACGAAATATCCCTCCCTCCCCCGAATGGGACCCATTGCAAGGGGAATTTGGCAAAAACCCTTCTTCGTACCATTGATAAAACCAACGCATAATACCGACGAATGTCCTTGTAAACGACTATCAAAATGACTAAAAAAAAGAAGGTGTATTTGAAAGATTTTAAGAAAGATTTTTAACCCTATAATGTATGGTTTAACCTATTAGGGTAACAAATGAGGTTGAAGATATCTCGACTATCCAATGGAAATCAAATGATGCAACTAATCTTTAATCGGCATGTCCTTGCAACAGACGGGAGGTCGAGTTACCTCTGCTCAGTCTTAGAAGCTAAAATAAAATAATTCTAAAACACTAATTCTCTATAAAACACACATAAAGCACAAATATATCAGTATTTTTTGGACTTCACAGAGGAAGGTGTCATCTAAGTCGATATTAAAAAGTGCGGAACAATTAAGAAGTTTAATATGCTATGAATAAAATTTTAGCATAGCTTTTCATGTCAAAAAGGAAAAAAAAAATAAAACAAGAGACATCAGGGACAATGAAACAAATATAAATAAGCAAGAAAAGAATCCTCGGTAGAAATAAGCTTCTGCTAACTCTCCTCCCAAAAAGGAGAATTCCTGTAATAAGTGTCCCCTCGAAATATATCCTTATATTCCTAGGCAGTGGGCACTGCTCTTTTAATGAAGGAGTTATTCTACATTTAAAAGAAATAAAACTTTAGCACTTACTTCTTTTCCTTACTTTGAAGCTGCGAAATTAGATGCACCTGGACCAAAACCTCCCGCTCTTTAATTTAATTACTTATTTTTAGAAAGTTCCAGAAACTTCTAAGAATCCTTACTTCCTTTGAATATATTTTATAAAGACTTTTATCATTGAAACTACACAGTGAGTGCCTTTGCTTTCTTGTTACTTTACATTTTAAAAGAAATACAGTTATTATTTTTTATTAGTAATTTTTCATAGCAATATTATAAAAATTTGTTCTAAAAGGTTTCTCAGAAATAGGTAAAGGATTTTTTTTAGAAAATTCAAAATTTATATAATATTCGTCAGCTTCTAACAAATAATAAAGAGGCTATTGTAAATAGCTATATAGAACATATTAATTGAATGACAAGCAAGAAAAACTATACTCTGGACAAACAAGCTTGTCATTGAAAAAAAAGTGACAGTTAAGTAGAAAAAAAGTATGTAGTTTTTGAAAGCAAGCATTATTAGAGTACTAAAACATAGAAACTAAATTTTAATTAAAAATATGGTCATTGAAAAAATGCTAAAGCTTGAATCACTGACAAAAAATAATAAATTATTATAAATTCAATCACGTGCATTATATACATCGCATTGATGTATATTTTTATTACATTGTTCGCAAAGATACATGCTTTTCTGTTTCATACACATAACATAACGCCATCTTGTGCCCCCGGTGCCTATAACGTAATAAAAAACAGTTGTTTTTTTTAAAATTTTGATACTTTTTAGTATTTTATAAATATTATTGTTTTTAGTCATTAGATGAAGTGTCCGTTCAAATTTGCTGTTGTTTTGCCAACTATATCAAGAATATGCATATCACAGAACAGTTAACGAAAGTTGTAAAAAAATCTCATTTATTGGTTAAGTACCTTACTAAATGATTATATATATATATATATATATATATATATATATATTGGTAAAACATTTTAGATATTAATATACAGATATATGAAATGTTTTTCCCCTTGCAGTGAAATTTACTGTATTTATAATGCTGATGAATCCTCAAATTAAAACTCACACTGAAATTAGCTTGAAACGAATATTCATCCACTAACAGAAAAAATAATGCAAAGCCAAATAAAAAATAAAAATGATGTTGAATGTAAATATTAAAAATAACCTTCGAATAATGTGAGAATATTAACCCTTTGCATCCGGAAAAAATAATTCGATGCACAATTATTCAATATAAAAGGTCTTGTTTGCTCCATATTTGTGTGTGGGTGTTTAAAATTGAACTTCTCCATCTTTTTACCAATCTGTAGGTATTTCCAATAATTCAAATTGAAAAATAAATAAATAAAACGTCAAAATGATGCACCGTCTTGAACGGTACCCAAAAGGCACCATCGAGTGCAAAGGGTTAAAAATCGAAGGACCTCAACTCCTTAACTTTTACTATAATCCAGCATGAAACAACGTAAATAGAATGCGAAATTTGAGATCTCATAAATAATTTCTATTCTCCTAGAAACAGTGTCTAGCTCTTCATTGTGCAGTTCTTTCTATTACTAATATCTGTTTCTTAGTTCTGGGATCAAATTTAAGAAATCGTTAAAAATAAAATTAATTAAAATCAAATTGAAACTAATAGGGAAAAAATAGCTCTTTCTTCCTGCCCTAGGGGTAGCTTGTCTTCCCCGTGATCTGGGAGTCGAGGGTTCCAGTCTTTGTTCGAGGGCTTGGTTGTTCTTTAACCTGCGTTCTAAGTCTGAGAAGTGTGAAAGAGCCTATTTATTACAAAGGGTTGTGCAAACGAGTGTGTGAGTGTCATCTTCATATGAGCCAGAAGTCAGACTTCTGCCCTCGGGTGCTCAGGGGCTTTTAATGCAGAACCTCGGCTTCAATCGGTGACTTTTTCGCAGGGCTTGTCTATGGCTATTGCCATAAGTAAAAACAGAAAAAAAAAGCGTTGCGAAATAAAAAAAATACGTTTGAATAAAATAATAAAAAAATAGCATTCAGCTATCCCACGAAAAAAGAATATAATAAATTAGCATAATAAAATACACTGAAGTGACAAAGGTCATGGGATAGCAATATTCAAATATAAAGATGGAAATAGTATCGCAGCGAAAAAGTATAAATGCGCAGTTCGTTTTCGCGTTCAAGTTATTCATGTGAGCAGGTTTTTCGTGATTTATGGCGGCACGACGAGAATTAACAGACTTTGAACATGGAATGTTAGTTGGAGCTAGATGCATGGGTCATTCCATTGCGGATATCGTTAGTGAATTCAACATTCCGAGATCCACAGTATCAAGAGTGTGCCGAGAGTATGAAATTTGAGGCATCACATCCCATCATGGACAGCGCAGTGGGCGACCACCTGCACTTAACGACCGAGACCGCCGACGTCTGTGTAGAATGGTCAATGTTAATAGACACGCAAAACTTCGTCAAATAACTGCAGGAATTAATGTGGGACGTACGAGGGACGTGTCCGATAGGACTGTGCGACGAAATTTGTCTTTTTTGGGCTATGACAGCAGAAGACCGACTCGAGTGCCTTTACTGACAGCACGACATCACCTGCAGCGACTCTCCTCGGCTCGTGAGCATATCGACTGGTCCCTAGACCAGTGGAAAACCGTGGCGTGGTCAGATGAGTCACGATTTCAGTTGTTACGAGCTGATGGTAGAGTTCGAGTGTGGCGCAGACCCCACGAAGCCATGGACCCAAACTGTCAGCAAGGCACTGTTCAAGCTGGTGGTGGCTGCATAATGGTGTGGGCTGTTTTTACATGGCATGGACTCGGTCCTCTGGTGCTACTGAACCGATCATTGACTGGAAATGGTTATGTTCAGCTGCTTGCAGATCACTTGCAACCATTCATGGACTTCACGTACCCACACAACGATGGGATTTTTTATGGATGACAATGCGCCATGTCACCGGGCCAGAACTGTTCGCGATTGGTTTGAAGAACATTCCGGACAATTCCAGCGCATGATCTGGCCACCTAGATCGCCCGATATGAATCCCATCGAGCATTTATGGGACATCATCGAAAGGTCCGTTCGTGCCCAAACTCCTGCACCATCTACACTTTCACAATTATGGACGTCTATACAGACAGCATGACTCAATATTCCTGCAGAGGACTTCCAACGACTTGTGAACTCTATAACACGTCGAGCTGTTGCACTTCGCCGGGCAAAAGGAGGACCGACACAATATTAACAGTCATTCCATGACTTTTGTCACTTCAGTGTATAATACATCATACAGAACTATGCTCATTGATCCTTACTGTAATCATGTATAAAAAAGTAAATAAAAAGAGAAGTATACACTCTCATTACTAATTTTTAGTCATGCTTAAATTTAATTCGACACATGAAGAGAAATACTTTTATGAATTGCTAGACTACAAAATAAAAGTTCATTGTCAAGGGTATTTTTATATTTCTCCTAGCATTACAGATGGATTTCGACAATTATGTATACTGATGGTTTGTATAAAATATTGTGATAAAGCTTTCCGAAACTCTATACGGTTATGGCTGAATCATAATTTAACATAAATAAATCTTTTAACTAATACATAAAAGCCAAATGTATACAAATAATATGCTATCATCTGGTTATTCAGAATCCCAGACATTTTGGTGAAAAATGAATTTCTATTCTTCCTTTTTTTAAAAAAACAAAATTCAGAAAAATTAAAAGAGGCTGTCAATTAAGAATATACAAATTTTATTTTTGAAATAAATTCAGATTCTCTTTATTGATAACTGATTTATTTCCAAGTATCATTGAAATACTGTGCAGAGTAATCCTTTGTAATTCAGCACATGTATTTAAATTTATAAAAGCCTTTTTGTCTTAATTGATCTCTCCACAAAATTCTATTACTTTATTTACCCATCTGAAGGGATTATATTTAATTTCAAAGACAATTACATATTCAAAACCCTCATCCCTTTTTGCTTTATGAGTTTTCAATGATGTAATTAAAAACATTTTGCTAAGTCAGAATACTATATGTATTTTAACATGTTCTTCAGTACAAATGCTCACATTTTTTTCTGCAATAGAAATAATTAACACGCTCTGTTTGCACTCGCAGGCAGGCAAAAAGATCTTAAAAGGAGGAAGAAGAAGAAAAAAAGGAAAGAATTTGCCTTTAATGGCGAAACTCGTTCCTTTTAAGTTATTTTCTCTCAGAAAAAGTGACTTTGAAGGAAATATTTTTTGCAGAAGAAAACTTGGTGTTTCTACGTATTACCATTAAACTCTTACGAGAAAAAAAAATTCTTGCGTGACATTAAACAAGTGACGCGTAACGAAAATCAGGAGAACAGTCGTAAATATAGAAAAAAAAATAATAAAAAATCTCATCTCACTTGGAGTGGATTCGCATTCTTTTTGACTAGACTTTCTGAGGTACTTTCAGTTTCTGAAGAATAAAAAGGTGCAACCTTGATGACAGTCATCTAAAAAAGACTTTTCAAAGAGAAGACGAACTTGCAGTTTTTAGAAGACAATTGCATTTCTAACAAAGCTCTGAAAAAAGACTAAATATGACAACACATTAAGTCCGGTGAAAGTCTCTGGTATGGTAACAAAATAACAACAATGCGGAGAAAAAAAATTAATAATTTTTTTATTTTATCATATATAAAAAAATTATTCACACGTATCATAAAAAAACTCGAATTATTATGTAACTATTTAGGTTTTACATCTGACTTGTCTGCATTTTTTTAATGCCGAATTACATTACATTGCATTCCTAGAAAATAAACATGTTGAATCCCACTTAAAATATTTTCCTAAGTAGGAAATGTATGCGAATATAAGTTGGATGTGCAAGAATTTAAAGTGAAAGTTGAAAATTAAGGAAAGAGTAATTAGAACTGAGACAGACTAGAAATGTTTATTTCTCAGAATTTTTCCATGTTGGAAACTGCACTTCTATAATGGAAATAAAACAGTTTGCGATGCGGGAATGTAAATGGAAGCGCATTAAAAAACTCAAGGGATATATTTATGAATTAATTCCTTTGAAATAAATGTATGCTATTTAGGAAAATGATCAACACGTACTTTGGTAGCAAATAATTAATAAATTACTTTAATATCTTTTAAATAATTGAATAAAAGACCATTCAGTTCAGCGAAACTTTATTAATATTAGCATACTATATAACATAATATTATGAATATAAAATATTAATTAATGTAATCCCTCAATTTTACTTCTGTTGCCTTCTTTAGATTAAACATTTTTTAATAGCAACTCGAAATTTATAGGCGTTGCTTTGCCTTGTAATGAACTCGAAACAGTTACAGTTTTTGGCTGAAAAAGATTTTTATTAAACATTGACTTCTGTTTGAACATAAATAGAAGAAGTATTCAATTTCCTAATAAAACTTATATTCGTTAACATCATCAAAATATACGATCTATTCGTGAATACGATCATAAAGCACCATACTATTTCCATATCATGTTATGAAAATTCTTTAAGGATCGTTAAAGAATGTTCCTACCTTTAGAAACAATAGTTGGCAATATTAACATGACCATATAGCTAAAAAAATTTCCTGTGCACAGAAACAATAACTGACAATGTTAACATGACCATAACCTTTGTTGTGAATTATCATTCGATCAAAGAATTCAAGTTACAAAATCTTCATGTCCTTAATATGTAGTAGGTCAGTAAGCTAGATTTCGTAAGTAAAAGGCCACCAAAACATGGGCAGGATTATTCGTACAAGGAAATATGGCATGGAAAACAACTGACGCATTCCATCATTATGTGGTGAAGGACCACCGGCTTCCACGATCGCCGTATCTACATCTTTCTAATGAGCAATATTAATTGATTCACTTTCTTCCTTTGTCTTCCTGATTGTTGCTACCTGATTGTTTGAGCTTTATATTTAATATTTGAAAGTCAAGCAAATAACGGAAGACCACGTGCTAATTTCACTATAACTGTTTGAGAGCTACAATGGTAATTTATTGATTCTGATAAGAATATATGAAACAATTAATATTAGAAACTACATTAGTAAAACTTTTTCCTTGAAAGTAGACAAAATTTTTAATAGATTAAATAATGTTCGTATTTATCGTAACTGCTTTTTATCTGCCTAATAATTCAAGAAGACATACTCTAAAAAAGAATGTGGTTTTTCTATTTTTCTATATTTATTGAAAGTGGTATGTTTCACATTTATAACGATGGAATTTTATATACATTAATATCAATAAAATTATTAATTTTTTAAAATTTGTTTATAAATGAAAATGGTGCAATCTAGTAAGAGATTGGAGAAGGATTTTATTCAAAATTCAGTGGTATATAGTGGTTAAAATTAAACTGACTGTGATTGACTATGAGACTCTTGAGTGAGTTACTGGGACTAAGAGACTCTTATCTCAATTTCTCTTGAACGAATATGAATGAAATTTCATACATATTTGTTACTCAAACCGTTGGCCCGAGGGTTTAATAGGAAAAAAAAAGATTCCTAATTAAAAAAAAAGGTGAAATTGCTATGAAATAAAGCTCAAAGCTCAAAAATATTTTAATATTTTACCTGTTTACATACCTATGTGCATACTTTGAAGATTAGCAATATGCTGAAAACATACTGCTGCTTTATTAATGACAGAGCACAACATTGCAGTAGGAATTAAGTAGACATTTAGAATGGTACTGGCTATTTACTCCATTTCGTAATATCATGTCCTTGATAAATGGGATCTTTGATAAAACTGCTATTCTCTCTCGGAATCGTAAGGGAACATATCTAGTGACCGTTCTAGCTAAAAAAATGGACAAGAGGAGCGAGATGGCACTTTCATCAAGAAAATGAGCTTGAATCACTTTAACGTCGTATGAGCAGTTGTACCATCTTGCATCAATATTGTGGGGACTACAAAGTCTCTTTACCTTAACACCGAGACAATATGATCCTTCAAAAGTTTACCATATCAGTCATTCACCCAACGAATCTATTCATTGTAACTTCCTCGAAAAATCATGAGCCAACAATGAAAGTCTTCAATTTACGCCATGCTGTGACTTATGGGAAATTCAGCGACTATAATGATTGGGGGAACCCCAAATGTAGCAATTCTTTTTGTTTCCATCTCCATCTAAATGCGAAGGAGGCCAGTTGGTCCCTAAAATATGCGATGGCCAGTAATCTATCAAACGCCAGAAAACGCAAGGCAAAATCAAGACTGCGTAGTATTGCGGTTTCAGTGAAGCATGAAATGCATCCTCAGAATTGAAGCATGGAAAGCGTGCAACCTCAGAATTTTGCACAAAATCCCACGCTTGGTTTTCCACTGAATGTACAGTATTCGCACTACTGAGCGGCCTCTTAGAAGAGAATTTGAAGAACTTGCTAATGCTATAGCTGTTAAAATTTTAATTTCCTTCACAATTGCTGGCTCCGTTGTACATCATCCTCTTCCCAGTGTAACATCCAAGCAACTGGCTTCTTCAAACATACGCATCATGTCTTTAACTGAATTTATGGGCGTTTTTCCTTTCCATAAGTTTTCATTCACCGGTAAGCTGTGAGTGCCACAGAAGCATTACTTTCATTTTGATTAAAGAATTTTATAATCAGCGCGCGCTCTCTCTCTCTTTTGGTCAGATACATGTTCACTGCAAACTAAACATTTCTTCAGAACATACGTATAGGTATTTATAAGCTACATTTAAGGCAGTAATAATAAGTATAGGATTTTAAGCAGTACAGCTTCGCAAGTTGGCAAACATTTAAACTATTCTTTTGAGATTAAAACCTAGGCCTCATGGTCTTAGTAACAAATGCATAAAATTTCATTCAGACCTCTTTAGAAGAAACGAAGGTGTCATTCACTGAGTACTGTCAATTTAATTTTAGTCACACTATATTTGTAATAATAAAATACAGCCTGAAAGTGAAAGTAATTAAAATAAACAAAATTATCAAGTGGTAATAAAACAATTACAAGAAAATAAGGGATTTTATCAAATTTTCAAACACTTTCTTTAAATACGCACTTTGAAATACCAAAATATCAAACATCTTCAGATTGCAGTTCATCTTCTCATTCATTATATAAGGTGCATTTATTAAATAAAAAGATGCGGTGCCGTGAAGACAATCATTGGATCATAATTACAATTATAATAACACATGCTTTATTTAGAATCACGAGAAAAAAATGTTCTTTGAGAAAAAAAAAACTATACATTTCTATGGACTTAAATAAAAAGCATTAATACTCCCATTTTTCCCCTACTATTAAGCAATTTCCACAAAATTACTTTGAGCATGTACACATTGAATCCCATAAACTAACAAAAGCCTTTTCAGGTTTAAATATTCAGCGTGTGAAACTTGAATGATAACAGAGCCAGATGGCTCTTTGTTATTATTTCCAATATCTCCTGTATTTCATTGACCTGTGCATTGTGTGAGTAATCGAACAACGTGAAGGATTTGTCATGACTAAATTGGTATATTGAAACGACTATCACCTTCCTTTCTAATGCAAATCTCCAATTGGATTCTTCTCAGACTTTTTCTTCTCGTCGACAAACACTTTGGAAGGAATTGTGAGTTCCTTTCACACCGAAGTGATTTTACTTCTTTTAAATCCAGAAAGTGTCTTCAGTTTATCAAGTTTTGAAAAGTGTAGGATTTCATCTGTTTGTTAAGCTTGGAAATTCTGTAATACTCTTATTCCAAGAATTTAAAATGTTATAAAGATACATTTGTTGAATTTAGATGTTTACAAAAAAAAGTTAAGTTCTTGAAATAAGTTGCTTGAAAAATTGGCATATTTTCCTTCTCAAATCTCATCTCTATGAGTTAGAAATTTGTTTGGTTTAAAAAAATGTATTCTAAGAGAATAAAATAACAAAGTTCTCAAAAATAAAAGCATTAATATTAAAAATATATTCAGCTAATTCAAATATTTATAATTTATTGGATTTTTTTAAGTACAATGTATTTTTGAACCGATATTTTTTTTTTCAAATTCAATCCTTATAACATAATAATTTAACACAATGCAAAATACCCTACTGTCATATAAATTTACCCTTTTGAGATAGTTATTTATTATTATGTTGAAAATGCTAAAAATTTTAAAGTATTAAATTGTATCTAATTAACTTTTTTTTATTCCAAAAGTGTTTGAGTTCTTTAAAATATTATTTTACTATTCTTTACACTTAAAAGAAACTGAATATAATGTAAATTAAAATAACAAAAATATTTTTCTTTTGGGATTTTCTGAATTGCTGATTCTTAATTTCGTTACATTGCTTTCAATGTCTTGCGAAGTTATAATTTTTTTTACTATACCATGAATTTTAATATTACATAATACCCTCTCATATTAATTCAAAATTTATATAATATTAATCTGTGTTGGGGTATCTTTAAATTTGCCATAATGTTTGTATTTTAATAATATTTTCTTTTATAAATATTTATGTATTGCTAAAGAGTATCTTGTCATTATTTTTATATTGTACTTTTCTGTTTAAATTATATATTTTTTTCTTAGGCTATTGAGTTTGTCTTTTTGTGAAGAGCAACGGTGCCGCAGTTTGTATTTTATATCCATGGGTGTTTTAAGCAGCAGGTATTTTTTTCTTTTTCTTTATTTATGTGTCTTTTTCTTGTTTTTAGTGTAAAAATAAACCGTTATGTGAGCGAGAACTCTCCTCTTTTTGTCCAAAGAGAATAATAGATTAAGTATAAGCGAGCCCTGAGAATATTAAGATATTATATTTTCATCGAATAGCAGGTAAACATGCAAAACTTCAGAATTCTAACATATGAAAAAGAAAAGGAAAAATTGATTATAAAATACCATCTGTACAAATGTAAAATCTTTCATATTTGTACGAAGTCACATAAAGCATAATTTTTTTAAAAAATATCAATCTTCTGTTTTAAGATAAAAATGATAATGATTAAAAAAACAGGTAAATGTTTTCAAATGAAAGAACATTGCATTTGCCTTGCCCCCGAAATTAAATCAATGTCATTAAAATTTTAATTTTTTTCTCAATTTACTTTTTAAGACGTAAAGCAGATAAACGTAAATTTTTTTTGTATAATCTTATATTGCTAATTATATAACATTTTACAATTAAGTTAATATGTCTTGATATTATGGTCTATTCGATTAATTAATTTTTTTAAAATCCAAGTCTTATATTCGAAATATTAAAAATTCGTATCCCTTTAAAATTCATACAAGTACAACTCACACTTAAGTACTTCGGAATTGTTCAAGAGTTTTCTTCATTATTTATTTTTTTACTAGGCAATATGCAACAAATTTGAATGGATATGTGGTACACAAATTTTAAGTTATTTTAAAACTTCTTTTAAATATTTTAGAGTGCATTTTTCATTTGTTATTTTCGAAGCGAACTTTTATAATTTGCGCACATTAATTATATATTAATATTTATATATTATTTCCCATCAATATTATTGTTTAACTAATAAGAGTCGTTTTGCATTTATGCCAATTTACATGGAGCATCTGGTGGATCATTCTAAGCTTAGTAACTGAAGTTAAGGATATCTCTGAGCATTGTCTTCTCTAATCATCTATGTTTACATTTATCATAATCCTAGAAATATGAATTTTACGAATCAAACTTATCTTTAAAAATAATGTCAAATTATTTTTAAAATATTATAAATCTTTAGAATACGTCAGATTTCAGACGTCAGTCATTTTGCATTTATGCCAATTTACATGAAACATCTGGTGGATCTTTCAAAGCATAGTAACTCAAATTAAGATTATCCCTGAGCATTGCCTTAACTGATCATCTATATTGACGTTTTTGATCATAATCCTAGAAGTGTGAATTTTACGAATCAAACCTATCTTTAAAAATAATGTTACTTTTAAAAATATATATATTATAAATCTTTAGAATACATCAGATTTTCTTATTCAAATTTTCACAAAAATTTTAAGACATTCCTTTTATATTAAATACAATTTCATACTAAAAGTTCTTGTCCCCATTGAGACTTTCTTCAAGACATAATTCAATAACTGATCATACTCCTCTGGAGTCATTGCCATGACACATATGAAGGAAATCAAGACCCCTAAAGCAATTGAAGATAAGTGAAATTCCCCTCTGGTTTCCGGTCATAGTCATTCAACTCGTTCTTCTGGTCGAGTGATCCATGTCATCATTTTATTCTCATTGTCTGGCCGATATCTAACTTCAGCACCCTATAGGAGGCTCTATCTTCTTTACTCTCGTGATAATAGCAGGGTTCCCAGACTGAAAGAGGAAAGAGGAAACATCGCCGAAAGAAATAACTCCTGCAACATTATAATCTGATTGTCACTGAACGATGGGGATAAGTTATATGACATGTCGCTGGTTGACTATTGATTCGGTACTTCTTATATTCGGATAATATTAAAGAGTTCTTTCTTCCCACATACGTTTGTGAGAATGATTGCAAACGACTAATATATAATAAAAAAGTTGTTTAAAGTATATTTTCTTAGCTGAAATTTAAAATACTAATTTTCGATAGGTTTCGTTCAAACAAACATTAAATTCCAAATCAATGAAATATATATAAAAAGTTTTTATGAATTTATTCTATTAACTATGTTAATTAACAGGGAAGTTTGCGTTTAAGGGCTAAACATTTGTTATTGAGCTTATGCACTAAAATCAACTATAACTGGTGTTTCTTCCTAAAAGATCTTGCTTGTAATATATAATGATAAAGTTACTTAAATATTAAAATTTGGGTATAGTCAATAAATTAAAGAAAATTCTTCATAAAATATGTAGGATATTATATTGGCCAAAACGAATATAGCATCATTATCCTTAATCTACAATAATTTAATTAAATATTAAAATATAGGAAATATAAAAAAGAACAGTTATTTCGTTCTACTCAGGATTCTTTTTTCAATATTATTCAGTTATTATTTACACAGTCCTTTTACAGATTTTAATAGAAATCTGATGAATGGAACCTATATTGCTATTACTACTGAATTCTGCCCTAGAATGGAACCTACATTGTTACATTGAATTCTGCCCTAGAGTGGAGCCGGCGTTGCTATTACTACTGAATTTTGCCCTATAATGGAACCTACATTGTTATTACTACTGAATTCTGCCCTAGAATGGAACCTACATTGTTATTACTACTGAATTCTGCCCTAGAATGGAACCTACATTGTTATTACTTCTGAATTCTGCCCAAGAATGGAACCTACATTGTTATTACTACTGAATTCTGCCCTAGAATGGAACCTACATTGCATTCATGCCCTGATAAAATCCTTTACTGGGTTAATCTGTTAAACTCTTAGTTTTTACGAAAATAATAGCTTTCTTGAAGGTGAACTAAATGGCTGTGAGACTAACAGGTTTTTTTCTAATATTGCAACAATTCAGCTGAATCTACATATTTATAAACATAGTTTTCAGGGTTTTGTTATGCCAAAATGTTCCTCATAGCGAAGACTAATGAGAATGTTTTTCTCTCTGCCATTCATGGAAACTACAAAATTTCGATTTTCTTGAATGCCTATATCTGAATCATAAAATTTCTACTTATAAAAATGCCTAGAATAGCTCAAAAAAGTTTATCTTTTGATGAAGATCAAGGTCTATCCCAAAGAAAAGCTTTTGTGAACAATTTTATTGACATTGGCTTTATACACAGCGAGAGCTAGATGATTTTTTCTCGACAGACTATGAGTTCATGAATGACATTTTTTTTTCTTACCCAAACATGTTCTTTCTGCCATGTCAGTATTTTCTTACCCTGATTCTTTGATTCTGCTGTTTCATAAGCATAAAAAGCAAGGATATTTCGAATAGCCTTCTTAATGCGCTGAAACAAGTGAACCTTTTTTTTTCCATATCCCATTGTCCATTGATGTGCACATAACTTAATCTTCTCTATGGTTAAAGTTATGGTGTCGTAATGAGTTTTATTCTTCAAAGGATTTCTTAATTTTAAACAGTTAATAATAATCATTTCATATTTTTTGTTAAAAAATTAAATACTTCATAATTTAGTCACAGAAAAATCCCAAAATTAGAGACAAGTGAAACTTGTCTCTATATTCAAAGCCAGAAAGCCGAAATGTTATCAAAATCAATATAACAATTTCAAATATTAAATAAAAAAATTTGATGTGCTATATGGCAATAAAAGTTTTTATTTCAAAATTCTACCATATTTTTCCTGAAATCTGGAGCTTAACTAAGAATGCATGTATTAATTATAGTTTAGTGAAAAAGATTTTTACTCGTTATTCAGTTGAATACTTCAGTGTTCGAATATAAAAATAATCTATTAAACTATATTTATTTAAAATATTCCATTAAAAATGCTTAAATGCAATTAAATTAAATTCCCATTTATTTTGATTAATTCTTCGTCGTTCTAATTTATTTTCTCATTATTGTGGGTCCTTGTAATGAAAACTCGTAATAGATAAACAGGAATTAAAAAATGAAATTGCTTAAGAAATCCTTATCACCAACATATTATAACATTTTAATTTAAAATGAAAAAAATCCTTTTTTAGGTCATTTTTATTTGTAAATACAATTATGCTATCCTATTATAATGCTGTGAGCAGATTATTTTATAACTATTTTTGTCTGATTCGAAATGTGTCCTATTCCGCAGGTTATATCAAAACGATGCTTTTTGAAAGAATAAATATTTTTTATTAAATTTTCAAATTAAATATGATTGCTTTCACTATAATTATTAATGTAAACGGTCAGAGGAAATTAATCCTTAATAAGTTCTGCGAATTCACAAATCAACTTTAAACTTACGTGACCAATTCAAAAACAACAAAAGCTTAAATGCATATTATAGAGTAAAGCGATTTTTCTTAACGCCTGCACCAATATTGCCAACTCAAAAAGGATTGCATCATCATATTTTTGTTTGCAAATTCTTCGCCAAATACCAACATGGCGAGTGCACCAAAATGTCACTATAGAGAAATAGATCCCAACATTCATTATACAGCAGAATGTTTTTTAACATTCTCTTGGCCCAAGAGGCAACCAGAATGGAAAATCCCGTTGATTTGTTTCAAGAGTGGAAGGCATATCCATGGCTTAAGCGCATAATATTTTTCGCCATATGCTTGACAAAAACTGGGTGTAAAACACTTGTTACAAAACAACTCTATTTAAAACTTTTTTATTTATTTTATATATTATTATTTTTCAAATATTTTATTTTCAATTATTTTATTATTTATTTATCACGTCAACTTTTTAGTTTCAAATACATTTACACTCCAATTTAAGTCTTTTCTCAAACCTGCGTCTTCCCTTTCAAATTCTAACTTCAGGATTAGTAAGTGGTGTTATGTTTGGAGCATCTTGTAATTGGAAATTAACAAGTGAATAAATACCCCTAGAAAAAGTATTTTTCATATGCATAATAATATATTTAAAATCAGCATTGATTAAATGTATTTTTTAACTATTTCCTTAATTTTTTATTATTTATTTGCTTTCTTTATTAGCACTATATTATTTTTAATTTGTCTTTTAATAATCTTTTAGATTCAGAACACTGCTCAATTCGCATGAAAACATAATTATTTGTTTATGAATTAAACAAATATTAGCGAGATAATTATTTAAAAATGAGGTAATTTTTAATTAAAAAAAGTCTTTAATAAAGTGACTTAAAGTTAAATATTTAATGGTATCCTTCCATTAAACTAAAAATTCTTTTTTATTACTTAACTTGAATCCCAAAATTTATCAACAGCATGATTTATAATTTAAACTGACGACTGATTCTAATTTTGATAGAAAAATAAGTTATATCAATTTAGATAAGGTTGGAGAAACTATTCACAAATATGCAATATATATAATCCTTTATTCAAAACAGTTCGTTCAAATGAGTGATTATACTTTTTTTACTGCAATAAAAACCCTTTTTAATGAGCAAGATTCGCCTTAACTTTAAACCAGGAACTTAATGTTTCGAAAAAGACATTTCGTCTGCTGGCAATTTAACTTTTGAACGGATAAAGGCACGCTTAACCTTTATAAACCATTATTCAATAAGTGTCCATAGTCCTGTTTATTTTTTATACTTTTCTGCCAATGACATCGTATTATATTCTGTTGTCATTTTAGTTTCTTTTATCTTCTTCAGTGTTGATTCTCAAAGTTCAAATAGGATTTTGAATCGTCATATGTATAAAAATAACGTCAAATATCCAGAATTTATATCATTTCATTGATATTTCTTTTATTTCTCTTATTTAAAATATGTGTTTTTTATTTATTAGAGTAATTAGCATCTGCTATTAACTCTAATAAATGAAAATGATAATTTTATTTTAATTATTCATATAAAAAAATTTCACATATCACTATTTCAAAATTGTAAGCATTTTCAGAGAAATTGCAGTTTATTTTTCTTTTTAAAAATTTGTTCATTTGCCATTAGTTATTAGCTAAATTTATTTATTAGCTAAAAATTCTTATACATTGTCAAAAGATTGCTGTCTGTAAAGAATATTAATCTATCCTTGGAAGTTTTAAACAAATAATGGTGGAAATGAATTTTTTTGTAGATATGCAAGAAATAAATTAAAATATTCGCCGGCATATGGGTAGAGCGTCTTCTCCATTATCCTGAACCTGGACTCGATCCCGGTTCTGGCATGGCTGGCCTGTGTTCTATCTGTAAGGTGTGTTAACGTGCCCCCCTGTAAAAAGGGGCCGTGGAAGCGAATGCGATAAGTGAGTATCCAAAGTCGTACTCTTGCCCCTAGTTGGCGCTATTACAAAACAAGAGGCGCTGATTAGGCATAAATCGTTGACAATCTCAAAGTTCTTGTTCATGGCAAGTGCCATAAAAAACAACAACAGAAGAATATGTAACATGTTTTTATACTAGTATATATGATCTGCAATTTGCAGTTCAAATGCAAAAAGTTTACAGTACAGTTTCTCTTTCATCCACAATTCAAAATTCAGAATGAGGTTAACACATTCTGAAAGATACCATTATAGAAAAAATATGCAGAGATAAAAATTTACAATTATGCTATATACAGCACGCTCTTGATTTCTGGAAGCAAAATTTTTGAGATAAAATATATTCTAAGTTCAATGTTATACTAAGATATATTTTCCATAAAATTGTTTCTTCGCTAATCAGAGGTACAAAACTAGTATAAGTTTATAAGAACCCCGAGGGTCGTGGAAAAAAACCAGAAGCCAGCACAACTTAGATATTAAAGTAAATGTTTTTTTAAAGTTTTTTCAAACGTATGTGGAAATATATATATATATATTTAAAAACAAGTATTGCACTTATTATATACAAATTTAAGCAGCTAAGTCGTACTCTTGGCTCTAATTGGTACTACCTGAAAAAAAGAGACACTTAATTAGGCTTAAAAATTGCTAATACACCAGTGAAGCCTGTCGATGGCAAGTGCCATTAGAAACAACAGCATATTTTGTTGTAACTAGTAACCTTTAGCTAGTAATATAGACAATATATAAATGAAAAAATGCTTTCAACTCCTTTCAGAATTATAATGTAGAAACTAGACTCATTAAATTCATTGGAATTATAATTTAAGTAAATCCTATCAAAAGCAGGATGTATGAATATGTTAATTAAAGATGAAGCAGTAACGACTGAGAATTAATAAACCCTTTTACATATTTCTATTTATAAAATTTACAAAGAAAGTATTTTATCGTGCTGTTTCATATAAATTGCTTAGAGCATAGTTATGTAAAGTGATAACGCTACTTTGTTTAATACCATTAAAAGGATCCTTAGTAACATGATTCCTAAATAAGCACGATCCTTCAAAGTAGGCATTACATTTTCAAGTAATTGTAATGGTGCTTATTTTTAAAAAGTTTTAAAGTCATACTTTCACTTAAAATTTTTAAAAAATAAAATACTTAAGTACTTTTAAGGGGAGCCTTTTACATTAAGATTAAAATTACTTTAATGCAATAATTAAGATTTTAAGTCTTAATATGCTTTATTATTAGAAATTTAATTATTTTCAATCCTTGGAAAAAGCATTTTTAGAAAATTAAATTTGTTTTGATTTGCACTTTGATAACCAAATTTTATATGTGTGATTTTTTAACATTATTTTAATTGATGTACACTGCTTTAATTTGCATTTATTTTCAAATGATAGCGATGAAATATATTTAGATTTAATTTCACATTATAGAAATGAATAATGTGTATTTAAATCTCAGTTTGATAAGACGCTCTTATCTCTGAAGTATGCAACTTCAAAAATTAGCAAATGAATATTTTCATCAAAAGTTTTATTTTGAAACATATTTGTTTATATTTGTGAAATGTAAAAAAAATAGACTATAAAAATTCAGGAAAACAAATCTTTTCAATCTGAAAATAAGCTAAACAATCTTTTTTGCTGCATAAATATTATATATGTCCAGCATTATTCATTAATCCTTTTAATTAAAGTAGGATTTATGTTCTGTTTCTATAATAATTGTATTTTTATTTTGCAAATCGACTATTGTTAATGTATTAATACTTGATGGAATGTCATAATATTTTAAGGGTTTTCAAACCATTAGTGATTATAGTTTGAGTTTCCGAAAATGTTATTAAAATACTTAATACGCCTTTATATAGTTATTCTAACAAATACTTTTCAATCAGATGAGAGCTCTACTCTTTAATAAGCTAAATCATCTGAATATCAAGTGACGCGTAATCCAAACAGTAAGTTGTGAAGTTATATAGCAGAAGGAATAAGTTTAGGGTTTATTTATGAAAAATTAGTCGGAAGTTTAGTGAAAATAAAAGTGAAACAGAAAATAACTAAAATACTATTTACAGTATTTTATAGTTAAGTATAATATACTAGGAGTTATCAGAAAATAATAGGACTGATGTCCTATTATTGTTATTATAAGTTGATACCCTATTATATCTCTCGTTTTTTTTAACATTTTTATTTTACGTACCTCATATCCAGTCTCTACTTCGGTCAATATGAATTTTGTTTTGTTACAAATAGAACTTCAAGTCATTTACAAAAGCTATTTTAGCGTATTCATCGCTTTTGATTTTATTTTATCTGTAGTCTAAAATATATCTATTTTTAGCTCTTTCTTGATAACGTGGAATACAGTGAAATTTCGCAAGTTGAGTTCATATGAATAGGGTGGATATTCTTGGAAGGATATTCCATAAGGGACAGGAATGATTAAAAGAATTTGAATTGCCAATTTAAGAATTGTCCTCAACAAGGAGTTTAGAACTGTTTTTCATGTAAGACAGAAGAGTAGCAATCAGAGGAAGAGGTAGTTAATAATTCCTAGTCCTAAGGTGTGGCATGACAAAATATTCGTTCATTTACCTCATTTTTAAAGTCAAATATGATGAAGTGTAAAAATAATTGCATGACTTGCACACCATTAACTTTTTTAAGCTATTAACGATTATTGGGGTGGTTGACGACGAAAACACCACTTATCCTTTTATGACAGTGAATCAGATATTTTTTTAATACTTATTCAAATAATTAAGACAGATGTAGAATATTGTTAGTTGGAAGTTTAGTACCTTTATATCTTCAGGCACTCGGTCAATGTAAACAATTGCACTAATGTTGGTAACACTTATCGAATTTATCAG
Source organism: Argiope argentata (assembly GCA_026289955.1). Taxonomy (NCBI): domain Eukaryota; kingdom Metazoa; phylum Arthropoda; class Arachnida; order Araneae; family Araneidae; genus Argiope; species Argiope argentata. Next base: position 2,556,832 of record JAOUZG010039019.1, on the reverse strand, counting down.
GATATAGATCGTATTCATTCTTTCCTAAACTTTAAAAAAATTGAAAGAATGTACACGTGACAAAAATTATGTCTGTAAATTACTTCATAGACAAATAATTATTCAGAAAAATTCCCAAACTGGAAGTCAAATATAATTATTATAAAGTTATTCTTTCAGAACACTTGGCATTATTTTCCAGAGGACCGTGCATGACAGAGTAACTTTGAACTGAAGTTACTCTGCATGACAGAGTAACTTCAGTTGCACTAATATTGGTAACGCCTTTCTAATTTATTAGGATATAGATCGTGTTCACACTTTCCTAATCTTTTAAAACCATTTGAAAAAATGTACACGGGACAAAATTTATATCTGTAAATTACTTCAACGACAAATAATTATTCGGAAAAAATCCCAAATTGGAAGTTAAATATAAGTATTATAAAGTTATTCTTTCAGAACACTTAGTATTATTTTCCACAGGAGTGTGCATGACAGAGTAACTTTTAACCGAAGTTACAATAGCATGTTACTCTTTAAGAATGTTCCAAAATTAATCTTGCAGAATTATTGGAGACACTAATAGTAAAAACATTAACTGGACTTTAGCAAAAGTGACTAAGTTGTACAAAGGAAAAGACGGAGGAGTACGAATTGTAGAGTTAAAAACACAATTTGGTAAAATCATCAAACCAATACGAAAGATCTATCCGCTAGAAGTGAGCATGGGAGACTCTTCATCATCAACTGCAAGAGAAGAGGAAGATGCATCTTCCCTCGACAAAGAAAAATTTCTGCCGAACGAGACAAATACAATGAAAATTGAGCAGATAGTAAAGGTGGGACAAAAGACAAACCCATGCGACCTTATTATATTATATTTTTTTCAATATAACAAATTTATTGTTTTTAGCCATGCTCCTTCATGTTAACAAAAATAAAATTATGCGACAGTCAGGAGTATATTTGATTTCTGCAAAATGCTTATCAATTTTCCAAATCTATCTTTTACACAAATATTTCCAAATTTAATTAAACAGTATTTACCTCATATTTGACTAATTTTGTATAACATAGCATTAATGTATATTCAGCACTATATATAATTTGTAATCATTGCATGAAAGATTATTTAATACAATCATTATTAAATATATTTAGTAAGTTATATTTCCTTCTTTATAGGAATAAAATGAATTAAACAAAATTTCTTTTAATTATAATAAAGGGCAACAGAAGTGCAATGTTAACCTTTATAATCGATATAACAACAAGACGTATAATCCTTATATTTAAAACGTAATCCTTCTTTCTTATCTTTATAATACTTAGAGATTACTCTTCTTTCAAGAAAATAAAGCTAAACGTATTTAAATTCGAATTAAAAATGTAAATTCAAAAGAATTTTTAATTCTTAAACAACTGTCTTTTAATTTTTCTAATTGTATTAAGTACAAATTTTTAAATTTTCATAAATTATTAAAAATGATGCAGATCATAAATTTAAGAATGGGATTTAAATGTTAAGTAAGTTTCTTTTAACACATGAATTCAAAAATTTAATAATTGTCAGTTGGGATTAAAACTATGAGCGTTTTTGTTGGTGCGGCTTTACAAATTAATTAATCAAAGAGAGGAAAAAAGGAAATATGTGTTGAAAAGTTAATTTCCACTCACTGGAGAATGAAAAGTCGTATGATATTTAATTCTTTCTATAAAAATTCACAAAGATTATATAACTTCTCAAGCTTAAAATTAATAAGCAGATGACCAAAATGATTATCAACACCACCCTCTTGTGTCATTAACATTTAAAAATAAATTAATGGAAAATAAATATGAGTTTTATCGAAAATAAATATTCTTTTATAATAGGTATTTTAATACACTCCTTTCAAAGGTATTTTTTCATTTAATAATTGCTTATTATAGTTAAATTATGTAATCTTGTGTTAATAAAATTTTAAATTAATTAAATCCAAACAATAAGATATAAAAAAATATCTAATATATGCTTATCCCTAATCACATAAGTTGTAAAAACAACATTTTGAAAGATAAAATACCATACAATCCTATTTATTCTGTAATACTGAACTATGTTATCAAAATTATTATATGTATAAATATTCCAATTTGCATATACTTAAAAATATATAATTGAGTGTCAAAGTCTAAACTATATAGATTAAAAAAACACGACTTTATCAATTTACTAAATATTAAAAATATTTCTCAGAAATAGGGATGATGTAATAAAATTGTAACAGCGTGAAGCCTTGATAAACATAATCATAGAAATTTTAAATTTCAATGAATTTAAAATTTTTACCTTGTGATAGTTTTCTTAGTACTTCTAGGTTCAATGCCTGCAGCTTTCATGAATTTATTTATCCATATTTTAGACGAAAAAAAGATTTTAACTTTTGTTTTACTAATAAATCGCGGTTTTAGAAATTTATTATTTTCTAATTTTTCAGTTTCCAAAATTTTCTCAATTTACGTTTATTATGAATACTGTACAGACATAGAAATCATTCTTCCAAGTATTCTCAACAGGATTTCTCAATTTATATGGAAACCAAATTCTGCGTTAATTTCTTTCTACTTTTTGATATTTATTTTATAATTTCTTGTTATAAATGTTATGGGCTCTACAAATAAATTTTTCTTAAACTAGGCATCAAATGACCTACAGAAACAAAATTCTGGTTATTAATTAAACTCGCTAATATACAAATTTTAAAGATTAAAAAAAACTATTTTATGCGCACATTTTTAACAAAATTCTAATGCACAATGAGGTGACAGAAAACTTGATTGCAAAATTCGATTTTTATAAATATAAAAAACGTCGACAAAATTGTATATAATAATTAAGAGTTTAATTTGAGAGAAAAAAAACTTACTACCACTGGGGGGGGGTAGCACCTCATAATGTAGAAGAAGGATGAGAAGCTTCCGGTATGGTAGTTGGTTTTCTCCACTCCTATAAGTACACTAAAGGGGGGGGGTCTGACTCTTCTCACCGATGGCGGGACGTACTTCCATAAGAAAGGATTGTACTGTGGCTGATGTTGGCCCTTAGAACTCAACCAGATTTTCACCAGTGTTGCCGTTGCGGCAGTCCGATCTTTCAAATATTTCCCTGGAGCTTCCAGCGGTACGGAGTAAACAGTTTGTGATCGTAATTAACAAGAATGAAGCACTGTATTCATCTCAATAATTTTATAAACTGAAGGACTTTGATTTATTTTAAACTAAATATCAATCAAAGTTTATTCGTTAATCTAAAGAATTTCCTTAAATTCACTTGGCTTATGAAGATAACAATAGAGCTCATTTTATCTTTATAAATTTGAATAAATATATTATTTAAAACCACGCCAGTTTATATTTGCAAAACATTACTGGTTTTATTACATCATTTGAAATAATATTCTGAGTAAGCAGTTATACTATCAGTTGAAATAGTGAATACTTTGATTTTGCGAACATTTCGTTCGGTTTAACTTTTGCGGAATAGATTTTAAGTTCAAAGTTATCAATCTTCCCACTTCAATTAGTAACCGAGAAGATAGTAACTGCTGGTTATAGTCTAGTTTGCGATAGATTAGCAGGGATGCGATTGATTAGCAGGGACAGGATCAAAGTTGCATTCTAATGAAACAAAGGAAAGTAAAATTCGTTAAAGATTGTTATGGATGTTCTCAATAGCGTAGAAATAAATACCCATGAATTAGATTTATATTTTTATTTTACTTCCTAATTAGAGATAAAAAAGATATACCGATAAGAAAATTTTATGACAATAATTTCAATTAAGAAGTAGTAGTTTTTTAAACTTTTAATCATTTTCCCAATAATGAATTCTCTAAATAAGTTTTAAATTAAGAAATAGCACATTAAGATTACTTTCGTGTGTTAAACTATTTGTTTTCCTAAAAGGATAAAACATTTCTTGACTTAGTATTAACGCAGTTTTGATTTTCATGTTCCCACTAGTATATAATATACAAACCTAACTAAGGCTGTTTTTGCATTATATCATTTCTTCTTCCTTTGTTTTCATACTTTTGATAATCAAACTAAGAAAACTTAGTGCTTAATTTTTTATTTAATATTTACAATCCGCAACGTCCCTTTATTATGTTTCATGCATTACTTTTTTACAATTTAAAATTATGCATACTATTAATTATTGTAACTGTTTTCTCGATTATTTCAATTCAGACAAATGCTTTTTATACAATATGGGAAACCTTTGCAATTATACAAAAAAATTATCTAATACCATCAGTAAAGTATTTTAGTAAAACTATTCAAGTGAATTTTAGCTTAAGAAATCCTCTCTCAGATTATATAATATCCTGCTACTTATTTTTAAATAAATTAATGTATGCTTAATATTTTTAAACAATTAATAGATAATATGTAGAAATAATTATTCACGCTATGCAGCTAATTAGCGCTTTCTCGGAAGAATGGTTTTATTCTTGTAAGATAAGTTAGCTAACTTTTAACCCAAATATTCAAAATAATCAAGGTTAACAAAGCTCCAGTCTAGACATAGACCAAAACAAGATAACCCTACTCAGAAATAAATATCATTAATTACTATTTAACTAAGCGTTGTATTACATAAATGATGCATATTACAATGATGCAAATTACAAACATCGTTAGTATTAAAATTTCAGAAAGAATACAAATTTGATAGAGCTTTTATTTGAAGTTCTGATATATTTGATTTCCATTATGGATATGATAAGTTAAAATGAAATTTCTGTTCCTCTGCAAATTTGAAAAATTGAGATTTTAGAATATTAACACAATTAAAGGAACTGTAGAGTAAAAATAAAAATGTGTAAATCATAAAAATAATTTTTTAAATATTCATTTATTACCTGAAATCATTACCATCTTTATTTCATTATCATAAAATTAATCCATAGAACTATTTCGAAAACACAGGATGGTTATAAGTTTTACTTTGAAATGGTCATAAAAAGGAAAACTGCTGAACCAAATGTTATAAAACTTGGTTACAGTTTTTCCACCAACAGAGAAAAAAAGTTCAAAAACTCACCACCAGGGGTTAACTGGTGTTACATATGATATTTTTAAGCAAAATAGGGCAATAAGGCATCGGTTTAAAATGTGCTTATTTGTTTCTAAAACGTGATACGAAGCATGATGAATGTGGCTTCCCCCATTTTCTGAAAGCAAGTTAAATCGCATTACTGCATTCGCAACAGTATCCCTTAGCCTATCAGGTGGAATGTTATGGTGTATAGAATTTTACAATTCAGCCAACTTGTTTACATTAATCACCAAAAACAATGCTTTTGAGGTACACACACTAAAAGTCCTTGGTAACACGTTTGTTAAACAATTACACATATTTTAAACAAGCGTCTTCATGTCTTTGCTTAACAATATTGATACAGCGCCATCCCCCCACATGTGATGAGATTTTAAACTTTTTTTGGTAGAAAATAAAATCCCATGTTTAGGTCCCCTCCTTTAAAATATTATTGAGAAAGTATTATTGAGACCTTTATTGAGAAAGGTCCCCTCCTTTAAAGTATTACCAAGTTACCAAATTTGTTAACATTTGGTTCAGTAGTTTTCCTTTTATATCCATTTCAAAGTGAAACTTTAATTATAACCACCCTGTATATAATAATAAGTTCATAAAGAGTTGCTTTTTCTCTAAAAAACCCAGCTTGGTGTCATATATCAAGTGATATAAACCTATTAAGTATTTTATGCTCCAGAAAATCTTAGAAAAAATTTCATTTATAATTTTTTTATTCCTAAATCACATTATACTAGGAATTCAATTCATAGCTTATGTGAATAATTAACTTAGAGTACTTGTGCAGAAGGAAAAATCATGGTCCCATTCCTGAAAGGACTTTCCGGCGCAATTCAACTACCCTTCATCATTGTGGTATTAATTATTTTCCCTGCTAACAAACTTTTTATCCGATAAAAGGGTACTAGGTTCGTCGCTAATCAATGGTCTCAAGCAGCTAGTGTTATTGAGAACAAATTTATTAAACGACAGCTGTGAGACAAAGGATAAGGAGGTATACTTATTTGTATATTCATTTTTTTCAACCTGCTTAATAATGTGCCTATCCAATGTGCTAGTACTCGACGTGCTGAAAATTCCGGTTTTAATTAGCTTTGAGTCCTTACTGACGTAAAAATTGTATTATAAAAAAGTTATACTTCAGTATAAGCTAATCCACTTAGTTTTATTGGCGAATTTCAGAAAGATTTTTGATTGTTTTTTTCCCAAAGTATTGATTTTTAGCTGAAATCCATTTGATTCCAACAAATATGCGTAGAGAGAGTACAGAGAACTAATTTCAACATTCGAAAAAACTTTCAAATATGTATGGGCTTTTATATCAAACAGTGAGTTTGACTCAAATGCTCAAATGTTTATTAATAGAAATTATTGAAGAAATGCCATTTAAAGAAAGAGAGAAACATTTGCTTCTAAATAAATTTGAACTGACATTGATTTATAAATTGTATAATAAAAATTAATATTTTTTAGCAAATAATAAATATTCAAAAAAAATTTATATTTTTCATTCAGTTTTACCGATGTATTATAAAATATTATTATATTTTTCTCAAGTGTTGATTTTTAGCTGAAATCAATTTGATTGCAACAAATTCATGTAGAGAATATTGAAAATTAATTTCAACTCTTAGAAAAAAAATTTTGAATTGCCTGGACATTTAATTTATACAGAGAATTTGGCTCAAATGCTAAATGTTTATTAAATGATATTATCCAAGGATTTTTAATTTAAGAAATAAGAAAAAAATTCCGTTTCTAAATAGTTTTAAATTGTGAATAATTTTACAATTAATTACAGAAACTAGTATTTTTAGCCAATGCAACTCATTCACTTTTACCGATGTATCACAAAATATGCTTGCATTTTTTTTTTCAAAGTGTTGATTTTCAGCTGAAATCAATTTGATTATACACAGATAAACATAAAGAGTTCAGTAAATTAATTTCATTTATTAGAAAAAATTCTAAAAACTGCCTTGTGTGTCCACTCATACAGGAAAAGCTGGCAAAAATGCTAAATGCTTGATAAATCGTCCGTCCATGATGTGTTCAGGAAAGGAAAATTTATGTTTTCAAATGTATTTTTCTATATTTATGAAACTAAAAAATTTGATAGATAGAATTTTCCTTGCTTTCCTTTCATTTCTTCCACCATATGCAGCGTATTTAGTTTTATTTGTCTACCAACGGTATATATGATAATTTTCACTTTAAAAAATGAATATTTTTAACTTAAAGGAATGGGATTAAAGATAAATACAATAAGAAAATAAGGCAAATAAAAGAGTGCTGCAAATTAACAATCCATTTTGAAGACAAGCTTTATGAAACATCTGAAATTTTAACTCATGGTGGAAAATTGCGAAATTGTTGAGAATTATCAATAATAAATAATTGAAAAAAATATATAATTTAAAACGAAAACAAGAAGTTTGAATTTCGAAAGTTATATCAAGTGTGATAAAAATTGCTTTGTTTCTTTAAAGGTTTTTCTTACATTATCTCAAAAAACTTCGTTTCTTAAAATGTTTTCTATGTCAACTCATATTAGTTTTGAAGACATTAAGATTGTAAAATAAATCCGTCTTTTTCTTGTCCAGCTCATCTAGTTTTCCCGATCTCCGATATCAAAGTATATCAATTATTAAATACTTTTTTCTATCTAATATTTATTTATTATTGATTAAGCATTAACTATTTTAAATGTTATATCAACAAAGTGACCATTAAAATTGACTCTTTAATTACTTGATAAGGACCTAAACAATTCTTCTGAAATAAGAATGGTTTAATTCTTATATCAGCTACTAATTTCAGAAACAATTTTTTTTGTAAAAATATTAAAATATTTAGATTATTGCATTAGGAAATAAATTGTTTTAGGATTGTTGGTTTTTATAATTGAATTATTAACAAAAACCTATAAAACAGATATTTAAAGGTAATTTGAAAATTAAATGATTTTCTCCAAAGACCTTGATGTATTTCAAAAATATGAAAAGTTAAATAAATTTAGAAATAATTGATATCTTAAGAAATATAGATTCTTTAGATAAGAAATAGCAGAAATTTATATATTGTAGTTTAAAACCTGAAAACAGAAAAATCATTTCACTTTTCAAAGATGAAAATCATTTCACTTAACTTGAATCTGCCAATTTCGTCTGAATGATATATCTTATAAGAAAAATAGACCGCCCCAGACTTTCTCCCAAATTAGATGAAGGCTTCTTTTTCGTTTGAGTAAGCAATTATTATATTCAGCGTGAAGAAATGGTCATCGAAGGCTTAATGGTCATCTCAGCTGATGGAATGTAGGAAAGCGGCTGTCAAAGTCGTGGGTTGATTGATCACGGCCTCGAAGGTTGTCAGAAATGACACAGACCCTGGGGGCATTTGTCCCCGAATGACAAAACCAATGTTCCGCAGAGTCGTATCAATCATTTGCGGCAACTTTGACCTCCTCCAAATCAACTGGTGGAAAATAGTAGGAATCCAATATTGACCAGAAGAATGTTAAACATTCAGAGAAAGATTCCATTAATGTTATGCTTTCTAACGTTCTTTCCCTTTCTATATTTGCTTAATCTTCGAAGATATTTTGAAGCTTAATGTATGCCAATCCTACAGGCTTTATTCTATTATTAAGGCTTGAATCTCTTTCTGAAGCTATAAGAGGGCTATTATGAAGGTCTGCACTACATCAGGTAAAGTGCATTTAACCTTCAACAGATTTAATGAATACTATGCCGACACTTCGTTCGTTCGTACCGGGTATCGAATCTGTAACCTCTCAGTCATATAGCAGAAACTCTGGTACCAAATGAAAGCATCTTTATCGAAAAGCTTATAAAAGAATTCCATTTGAAATATTAATCTAATTTTTTAAAAATTCATCTTAAACAAAAGTTATATTTTAAGGATGTTTAGTTCTATCAATTTAAAGCAGCATTAGAGCTATTTGGGGAAAGAACACTATCTCGAGCAGCCATCAGATGATGAGGGCTGAAACTGAACTGGTACGTCGCTCTACAAACTTCTGAATCGCACCAGTGGGAGTACGTTTCTATGGAGCAGATTTAGAGTAAAACAGACTCATTTATACAGTACTTCTTGACAGAATCGAATTTATAACCTTATAAGAGGAGGCCTTACCATCAAGCCAGAATATTTCCGAGATAAGGCTTCTACACCCTGAGCTATTAAAAAAGGCGAAGGCTAACACATTAAAGATATTTCTCTTAACATCCACGTTTCTGATTGGAATCTAAAATGAAATCGTATCTTACTTTTTTTATATATTGTTTCAATTTGAAGTTAATGGCATTTCCATGTCCGAATCCTCCCCGTTTCGATAGAATTTAGACAGGAAAAGCTAAACGGTGATATATGAAGACTTCTATCGTAAGTATTTCATGAGCGTTGGAATGATAAAATACTTGGTAAATAACTTCAATAGAGTTAAATAAAGGATACATCTTTCAAAATAAATTATTCAAAACAGTAGGTTTGATTGGATAAGAAATAAAAAATTGAAGCATATGTCAGAATTGTTCTCCCTGAATCCTCCAGACTAGTCATTAAAAACCATGATTCTTCAATTTTCGCTACTTTAAAGTAATTTATCATTTCAGATTATGATCCAGATGAAGTACAAATCATGAAACCCTGAAAATAAATCAATATAATAGCAGCCGTAATGCTTCCGAGTAGCTTCAGTTCATTGTTAATAGCCAAATAAGATGTACTAGAACAAAAGTTCATGGTTAATAGCAGCCTAAGCTTGATTTTTTGAAGACACAAAAAAACTGTCCTTAAACAAGATAAAGAATCATATATTCTTTTCTGTCTAACAACGTAGAAATTATTTGGCCAAATTTATAATTATCACATTTAAATAAAGATTTTAAAATAACGCATTTAAAGCAAAAAAAGCAAAACATTTATCCATTTTACATTACTAAATGTGAAATTTGTACGATAGATAGAATTAATATAAATTGAAAACTTCACATTCAAAAGTTAAATCTTCATTTATTATTCTTTCACAAATTTAAAACTCAATAATAATAAGTGAATAATGAATAAAAGACAAATTTTCAGAAAAAATTGGGGATTATAATTCCATAATCCTTGAATATCCTTTTACTTATTCTGATAAAATTAACTCATACTTAATTTATTAAACTAATTGATAATATATTTTTAATCAAATATTAATTTCCCCATAGAAGGCATAGCATTGATTCTCCGATTCACATTATTAATATCGCAACAGCAACACTGGCAAGAACTGTGGATGGATTCTAAAGGTCAACAACGGTTCCGGTACAATCCTTCACTAAGGGAGTACGTCCTATCATCGATGGGAGGAGCCAGACCCCCCCTTTTAGTGTAGCCCTCCAGGGTGGTGAGAACCACATCGGAAACGTCTCATCCTCATTTTCAGGTTTTCCCTCGAAGGGATCGTTTAAATGAGAATGAAGGGGTGATTCATGAATATATAACAGTTTTTTGTTATGGGTCAAAAATAACTATGCTAAGTAGCATGCTGACAAATATTTTATTGGCAAATTCATACATATAAAAAGCCAATAAAAAAGGCATTATCCGTGCTTTGGAAATCTAGCCAAAGCAAAATAAGTAGGAAAAAGCGTCATTATATACTATTACATAGACTGAGGGAAAGTCATCTTTTAGATATTGAATATTATCATACTAAAGGATTGAAAAAATGTTTAACTTACATTTATTTTAATGAAATTGCGTTTATTTTTTAATTCATAATTATAAACCAAAAGTCACAGATATTAATAAAAAAAATGTTTTTTTTTTTAAATTTTACTCTTCCTGTTTCTAATCCTCCAATAGGGAAAGGGAAACGCCTCGAAATTAAGCAGAGAAGCTTCCGACATGGTGGTTTCTTCTAACCACCCTGTTGGGTACACAAAAAGATGGAAATTCGGTTCCTCCCAGCAGATACGAGATATACTTTCTTAGGGAGAATTGTGCCGTGGCTGATTATGGTCTTGAAAACTCGACCACAATTCCCATCAATGTTGCTGCTGCGGCGATTTGGTCATTCAGTATTATTTATCCGTGTACCTTTAAGCGGGTCAGAGATTCAGTGATATGACTGTACCCGTTTCCATTTGAAAATTTATATTTGTCTTTGCTATTTATTTGTACAGTTCTATTTCAGAACATAATCAAATATTTATGTGAAATACTGAAAACATAACTAAGAAAATGACGTTAAAACAAAACGCATATTTTGTGTTTCATTGACTTAATAAGATAAATCTACAGTTATTTAAATAAACAGATATATGCTCGCAAATGCATATATTGTATTTAATTTTTTAGTTACAACATAACAACTAAGAATTCCTTTTGATTTATGTGTTAAAAAAGAATTAGCAATGCTCGGAAATAATTTGAATTGCAAATTATTTTTAGAAAATGTATTTACAATTTGAAGCCTATAATTTTATTCGCCTGTTTCGCTTTTCATTATGGAATGCAAACATCAAATTCTTTGTTTTGTAAAGAAATATGAACAAATATTTAAAATAACACAAAACTGACAAGATGCAACTTAACTTAAACTTTAATGATACGCGTAATTCAATGGCTACTGTAAATTACCAAAGCAACCAAAGTTGATTTTTTAAAGCAAGTGATGAAAATTAAAACAAACAATTAATTTAAATAAGTATATTTGATTGTAATTTTTAAGCTCATTAATATTTCCTAGTTTGCTCATAGATATCTCTGATTATTTTATTTTAATGAAGAAAGGTTCTCTTTGTAATTGAAATACAATTGTGGTTGGAGGGAAAAAATTATCTTCATATTCAGAATCACAGAGAAATGAAATTACAATATTGAAAGAAATAAAGAAACCTTATGGATTTAATTAAATTGACAACTACTTGGTAAAATACTGAGATTGAAACTTGACCTACCATCATTATTAAATAGGTTACCGATAGTGAAATTTTCTGTTTTATTACCGACAAAGAAACTTGTTCTAGTTGCCTTGATTAAATGGATGCTAACACTAACACTTCGTTTATTCAACAATTAAATGAAAATTAACATCGAAACTTGACCTACACAACAAAGCAATTATAGCATTGAATTTTGAAAGAATCACAATACCACAATATGAAGAAAATTAAAATTATTGTTTTATATCATCCTCTGGATTTTATGTGATCTCCAATATTTTCTCCTGTTCATACACGAAGTATAGAAGTATCATAATCGTCAAAAAATTGGAATACGAACAAATCTTAAGAATTTAACAAATCTATAGATTTTAAGACCTCCCTGAGTCCGAAAACTTATTTTCTGTATTAAGTCTCTCGTTTGTCTGTAACTGAAAAACATTTTAAACTACAAGGTGAACGGAATATCGATCAAATTTGTAGATATCTCACAAATTTTGAACAAAATTTAATTAAGGAGGTCTATATACCTGGCAGTTCGAATAAATATGATTTTGATAACTACAAGACACACTACAAACAAGATATATAAGTTTTGGCACACATCATTGGTATATAAAATATATATACTTACCAAATTTTGAATAAAATTATCAAATGGTCAATCTTTTATAAGAATATTCTTTAGAATGCATGCAAGCGCAACTAACTCCTAAATTCAATGACTTATATCAATAAAGTTCGTTATGTTATCTTCTCATGACATCTGTAGTGTTATGCCAAATATTAAGCGTCAATCAAAAAGAAAAAAAGGTGTCAAAAATATACCTACGATAGATTCAGTAAAAGTATAGATTCACGCCGAAGATCTATATTTAGTAACTACTGTCTGTCCATACGGAGATCTCTGATCGACAGTCGTCTATGTTTACGGCGGGCGTCATAGAAACCGGTGTCGATAGGGAGGATCTATTTTGAATGGGTGGAATCGGGCGGAGTCTGGCGAGTTATTCTTTATTTATCGCTTCATTTTTTCGCCAAGATAAACTGTTGCTCATTCGTCTTCTCGCTTTACCGCAGTTGCTCGTATCTTTATATTTGCTTAGCTTACTTCTTTTATATTTTATTAATATTTTTCTTTGGTTAATATTAGCTGCATTTCATTATTTAATAATTTTTGTCTTTTGAATTTTGAGATTCTTTAAATTGCCTTTTCGATTTAAGAATGGAGAGACTTTAAAACCACAAGCACGTAAAATTGTTCATAATGTTATAGAATTTTGCTTGTAACTTGCTGAAAATTCGTATTGGGTAAAAGATGGGATTTTAGAAGAACTAGTGGATGAACTAGTATTTCAGATTGAAAGTACTGAATCGGATTCCGATTCAGAAGAAACGGAATCTTGTGACAGTGATTTAGAATTCTTTAAATTGAAAGTACACAACTGTCAATCGATCTCTGCTAGTTTAACACTCTTTTAATAATAATTAATGTGTTTTATAAATAAAAAGTGAATTTTAAAATTACTTTTTTTTTCATTTCAATTAGTTTAATCATAAGTTATAGAAGATATAGAATTTTATTTAGTTTATTTCCTGAAGCTACGAAATTTATTTGCTTCCTTTTTGTTATTTTCTATTTTTTCATTAATGTGCTCTTGTTTTCTGTTATTCAATATGTCGATAATCAAAAGTTTCAACTTAACAACTTATGATTATCCTTATTTTTTTAAATATCGTTAAAAAAAACTTTGAAAATTTTATTTATCTTATAGCTTTTATTTATCTTATTTGATAAAATGTAATTGTAAATTTTGAGTTTCAAAAAATAGCATATATATCAAAAATAAATAAATATATTTATTTATTAAAAAAAAACTTTTTGGAGAGGTTTTAAGCATATTTAACAATGGATATTTTACTTTGTAACTGAATAAAAGCAACCGTTTATAAAAATTATGAAATAATTATGATTATTATGTTATTATTTTTATGTTGAATTAGACAGATTACTTCCCGTTTGCTGCGGATAATTTGATCTTAAAAAGTTAAATAAATTTAAAACAAATAAAATGAAAATTAATTTTTTGTCATGTTGGATTCTACTTTTTTTTTCTTCTTGTGCAGTCGTTAGACATATCATTATTCAGTTTTTCTTTCAGTTTTTCTCTTTTATTTACTCTGTTCTTTCTTTACTAATCAGATAGGAATTTCTGTATTATTCTAACAGGAATAATATATATTTTCAAAGTTCCAAGTACGGAAATAATTTTCAGCTCAGTGAATTATTTTTCGAATTTGCTTTCAAAAATTAAAAGCAATATATCAACACCGCCAATTAGGAGCTAAACGCGCCAACGTAAGAAACTTGAATGAATTTCTACCTCTGTGAAATGGACTCTTCCTGCTGTAACCTGTTTCTATAACGACCGCCGTAAATATAGACGACTGTCGGCCAGAGATCTCCTTATGGACAGACAGTATCATTCACTAATACTATGAATTTTTGGCCTTACCTAGGATCCAAAATGTCATTTGGAGAAAGGTAGAAAGGGCCTTTACTGGAAAGTATGCGTGAAAATTTCTAGGATACCATTCGTGCCGGTTTGTATGTAAAGAAGAGTTCTTAATCGCCTTTTCATTATTTACCATTCACGCCTTTTCTAAAACATATGGTTGAGAGCTGCATGGTCTATGCATGTCAGTTCTGAAATATACCTGCCCAAACACAAATAAAAGGAGATAAAACAATGAAAACTAGACCCCACCTCAACTCTTATTCACTGACAGCTGCATTGGGATAGAACCACCGATCATGACAGCCATTGTCTTAATTTTCCTTTCATCTACAATATGCCGAAGTAAGGTAAGAAATCGAGGAATTATTCTTCTTTTGCTTGAAGAATTTTCATTCATATTGTTCGTGATATGAATAGATTCAAATGCAAATGTTCTGAAGAGGTTGAAATTCATTAATATGTTTTTTTTTTTAAATTTGACTTTCAAAGAAAGTTTGACAACTTAGAAAGGAAGTCCCATTTTCTAAGAAAGGTTTCAGCTTTTCCCCTTATTCTGAACATTGAAGAATTTTAATATTATTTTGTTCTCTGAGTATCGTTTTAAAGATATTATTCATTTTCATTTAAAATTTTAAAAAATTCAACATAATATTAACATAAAACATTAATTTTATTTATTCTGAACCTTATTCTGCCTGTATTAAAAAATGGGCTTTTCTTTAATGTAAAACGGCATTTAGTGCCTTTTGAAGCCAATCTCAAATATAATAAACTTAGGATTTACATATTTTTATCATGTTATATAAAATATTTTTGTATTCTTTTTCATATCTTTAGATAACAGACAATGCTTCTGTCTTTAAAAATGCAAAATTTAAATAAAATTATTTATTTCTTTCATTTTTGTTGTGTGTTTTTCTATTGGTATTTTTTTCTGTAAGTAATTCACTAATATTTATTTATTTTTTTTTTTTTTCATATACAAGAAAACAATGAACTGGAAAGTTTCTACAAGTAAAATATTGTATTCACGTTAAGTGTAAGTTTAAGAAGATTTGGTTTCAATTAAACATTAAATTTCACCTACTTTATATTTAGGATAAAATTTAGAAAATTTAAAATTCTGTATAACAAATGTTTAAACTTAAAGTAAAATAGTATATATATTTTGTAATTCTAATATATTTTTAAATATACCTATTGGAAAATTTTTGAAACTTTGTTTATTTAGAGTATAAATAGGATTCCATCCATTTTTAGCTGAAGGTATTACTAGTACTGATTGTCCATAAATTAATTACAAATAAATCAATTGCATTGAAAAGATTTGAGAACCTCTAAAATTTCGTAGGTACTTTTTATATGGTTAGTGTTATTCATCATAAAATTCGTATGGTTAGTATATATATTTTTCTTAGTTTAATTTTGACTAAAAGCCATCTAGAATTTTTAGTCAAGTATTCACGAGAATTTGTTACATTATTCCATTGCAAAGAAAAATATGCAATGTGATAATTGCATATTTGGAAAGGGAGACACACAAAAAATGCATAGATATTTTTGGTGAACATTCCCGGTTGAATATAACTTACATTGTGCCATTGTTATAAATTTAAAATTACTGTTTAAATACAAATTAAAAAGAGTATTCTAAACCAACAAAAACAAAATTCAAGATGCAGATTTGAAATAATTGCTCAATGAAATCACCAATGGTGAATGATACTAGCAATGTTGATCAATATGAAAGACTCATTGAAATAGAAATGTCTAGAATATGGCAAAAGGCATGTCAAGGTTGTTTTTAGACACACCAATGTTAACACACCAGTGACAAAACTAGAAAATCATTTCGTTGGCACGCATTGTGCCACATGCTATACTCACCAGATGTTGCTCCTTCAAATTACTAATTACTTCAGTCCAAGTAAAGTGCATTTTCTGAAGAAAGCTAACATTCTCACTCAAGTATCAATAATTGATAGATATGATAGTAGGATTGTATCTACACGAACAATTTTTTTTTATTTTTGTAGAATTCATTTTTTGCTGTAAAAGATAGACAAATGCTATAATTTCTGAAAGAAAAAAATTAAACAAAATCTATTTTGAATTTTTAATGTAAGCAAGTTTTTTTTATTAAAAAAAGACGGACTAATATTTACTCATGAAATTTGTGACAGACAATTCTTCATTTTTAATGAAATTATTAGAATTTTAAAACTTTTATTCTTTTTCATGTATAAGGAAAAGTTCTTTAGATAAAGTTAAAAAATATTTACAGAAAATTACCGATTCTATATTATCCCTCGTCATCTATATTTTTTTCTGAATATATATCTCTGTTCTAAAAACTTCTTTATATTATTAATCCAAGCAATAAATCTTATCTATGTTTGAAACTCATTTCACTGCACTTATTCTGAATTAAAATTATAATAATAATACCGGTATTAGATACACCGTCAATATCAATGAGAAACTTCAGAAACATGCAGACTTTAATGAACATTTTCTAGAAGAATTGCTAAAAGCAAAACCAAATCTTTAAAAATATGTATTAAATATGTATTTCTAAAAAATGTCTTAAAATAATCAAACAATTATGAATATTAAAAATATATATCTAATCATTAAAAGTATTGAGAATTTACCATAAAATGCCGAAACATTTGATACCATTCATAATTTGAATCCTATAATTATTCACGATACACATGCTTGTAACTTTTAATGAATTATACTCTTTTATAGTTCTGTACCTGGCTTTACAATGATTTAAAAACAGGCTGGTTCAAATAGTTGTAAACAGTCTCGCTCATTAAGATATATTTTTGAAAATCCTCTTTCATCCAAATTCTGTTTAATGACACATCTCTATCCAGCAATAATAAAATAATTCTACATTTAAAACAATTTTGAAAGAGGTTTTTGCTTTAAAAGAATGAATAGTTAAATTTTTAAAACCTCATCAATCAGCTATAACTTATATTAAACAAAATTCTCATTGTGTTAAAAATTTATTTCAAAAAATGCATGCCATCTTTTAAAAAATTAATATTAAGTCGTACATCAATATTTGTTTAAGAATAAAATAAATGTGTTTTATATGTAAACCTACTTCATAAATTGGTTATAAATAATATCAAGATTATTGTATAGATATCTAACAAAATAAATTCATATCCATCTTGATTTGTAAATGACTTTTAGAGTCCACATTCCAATCTACAGGAGTATAAAGGATGTGATATCACAGAAAAAAGTTAGTAAAAACTAAGTTGAATGTTAGATGAAATATACAATTACTGCTTAAGGCTACGATATAATCTTAAATACAGTGAAAACAAACTGCATTCACTACTTTCTCAATTGCTGGAATTTGAATTTTTTCGTTTTTATTAACATTCAGTAAATTAAGATGAAAACATTTTCACTTTACTTTATCATTTATTTGAACCATCGTCATACTTTTCTGTTGACAATGAAAGAAACTAATCATTATTTCTTGAACAATATGGGCGGACCGAAATTTGTGGGGAAGATTAATGATGATGTCAATGTCAGAATTCTCCCTTTTGCTTCTCTCCAGTATCTCAAGATTAAAAGTCTGAAATCATCCCTTTAGCAATTGTGTCAATAGCAAGAACTGCATGAATTTTATTAAATTCATCTAAAATTATATTGTCATTGAGAAGCATTTGGAAATCATTTTTTAAGTTAAAAAATATATAAAGAAAGATAAGTGAATTTTTTTACATATAAAAACGTTAGAAGTTTCGTTAGTATAGGAGTTTATGCGGACATCTTTTGTTACGAAATATATTGTTTTCTATAGAGGGCTTGAAAGAAGTTTCTAAAAACGTTAATACTAATTTATAATAAGACTCTCCGACTCACCACGAAGGCACACAGATTAACCATAAAACTGAATGACTGGACCATTGCAGCAGCAATACTGGCGGGAACTGTGATTGAGACCTAATGGTCCTCACTGGCTACGTACAACCCTCCCACCCCCACCAATTAATGTACCCACCAAGGGTGCCGAGATCCAACCACCACACCGGAAGTATCTCATCCTTAATTACGAGGTACCCCTGGGGGAATATAATAAAGCATAAATCAGTTTTGCGTTATATATATATATATATATATATATATATATATATATATATATATATATATAAGTTTGAGTCTGAGGCAACGTTATTTGGTATAAAATTTATTAGCAGCAATCTTGAGATAGCATATATGAATTTTATTTATAGAAAATTTAATGGAAAGAAACAATATAATATTAATTGTGAAATATTTTTTTATTATATGAGCTCTTTGTATTGCAGATTGCATGAAATTGAAACTTTTACACTTAGAACAACTCATTATTGTCGAAATCCTGTGGGATTCAAACACATTAAACAAAAATGTGAGCCCATTATTTAATAAGCCTGCTTTATTTGTTATATAAACTTTATAACAAATAAACCTTTTTTACTTTCTCGTATATGTAGCTTAAAGAAAGCACTGTAATTGTCAAAAAATTGCCCTCGAGATTTTGATGACTCTCTACATTTTAGACTTTTCTGAGTTCAAAAGAAAATGTTTTTGAAAATCAAACTGTTTGTTTGTGACACAAACTCATAAACGCTTTGAGCTACACGGATAAAATTTGGTACACGATTCTTACATCAATTTTTCTGTAGATTTCTATCAAATGTTTTACTAAATCAATTCGAAGGAAGTCTGGTTGTTTGTGTGCTCGAATATTAGATAAAAAGATACCTAAAAAGCGAAGGGAACTGGATAGATAAAATTCGGTTCACAGATTTAACATCTATGCAGTAAACACCTATCAAATTTTGAAATAAATCAAACAAGGGGTTAACCGTCTGTCGGTCTGTACTTTCAGAGACGTATAAACGTGATGCTCGAAATATATATATCAAACTTGGTACATAATTTTATGAATGAAAGTGTATTTATGTATCAAATTTTTGCCTCAATCGGTTCGGAAAAAAGCATCTAAAACAATTTTATTTGGGATATTATTAACAGCATGCCAAGAATGACTGAATCATCAACGAAACTTCCCAAGATACAAAATATCTAGTAAAAATGTTAAAGACACACCAATGATTGGTATATTATAGCTATTTTATGTACCATGGAAAGCGTTTTCCCATATAACCCTTTATTAGTGTGCGAGAAAGTTTAGGGAAGACAACTATCACAGGTTTATTATTATTATTATTTGTTCTATAGTGCTCTGTTATTAAAATTTGTCGAGGTATTCTAAGGAAAAGCTAATTATTGAGGGTATATCTACATTTTGAGGCTTCAAACTAATTTGTCATAACTCTTTGATATGTGGACTTCATTTTTTAAATTGTATTCATAAACACAATTTTAAGTTATCGAAAGGATGATAGTTTTATTTCTAATGCACTAAAAAGGAGAGAAGTGTGAAAGTAATATATTCATATTTTTTTTCCTTTCCATGCAGACTAACAAATTTGAACGAAAGAATTCTGATATTTCTTATTTAATTTCCTCATACTTTTGCTTTATATTTACCGTACTGTGTTTATATTTTTCCAATTGGTATCCATATTAATACTTTCAAAAAAGCCCTTCAGGTTTGCTCCAATTCTTCTGTAGCTGATCAACAAAATGAAATATGTCTGATACCACAGACAGTTAAAGAATAACCTGCAATAAAGAAAAAAAAGTATAATTTAAATTCGCAGAGACTGTTTCCAACTTGGCCTAGAGAATCTATACATCTTACGATTAATGATATTAGTTGCATCATCTTTAAAAAAGTTACCGTTACCTTTTACATCTGTTACACAGACGGCAATTAAGGTAATTGAAACCCTAAGCCATTCTCTTGGAACACATTCTAACTCATCGCCTTTCACATTTTCTCACTTTTCTTTCCTCAGCTCCAGTCTTGTTAGCATCAATCCTTACACCTACGACCTAGATTTTTGGCACTCCAGACAAAGTCTTCAAGTTATCTCTTTTTCTTTCTCTACACTAGTAGAAATTGATTTAGATTCTTTTTGCAAGTGTAGTTTGTTACAGAACTTAATAAATAACTATTTTAACCTCTTAGAAACCAATATGACTTTAGTAGATAGCAAAGAAATGATTGAAACAAATACCCAACATTATTTATATCATTACAAATTTTAATATTTAAATTTAAATTAATTCTTTTTTTCTATTTAATGAAATTATTATGATATTATATTGTTAAATTTATACGACCATTATTACATGAAAATGATATATTTATATTAATAAATGTATGTCTCTACAATTTAAGGATTGGTGATTTAAAATGAACTTTATTATTGTACGTGATAGAGATAATTTTTAAAATCCCAAATATTAAAAGATTATATTGTATTGTCATTGAGAACGCACAATTGTGTAAACTTTAAGAAGTAAAAACAAGGAGTAAATTACAAAGTACTTTAGGAAGTAAATTGAGTAGGACGTGAAACTCGATTACAAAATTCCATCTTTCTTAAATTGATTTCAAATCAATTAAATAAAATCTTGCTAGCAAAATATAAGAAATCTTGATGCTTAATTTGATTTTGCATTCGAAATTTTTAAATTGCTTAAATGGAATTCTCTATTAAAATGATAAATTAAACCTTATGATCTTTATAAATTTCTGAGTTAAAGAATATTAGAAAAGAAACTATCTATAAACTATAAACTATCTATGATAAGAAAAATTGATTTAATAATTGACCGGGGATATAATTATTTCATTAAAATTAGTAACATTTTTTTAAATGATTGTTTTAAATAATTCATATGCCGAATCACCACAATATTATTTATTACTAAATAGTGAATCGAAATTATTATAAACGTGATATCTGACTTTGAAAATTATTTACGCGACGTTAGTGTTGACTAGATTAGTATCGACTCTTTTACTAATAATGGTGTACGATTGCGGTGAAATCCATTAACGTCATTATTAACTAAGATAGTGTTCATTAGCTGTTGATTGATCTCTGATAACCAAATTTCTGAAAGCATCAAAACATAATAATGAGTAACATTCACCTATCCTGTATTGATTAATCTCTTGTCTAATTAGTGATTTTCACACTCTCATCTCCCAGGACCATCTCGGAGCATATTTGAATGCATTTTGCACTAAAACCTATTTACATCACGATGTTCAATCTGCGGCTTTATCAAACGATATCTACTGCCATTTTATGATTTATTTATACTTTTAGGGAGATGCGCGTTTGACATTTTAACCTTTTAACGCTCGAAAGACTTTGATTTTGAAAGGAAATTATGCTGCATTAAGTTCGCAATAAGAATCAATTCGGATTTACTAATGAATGTTGAAAGCTGAAGCTTATCTTGAACGGAAATATGATGTAGCAAGATATTTGATAATAAGGATAATTAAAGTTTAATAATAATATATTAATTTAATAATTGATATATTAATATAAATATTAATTAAAGTTGATTTTGATAAAATAAATACTTAATCCGTGATCAATCAATTCTTTTTCTAATCAAATTGACTATCGTATTCAGTTTCAAATTTATCATTTGAATAAATTAAGACAAATTATATATTAAATAAACAGCAAATATTAATCCACATTTTTTAATGCTTTTTTCGACTTATTTACATGTAAAAGAAACAAAAATAAATTATTTATTTTGGATTAAAAATTAGTATTCAAAAATATTTAATCTTGTTTTGGCATATTGTTTACAAAATGTTTCATGTATATTTTCTCTTTGCCGCTCCATTTTTGAACCCGAAATTAGAAGATCAAACTGAAAATAAAGTATGAAATGATGAGAAATAGGAAGCAAAGGAGTGTTAAATAATTATTCATAAAATCTGGATAAAACAAATGATTCCTAATGAATTTTTATTTATTATAAAGAAATTGAAGGAAACTGTGAATAAACTTAGGGGACCTTAATTCTTTTACCTTACTACTCAATTTGAATTTGACATTTTCCCACACAAAAAAATAGATTTGTTTTCCAAAATCAAAATCTATTGATTAATCAGTTTAAAATTTATTAAATTGAAAATTATTAGACAATAAATAATTTTAATTTAAATCACAATGAAAATATTGAAGATCTGGCAATGAAATTCTAATTAACTTAACAAGAAATCCCCGCTACATAATATAATCTATTGTAAATAAAGCATATAATTCGTATGCATGTACAAAGTTTGCCATTAATTTAATAACCAGTAAAAGACACGTATTAAATTTTTTTTGAACAGATGCAATATTCCCCTTCATGGTTACAGTGTGAATAGAGTCAGATTGACATTTTGTCGCCTTAGGCTGTACAAATTATGAGACCCTTCATTTAATTAACTAGCCAATTCGGTTTCCAATTTCAATATAATTTTAACTTAATCAACATTTTACTATTTATAGGTGCTTTTATGTATTAGTAATAATTTATAACTTCGTGGCCTTCAGATTTGTACACATTGTTCAGCAAGTTGACGGTCGACATTTATAAATACTATAATAGTTAAATGAGTATAAAAGACCAATTCTTCAGTGTGAGTGGTAGAGACAGTGATCAATTAGTTTCAAATTTTCATTCCCATGATGATACGGGATACAGCACAAAAATAAATAAAAAATACGAAAAGAAATCCCAAAACTATCAGAGCAACATTCGTCTAGCCAATCTAAGGCCGACTTCTGTGCACCCTCTTTCTCTCTCTCTCTCTCCTCCCCCACTCTCCGTTCGGCAAACGGGATTGCTATATGAGGTGAGCTGGGTTGCCAATGTTGTTGGGCCAATTACATAAAGATACTTGACAATAAAACTTGTCTAATTAATTGTCAGTAAAATCATTGGATTTTATAATTCACGTATAATTCAAGATGGAAACAAGACAATTCTCCTCTTGATCAACAATAACTTTGAGATTCATTCCTAAACTATTATCATACTTTCAATATTTTCTTCATCTGTTACCTTTTATTGGGATATTTCTGCGTCTTTTTCTCACATATTTAAAATCTTAAATTCCTCTCAGTTTATTTCTTCTGCTTTGTTGCCCTCACGCTGAATTTTTGTTTACTTATTTCTAGAATTCACATTTGTTTTCCTTGTTTGAAAAAAGTGATGCAAAGAGAAAGAATACTCATACTTATTTTTATCATATTCTACATTTTTGATATCATTCTCTTGTCTACTAATTTAATTTATATTTATTTTACAATTGCTATTTAAACACGTATGCAATAAAATAGATATGTGGGTATAAACAAAGATCCAAAAACAAGAAAAAACAGATTTTTTAACATCAGATAATAGAGAATGTATTATACACAAATAAATATAAACATTTAAAAGATTTAAAATTATAAAAATTGTAATAAAAAAAGAAATGCAATGTAGCAAAGGAAACATTTCTGCATCTTTGATTGGGTGAGCCATTAAAGAAAATTTGATAACAAATTCAGATTAGTTATTTCCAATAAAATTTTACAATAATATATCTACAGATTGGCATTTAAATAATTTTATTTACCCTCACTTGCTTCATTTTTATAAAAATATTATTTTGTCCAGAAATTTTCATTTCCTTATTAGCTATGGTTCTAAAATTTTGTACACTTCTGTCTTCTCAATTAACAAAATCTATTAATATTTTCAGAGCTCCTTAAGAATTAGCGATCCGTTAATTGATTAAATTAATTAAATTATGATTTCATACGAATGACACCATCTGTTAGTGAATGTTTGAGCACGCTTTTAAAATTTCATAATTCATTATAATTAGGAATTAAATAAAAAAATCAATACAGAATATAATTAAGATGAAAAATTGTATACATTTTTCTTCTCGAATGTAAATAAGGTTTTCATAACTTTCTTCTTTAAAATTTGGTGTTTTTTGGCTTTATGTTATGTAAATATGAAATTTGCTACTGAGCAAATATTTACAGAAGTAATTACATTTCTATATTTTTTAAAAAGTACTTAGACATATTTAGTTCCTGGAGAAACAATTTTTCTCACATTTGCTTAGAATAAACTATTATTATTCTAAGGGCTGAAAGTAAAAAGCTTGATATTTTTCCGATTTTTTCAGCCTTGTATTGGTATCAAGAAATACTGCCATTAGATATCATAATTTTGAACTATATCAAACATTAATCAATCACCTCGCACTATAAATATTAACAAATTGTGAATGCTTGAAAGATGTGATGTCAAGCCCTAGCAAATGATATCGTGAATTCTTAAAAAACTGTTCAGAATAAATTTAATAATTTTATCATATTGTTAAAAACATCAGTTTTAAGGAAAATCATTAACTGTACAAAATACTACAAATTAAAATTTTCAGATACACAATGAAACATTTTATAATATTCTCGATATAAAATTGTATTTCTTAGCCACATTAGCTATAGAATAATTTCATATAAAATAATGATTCATATAATGATTATTCATAATCATTTTTGAAATATAGTTGACATTAACTATTAATTAGACGCGTCTGAAGAAAATACGAATCCTAATTTGCAAATATTTCACAGATCCTTACTCATTATTTATTCATGTATTCCATAACTTTATAGAGTTTTTAAATTTCATTTGTTTTCCCAAATGTTTTTCTTTTTATGCGTTCACTTGAATCTCAGAATTTGCATTACGTTTTTTTTCATAAATTTTCATTCACGAACTTCAGTTTTTTTTATCATTTTAATCTGAAAAATTCTAGGAAAATTAAAAGTTTGGACTTTGACATCATACTTCGCACCGAATACGTTGCTGAATTTAGTGCTTCTAAATAAATTAATTAATTAAAACTTTTCATCGAGCCATTTATATTCATATTTAGATTTATAATTCATAACGGTTGTCTTCACAGTGATCTGAAGACAATCGGTTTTTGGGTGCTAAAATTTCGTGCATGAAAAGAATCCTGAAAACAATTCCTTTCATCCTGGGCCTTTAATTTGTTTGACTAACTTTCCAATTTAGAACTTGTCAAAGGTTAACGATGCTCGAAATTGAGATTGAATTTTTAATTGCGTTTAGAAAAGGAAAACAAGTAGATCGCCATCATACACACATCGCTGCGGTGGTTTGTTGTCCCATCACTTCCAAATCAAGGATATTCTTCTGTCTGTGATCATTCAACCATGCAGCCATTAAATAGACTAAGCCATTAAATCTTATGTTTCCCAGTTTTCATCTAAATATGCTTCTCATACAAGCTTGTATAAACAAAAAAATTATTATATAAAAATGTATGTCTAATTATATTCAAAGATTTTCTTCAAATGCATTGGCTATTCGATTACGGAAAATGTTTTAATAATTTTAAATCAAGTTAATAAAGATGATAACTTAAAAACTAGTGATAATATATAAAATACGATTACTTTCATTAGCCTTATATTAAGATAATTGTATCTTCTTACTGATTTTAGAGCTTTAAGGCGAACAGGGACCTCTAAAATGACTTTTTGTAATTTTCACCTTATCAATTTGAAATTTGAAATTTTACATGCATTAAGAATAAAACTATAGAAAATGATACGCAAATTTTCAAGCATTATGTTAATTTATTTATGAGTTGAGGGGTTAATATAATAATAGGGAAAATAACGTTAATAAAAATGTTCCATGAGCTCCAAATTTGTTCGAAAGCACTCCAATTTGTATTATTTATTATAACCCCTTGGAAACAAAAGTTGGGATTAATCTTGAAGTTTGAGTACGATTTATCAAAATTAACCAATGTAATGACTCAAAACTACTTAAACTTTTTTTTATAAAAAATAGTTTCAAGCAAATTTGGAGCGCATGGTGCACTTAATTTTTCTCTAATATTATATTAACCCCCTTACTCATAAATAAATTAACATAATGCTTTAAAATTTTGTGTTATTTTCTATAGTATTATTCTTAATGTCTGTAAACTTTCAAATTGCTAGGGTGAAAATCGCAAAAAATCATTTTAAAGGTCCCTGGTCGCCTTAAATAATTTTATAAAACGCCCTTAAAAGATAAGTTTACAAAAATAATAAGGAGCTAGATCCTTTAAATTTTAAATGAGAAATTTGGCATCAAAATAATGATGATATTTTTTTCTATTTAAAATTGGAATAAAATGATATTCCCGACAAAGGTAATATATATCAGTATATTCGGGAACAATTATATTTATCAAATTTGCAATTATACATACAATTTCAAATTAAAATACTATAAATTTATATACAAAAATCATTTTCATGAAGTATGAATTGAATAAAATTAGCAATCAAAAATTCACTTTAATATAGCTCTAATTCGATTCATTTAAAAATAATAATAAAGAAAGCCGAATCTTCGGTTCAAAAGTTTCAGATTAAATGCTATCAGAAAATTTTACAGAAATAGTATTTCTATCATCTACAAACTATTTTAATGAATTTGTTTTGCTCTAGATTTTCAAAAGATTTTCAAACAAATGTTTATTCATCCAAAGTCTTAGACAAATAAGCTTTTTCCAACTTTTCTTTTAAACTTAAATCATGTTATTTGAACTTAGAAATTCTAATACTTATACAGGCTATATTTACTTAAATATAGAAAGTTTAAGAGCAAAATGACAAGCAAACATTTCTTTCAATCACATAACTCATTTTTGTGAAAATTATTGTTATTATGTTACTTAAAATTTTAAACCAAAACATGATCAAATATTCAACATTTTAAACTAACTAAATAATCAGATCAAATTACGTGCAAAAACTTGTAAACAAAAATTGTTTCTGTCCTCTATATAAACAAAGCAAAATTATCTCATTTCATTTAGCTAATTGTAGGAACGCCATGTATTAAAACTTAAATGAATCAAGAACAAAATGCCACGGAAATGTCAACATCGAGAATATGTATTACCACACTTACGCTCGCACGAAAGTAGATCATTACTTAAAACTTAAGATCTGAACTGTTGTTCAAGCTCATTTTGGCAAACTGAATTCTATGTAAATGAGCAACAGTATTAGAAGTATCTTTTCCAGTGATACAGTATTTCTCGTGCGGAAAACTGTCACTTTCTCGCGCAAGGTTCCTGAAAAGTTACGTCCTTGTTGACAGTAGATTAATACGTGGAGGATAAGTGTGCTTTAGATTTATAAAGCTGTGTACATGAAAGTACAGCAATCTGATTATAATATTTGTCTGAAACCATCAGCAAGTTAATTGGGCGTAGGTGTTATAATTTCAATACTTATTAGAATTTTACCAAAGGTAATGGGGAGGTTATCTAAGGAATAATTTAATTTAGATGCATAAGTAATTTGCTGTTTTGATATAAGGTAAAACTTTAAATTAAATTGAATAAGCTGTTCGAGACGATAATAAAGCTATTGATTAAACATGGATGAAAATATGTAAATTTTTTTAATTTTTATTCATTATTTGCGAATTTCTTATTCATTATTTGCAAATTTTGCCTCATTACTTTGATAGAAATTTATTAATAGATAATGATATGTATTCTATGTTTTAAAATAGATTACATTGATGCAGTTGCAGCTTGGAATTTTTGAAGAGTAAGAGTTTTTCATCTAAGCACTGAATTTTCAATGTACTTACTCTTCGCAATATCGTTAAAAATGAAAATATTAGATTAAGCATTTTAATAAAAGATTTTAATAATTCTTGTTGAATGTTTAACTAATTATGCATACATAACTCTTTGTTTGGTATCTTGGTTCAAAAAGTAGGCATATAATTAATAAACACCAAATCGCGGAAGAATCGTGTCATATTATTTATAGAATTTTAATAAATTAGAAACATAGGATAATATAATTTTTGAAAGCGGTAAATAAAAGATCTTTTGATTAGCAGTTTGAAGAAATTGATGAAATCTTTTGAAAAATGGCAAAAATTGGACTAAAAAATTAGAAGTTAATTATAACAGTTTTAATTCAAAATTCAGTATTAAACCAATAGGAACAATCTCATCGAAACTTTCTTGTATGTTCGATAGTAAAAGTTTATCTCCCCTCACCCTCAAAAAAATTGGGCAGGACTGGCCTTCCATGAGTGCTCAGATTTTTATTTTCAAAGTCTTTTATATGATCATTTGAGGCTTTTTAGCATAGCGAAGAAAAACGATTATGAATTTTAGGTACTTTTTTGTAGATCAATTGAAATAAAATCTGACATACAATTTCAATTATATTAATGATATTGCATATTACACTCCATTTATTTAAGTGTTTCGATTTTTAAATTATTTGTTTTACATAATATCGATTCTCCCTGATTGACAGACAGTCTTTTCCTTGGAAGATTTAATTCAAAATTTGATTTGAATCTGCATTTTAAATGCAAAAATAGTGAAGAATTACCAGATTTTATCTATCTAGCTTTTTGACATACAGGGGATAAAGGAAGACTTCCTCTAAAATGTTTCGTTAAAAATTTGCGTTCAGAGTGTCTTAAAAAATTTTTGGGAATTTGAGCAGCTGCACTTTTGATTTTAATTTTAACATAATATAAAACTACTACCAGTGTTTTGTATAAATTTCATTCAAGTATATAATACTTAATGTCAAATAGTCTTATAAAAGAATCAATATATATTTAATTGATGTCTAATATCTAATAAACTTTGCCAGTCCCAGAACAGACTTTTCTTTACGATATACCCGGAATATACCTGTCATCGGAATTGGACCAACACAACCCCATTGACAAAACCAAATCTCCAAGAAAAGAGGAGTCTGACTTATTTAAGCCATAATTTCTCCTTTGCGTACCCATTGTTCTTCTATGAAATTCCTTATGAAAGTATACCATATATTCTCAAAAATATTAGTTATGTCAAAACATAATGTTTTGGCGTCAACAAAAATCCGTTGGCGAAAAATAAAAAAAAAATATTATCTGAACGAGCATCTAAAAAAATTCCACTTTTAATAACGTGGTACCATTGCATTTACTAAAGCTCTGTCTTTTTAAGTTAATTACTACAGCAAATAAAACCTAGAAAAATGTCATTTTAAGCACGTTTTATATAAAATGAAATAAGTAGGCAGTGTAGCATTTTTAAAGCAATAAATGCAAGACAAATTTTTTTTATCGTTTGCATACTAAAGTTACTATTTCAATGAAATAATTCAAATGAATAAATATATAATTTCCCTTTCAGTAGCACGTGGTGCTTTGCCGTTCAAGAAATTATGTTCTGACTTGATACATTGAAATATGCTTAGCAAATTTCATTTTAATCTTTTTTTTTAATTCATATCCATTTGCCAACTCAGAAGGATATCAAAGTAAATTTAATTATACTTCAAACTTGAACTGTCATTTACTTCAGGATGAATAACTTTTGGGTAATATTAGAAACTGGGTACATTAAAAATAATTTCGGACCTGTATGAGTGGAAATAATAATGAATTAGATAGCTTGAATCTTATTACCGATTTGAGTTTCCATTATTATTAGAATAAATAATTTTTAGGTAATGTAATAACTAAGGAGGGAAAAAATATAGTTCTCACAAATTTGCTTATGCTACAACATAGAATTGAGTTGGATAAATCCAAGACAGATGAGTAAGAATTTCCTGACAAATTTAATTGAAGAGGCCATTAAACTACATGTAGTCTAATACTTTGCTGTGACATATTTTTACTTCCTCGTACACGATGTACATAAAGAATATTTTAAATTTCAAAAACTCCAATCTGAAGTTTATGATGAATTTGTTCTCACTGTCAAAAAAAAAAAAATTGGAAATATGTTTGCCTGAATGTGTTGTTGTTGTTACTTATGGCACTTGCCCTGGACAAGCCCCGCTGATACATCAGCAGATTTTAAGCCGAATATATACGCCTCTTGTTTTACAAGTAGCGCCATCTAGGACCAAGAGTGCGGCTTAACTACACACACGTCACAGCCCTTTTTAGGGGGCGAACTACATTCATGCAAATTCATTCATACATTTCAGATCGTAATTTAGACCTGGAACAGAGAACGATCACCTCTGATCCAGTATCCCCAGTTCTATTACTATCGATATGGAGGACTTTGCGACCACGAACAGATTTAACGAGCGCCAATCACCACACACTTGGGGAATCTTTTGGCCGGTGAGCTTCGAACCCGTAACCTAAGGAGTACGAGTCCAATGCTCTACCAACCAGCCTGAATATAAATATGATAAATCAAAAATAGTTTAAACTAGATAGATGAATTTTAGAGTTCTGTCTTTGCCTATTCAATATCTCTATGCCTCTTTTAATCAAGATTTGAAAGAAATCCCCTTACAAGAATTGCGTTTGTATGGGTATTAGAATACAAATACAAATGGTAACTACAAAACACATGAAAGTTATATAAATAAAATTTGTTAAACAGATTTTAAATACAGAAGTAGTTAAAAGCTATTGACACGATTTGAGTTTTGAGTCACAACCCTTAAAAGATCGAATTTCTGTCAATGTTTGCTCAGAAGTTTATGCTTTCGTAAGCACGTAAACGAAATAATTGAAAAACGTGATAAGTTTGTAGCACCTACTATTTCATTCTTTAGTAAAAAAGTCTTCTAAATTACATACTCAGTTTTATTAAACATGCTGCAAAGCACAGGAATCTAGTGCAGGAATCATGAAATAAAAATTCTGAACATTCGTTGCGTTTACAGCTTTACCTTATATCCACAATTTTAATGCAAGGGGGAAGGGATAACACCGTAATTAAAGATAACACCAAAAATCTGGTGATGATTCTCGCTGTTTTTCACGCTAATTGCACACTTTATATTCAATAATTAAATCGTTTTTTTTTTTCATTTTGACAAACATCGCGTGGGCATAAATTGATTCCAATGAATTTCTTTGGCAAAGGAAAGAGCAAATATTGCAACAAATGGAAGCAAATCAAATATTCCCTGGATGCTACATTCAAATTTCCAAGGAAACCGGCAAAAATATTTGCTCTGGAAATTACAATTGCCTTTTATCTGTAAATCAAATGACATGAAATGCAGTTTTTGTCCTTATAAAATATATAAAGGCGTAGGTTGAGCTTATAATAGCAATTTTAGTTTAATACAATAACTGAATCCTTAAATATTGAACAAATAATCCTGGAATTTAAAGTAGGCATTTCAATTTAAATTTCATTCAAATCTCTTTGACAGATTTTAGATGAAAATGCAAGATGCGATAAGTTGAAATTATAAGTAAATCCAGAATTATATGTGCACAATATTGGAATTTAGTGCGAGCATCGAAGCGAAAATGCAGCATGTTGGGAATTTTACACTTCATGCGCAGCTCGAAAGGATGTGTATTTGTCGAACTTTGAATGCTGAAAGCATCCGTTTTTGGGATGAGATTGATAGAATTCATAGGCGTAGATAGTGTATATGAACTGTGAACCGAAAATAACAGCTTAATTTACTGAAGGATTTTTATCAACTTTATACTTACATAAAATAAGGACTGAAATAAACGATTTTATATCTAATTTGATTGTTGACTGGAATTGAGCATTAACATCTTTCTATAGGGTTAGTGAAGCGGAAATTTCCACCACTTATGTCTATAAATTAAGACTTTCTGTCTCAAATAAGACTTCCTATTTTACTGTAAAAAATTAAATCTGACTACACAGCGTTCATTTCGATCACTTTGAAACGTTTGTATCATTAATATAAATGTTTACTTGAATTGAGCGTTAGTACTTTTCTATAGGAATAGTGATCCTGAAATTTCCAACACCTATTAAGATTTTCTGCATCAAATACGACATCCTATCTAACAAAAAAAAATTAAATCTGAGTATGTAGTGTTTATTTTGATCCTTCTATTCAAATGTTTTTCAGTTGAAATAATTCATTAAAGGAAATGCATAAAATGTAAATGCGAGAGTTGGCTGTTATATTTGAAAAAAAAAAGAGATGTAACTGTATTGTTTATATCAATCACTCTATTTGCAAATGAAATAAAAGTATATTTTCGATCTGTAAATTATCCAATTCAAAACAATCTCGCATAAAGTTCTATCTAATTTTTATTCATCATTCAGTTGTTAACTATCTAATTCTGGAAAATATTTACTATAAGGGCTCGAAGTAAACTGTTTTCGCTTCTCGTAACTTTCAGCTATTTTTGCAAATAATAAATTCCATAGCTTTATATGCAAACTTTACTTTTAAAAAATTATTCATGCGATCTTGTTTACAAAAATGAGAAAATCAAATAAAAATAAAAATAATAAAGAGATATTACTTTCTTAATTAATGAAAGAAAAAAAAGTATTTTTTGGCTTATTTTTCTTGACAAGCATTTTGAAAATATTTATCACAAGAGAACTATATGAAATATTATAATATAATTACATGACCAGTGAAAATAAAGGCCATTGCCATCAGCATTACTATCATCATCATAATTGTAATAAATGCAATGATAATATAAAAATTACTTTATAACTCTATTGCTTCCAATATTTCATCTCTTACTCTTTCTACAAAAGGTATCAGTACTATTCAGTATCAAATTATATTTAAAAAAAACCTTATTCGCGTTTTCTGGTATTTATTGAGATTGTGCTGTGACCATTTGGGTCCTTTGTGTATATCAACTTGGTAAAAGTCTTGTGCTCTCTATGGATTAAAGGGAATTCAAATTGAGATTTCAATGATGAGAAAGTGGTTTTAGAACAGGTGTCACTTCGACCAATTACATTTAATATCTTAAAATATCTCTCGGGGAACTTAAAAAGGGTTCATTATTTATCAAATCAAATATGCTGTCAAATTTTGCATAATTTTTGTAAATTTCTGTACATCAGTATCTTATCTCATTGAATCTGATGCAATGATTTTTTTTCCTTTTGAAAATATAAAAATTATGAGCGGCCACTCCAAAACTTTCTCGCGTATTTTTTAATAAATATGCTCTCTCTCTCCTCCCTCTCCTAAAAAATTATGGACTGTAGAAAACGCAATGTCTTCACAAATACTTCGATTTTTATTTTCATAATTTTTCATATGAGTGTTTTGGGCTTCTTAGCATAGTAAAGAAAATCATGCATTCGTTATATCTTTCCTTCAACAACCTCGAACGAATCTGTAACATACTCGCGTTATCTGTAACCAATTTTCCAACAAAACTAAAATTTTAGTAGCAAAATCACTTTTAAAAATATTGTTACAAGCGAACGAACGCCACTGAAGTGCGGAAGGGAGAGAGATTGGCGACGGCATCAAAGAGCTTGGCGCCAGCTGGGTTGGTTTGGTGAAAGGAATAGTCTGGCAGTCTCTGGATCTCTCTCGGTGATTTCCGAAGCCTCGCGACACTTTCGCCCGGCTATATAAGGGACGGGCTACCGCATGGACCTACACTGAATGGCATGCTGCTCCTATTTCTGCCATGACAGGGGATAAGCTCCTGACAAAGCTAGGTGCCCCGGGAAACCCATCACTACATTCGGCAGTTTTTCCCCTCTCGGAAGAGAAGCTTCTCGCTAGACTAGCGGATTACTCAGCGGTATTTGCGTTTGTTGTTAACGTTTTGTTATTGTGCTCGCTGTGATTTACTGTTTGCTGTGCTATTCTATAGCTGTTTTGCAAACTGTGTTTATTGTGCATAAGGCTTGCATTTAAGCTGTAAGTGACTGTTGACTGCTAGATTGTGTTTATCTGAAGTTCTACTTTATCAAGTCATCCTGTAAATATCTGTAAATAAATGTGTTTGTGCTGTACTCAAGTAAAGTCCATTCAATCCGAACCCGCTACGCTAATCCGCTAGTCTAGCGAGACACTTCTCTTCCGAGAGGGGAAAAACTGCAGAATGCGGTACCCCGTCCCTTATATAGCCGGGCGAAAGAGCCGCGAGGCTTCGGAAATCACCGAGAGAGATCCAGCGGCTTCCAGACTATTCCTTTCTCCAAACCAACCCAGCTGGCGCCAAGCTCTTTGACGCCGTCACCAATCTCTCTCCCCTTCCTAGCTTCAGCGACGTTCGCTCGCTTGTAACACTGCCCCCTCCTCAAGGACTGCATGTCCTGGGCAGTACAGACCCCGAGCAGGAAACACTCAAAAGTTACATTACATAGACACAAGTTTCAACGCTACGCTAACTACGTAACATTATCATTTATCTAATTTATTTATATTCTAAAATCACTTGCTCCCTTACTCACAGAGAACCAGGCTTTCGTTGAACAGAGATTACTCCAAATTTGATAGAAATATGAAAATTTGGTGCTAACAACACATGCCAGATTTCTTAGCTCATCGCTGATTTGAGTTACAATTATTCACAATTAGGTTCACTTTCAGAGCTATCTTATTCACATGTGGATAAACATAAATACCAAATTTGTTTTAAGTATTTAGAAATGGGTGCTAAGTCAAAAAAAAAATCGTCTTCCATTTTATAAAATGTTACGAGACTTTTTTTAGTTCTCTGTACACATAAAAGATTATAAACATTTATTATAACTAATTCGGGGCCAAATTCGTGAGCAAAATAATAGAAGGACTTATTATAATTAAATTAGATAGTTAAAATGTTATATAACTAATAAAATCATTTCAGATTTTTTCGGGTTTTTATTACGACTACTATCATTAAATTCTAAAAGTTAAAGGCGACATATAACAAATCTGATTTGAAATATGGCCGAGAAAATATATCTGATTTTCGCAGAGAAGTTTTTCCTTTTATCTAGCATCTATACTGAATAGAATTTTTTTACTCATTTCCTGGAACATGTGAAACATGTACGAACGCTTATCAGTTATCATAAATTACGAGTATGAAATGAGATTATCAGAAAAAGGAACATTTATTGGCCCCGTGATACATAGCCATTTTCAAGGTATGATGCATAACTCTTATAAAGAGAGTTGCTCAACTGATAAATTTAACGCCAGAACTCGGGAAATTTCATTGGTTGTTATAGCAAAAAATTTAGCAAGAAAAATTGCTTGACTTTTTTTCCCTGAAATAATTTTAGTGAGATAAATATCAGTTATTTTGGGTTTTGAAAGCTAAAAAAAGAAACTAAGATTTTATAATAAGATTGAAACTCCACCAATATTACCAAATATTGAGTAAAAAATATCATTTGAAGTCTGATATATTTAGTGTTATAGGGTAATATAACAAATATTTATTGCATAAAAATATTTTTAAAATATGGCGTATAAAACATATGAGGTAATATAGGATTCTAAATACACTATATATAAAAAGTTTTTTTTGGATTATAAACTGATAAATAAATTAATAATAATAATAATGAAAACAAGAAAAATCAGCGAAATAATTGTAATACAGTTTTACACGTTTATTGACAGATGTATTACAGCCAATAAGTTATAATTATAATTTTTGTAATCCCCTACTTTATATTTTATTTAAGGCAAGTACTTTTCGATACTGTAAGGTCAACTTCACAATCATGCTGAACGAAACTGCTAATTAGTAATGGTCTGTAATCATATTTAGACATCAAATATTGTTGTTACAAATATAATAGCTATTTACGTCTAGAAAAAAATATTTAGAAATTGTGTATTTAAATGAGTAATTTTAATCTTAAAAACCCAAGAATTCAGAGTTTATAAATATTGGTCCAGAGTAATATATGAAATTCAGAATTTAGATACTTTTAATGAGCTTCATGCACTCAGAACTTTATTAAATTTCAAGATGCTAATAATAATTCATATATTTCATGCCCATAAAAGATTTGATAAACATAAGATTGCGAAATATTAAAAATAAAAGATTTGCCAACGTTACATAACTGAATATTTTCCCCAAATTTATTTAATGCATTTCATATCAATGAATAAAAAACGTAATCAACATAATGATATAAATATTGCTTACAGTTAAAAAAAATATTTACTAAAAGTAACGACATATTTCTAAACAAAATAACAAAAACATTATATATATATAAAGAGAGGGATGGATAGAATATTTATTTTTAAATGATACATTCCGCTTTTAGAATGTATATTTGCTATGCTTTAATCAAATACATTAATAAAATTTTTGATTTCCCTTAATTTTTTTTCATGTCAAAACATGATGTAATATTGGGAATAAGCGTCAACAAAAATCCGTTGGCGAAAAATAAGGGAAAACCATAGGCGAAAAATTGAAATTTTATTATCTGCACGAGCATCTCAAAAAATCAGCTTTTAATAACGTGTTGCCATCACATTTACAAAAGCTCTGATTTAAAAAAATAAGTTAATGACTACAGCGAATAAAACCTAGAAAAATGTCATTTTGAGCACATGATTATTTAAAATCAAATAAATAGTAAATGTGATATTTTTCCCCACACAATCAATGCGAGACAAAGTTTTTTGGATCGTTTGCAATACTAAAGCGACTAATTCAATAAAGCAATTAAAATGAATGAAAATATAATTTAATTTGCCCAAGCACGTTGCGCTTGGCCGTTCAAGAAGTTTGACACGATACATTAAAATGATATTGATATTGAAATTATGACATTGATACATTGAAATATGCATAGCAGATTTCATTTTAATCTTTATTCTATTTTCAATGAATTTCTTTATATATTGTATCATTAAATGCTTCAATTATATTTTTCAACATATAAGGCAAATGCGTATCACGCTAACTATTGGCTAGATCAATCAATCTTTACAACATAAATAGAATTCTCGGGTAATTCCTTTGTGTACTAATTTAAAAATAATAAAAGGAGATTACAATTTCTTAAAGTTTACCGTAAAAGATAGTTTTCATTTCTCTAATTGAGGATTATTATATTTTTATATTGTCATTTTAAATGGATTTGGCATAAGAGCTAAATTCAGTTTTTGCTGCATTTTCAGTATGATTTTCTCGGAATTTGTTTAAATTCTATCCGTGCCTATTTGATTCGATTTTAAACGATTTTTTTTAACTGCTTGCAAATGACTAATTTAATATTTATAATTTGCTAAGATATTTTTAATTCTAATGCTGATTTCATTTTTTCTGCATTGAACTTGATATGAATGACAAATTATACTTTTCAGTTATATTTAATTCCATTCAAAATTTTGAATTAATTTTATACTTCCTTCAGTTGGAATATTATTTCGTATAAAATATCCTTTATATTTAACTATTTTTTTATTTTGAAAAAAACATAACATACTTCTTTATGCAAAACACATATATAAATTTGCAAAGTGCTGTAGATTAAATTTTAATTAAATGAATTATAGATTGTAGAATACAGAAAATTATTTAGAGATATTATTCTATTTTCTCAACTAAAAAGTAGCATAAAAGCGAAATAAAAAAAGCCATAGAATTTTAATTCTAAGTGGTGCAAGTACATAATCTAAAATTAAATCAATTACTGTACAAGTAATTATTACATGATTCATGATATAACCTAATGTTTTTAGTTTAACTAGTAATGCTATGTGGTTTACTTCAGATTACATTAATAAATCATTATAGATCCCTGCATTTATATTCTAAAATGCTACAGGGTGAAATAAAGTTATTCATTTATAATGAAAACGAGCAAAAAGTATTTAACTGATGGAATCAAACAGTTAGCTTTAGCAAGAAGGACTGAACAATATTAAATTGGCATACAACTTATTCTAATTAAATAATTATTTAATACAACGAATCTGGTTAGTATTACAAATAATTTATTTCAGGCTGATTTAGATTTCTAATGAGAAATAATATTTAATGTTGATTCATATAATTTAATGTATCAAATTTATAATAACTATTTAAAAATATTTCAAACCAAAAATCATATAGTTATTACTCGGAGAATGTATCAGTTATTAAACAAATTTAATGTATCTTAATAATTTAATATCTTAAATAATTTAATGTAATCTTATGTAGCAGTTATTAAATTAATTTAATGTCATTCTGTAAAAAGGAAAAAAAATATTTGATTGAAAATTCTGAAATGCATTCTTTTTTCACTCAAATCCTTAGAAATGACTCAACTTTTAGAAATAATTCACCTAATTTTTTTAAATTAAACTAAATATTTTATTTTAATAGTTCCCACAATGGTTATAAGACTAAATATTAGCATATTATTTAGTTGAATATAATTTTGATGCTTGAAATATGAAATATATTTCAATTT
Organism: Argiope argentata; assembly: GCA_026289955.1. Classification (NCBI taxonomy): domain Eukaryota; kingdom Metazoa; phylum Arthropoda; class Arachnida; order Araneae; family Araneidae; genus Argiope; species Argiope argentata. Next base: position 2,518,066 of record JAOUZG010039019.1, on the reverse strand, counting down.
AATTGCAACTAAAAATGGTTGTTTAGAGGTATGCGGGAGAAAACCATGGACCATTACTAATATATTTATTAAATGAATTCGGAAGTGTTTCATTTTGCAAAGCACCTATAAAAATTGAAAAGAAACGAATGCCGAATTCTGATAAAGAAGTAAAAAAGATCCTAATGATTCTTCTTAACAATTACATTGATCCTGAAGATTCACCCGTTTAAGATCTGTATAAGAAAATCAATTTATTCCCTCTTGTATTAATAATACGTATAGTTAATCAAAATGCAGTTAACTGAAAGTCGCTTAACTGGTCATAACTGGATTTAGCATTAAAAATAACTAGAAATACCATCACCAAGCAAAAAATTCGTTATTCAATGAACTGCTCCAAAGATTCCTATTTTTTAACCCCAGTAAAATCCAACTTATGATCGGAACAATGGGTGGCATAAAGTCCGTAATTTTCAGCTGGGGATTTAAAAAAAAATTATGCTCCCCAACGTTCCTATCTAACAATGACACCATCCCTGAGGAGCAACCTGTTTAACACCCATTTAGCTTAATTAGAAAGTAAAGTGAGTTCTTTCTTTCAAAACTGCAGCAAACTTGTTCCGAGCCCCTAGTGATGGTTCCTTAGCAAAACTGAATGGTAAGAGATCTAAAAGATTGGCAAGTGATTAGAGCCCCTTCCCGCACCTCTTCACTTTGATACCATTATGCGTGCTAATGAGCTGTCTAAGGCGACTGCAGAATAAATAGCAATTAAGTTTTTAACGATAGAAAGTTCCTTTAATTAATCATTACCCTTCTGGGGTTCTATGAATGCCTAATTAGCGGAAATGCATGGGTACGGGGAGAGCTCTTTCTGATCCATTAGATAAGCAATGACATTTGCTCGGATCATCAGAAAAATATGGAAAGTCTTACGAATTTCCGCTCCTTAAAGCCCTAGAAATAAACTCGTTTACTTATTCTTTTTTTTCTCCAGATATGCCTTCTGAATTGATAAATTAGCTAGAATTCTTAGACTGCATTTTGTTGATATTAAACATACGTGAATTAATTGGGAAATTCTCACTTCATGTTTCTCCTGTTAGTTAAGACATTGTTCTGCTTGGAATAAATATAAAAACAATTTATTCCGTGCACTGTATTTTGATTACATGATGAACACTGTTGCCTTAATTCTTAATAAATATCTTTGAAATAAATTTTCCTAAAACAGAATAATTATCAGAAAATTGAATATACATTTACAATATTTGTAACTGTAATGCTATTCTTAATCGGGTATTCTGACCCAACCTAAGACACTCGAATAAATATGAATTACTGGACCACCACAACAGCAGTTTTGGTAGGAACGATGGTTGAGTCATAAAGACCATCAATGGTGACGACACTATCCTGCCGGTAGAAATCACGTCCCGCCATCAATAGGAGGTAGTTAATCCCTCCCCCATTTCTGTACCAACTTGGGTGGCCGAGAGCCAACCACCATACTTGAAGCTTCTAATCTTCATTTCTGTGGCATCTTCTCGTTGGGAGTAACTATGATGGTAAAAATATCCCAGCTTTCAAAAATTCGATATTTCAACATTTATAATAGAATACACATTTTATGGAATGAACTAAATTTTGGAAGCAGATAAAGGCGATTAGAGTTTATTTTTAAAACAAAATGAAAAGTTTTTCTACTAATTTAAATTAAAATGATGTACTCACATTCCAACTTCAGACTTAAATAGGAAACACATTTGAAACTGTGAATGATTCAGAATGAAGAAAAGTGGAAGATGCCTGATTGAAGTTTTCTCGTGTATTACTCAATAAATGTGATATTTTTCAATTTCCTCCAAAAAACATTTAGACAAAACAAAGAATGCCATGAGTACTCAGATTTTTATTTCATGTATATAAATATTTTTTTGCATAAGTCTAATATATAAGTCCTTTCAGAAGAAAGAAAAGTATACATTTAAACGAAATTTGATGCAGAGCTACAATTTTATCAAAGATCGCTTACCAATTTTTTCTTCTAAGTTTTTACATTTTTGATTGATTGCCTTTGCATGCATGAGAATGGGGAAACCGACAAGCAGTTGACCTGGTGACCTACTTTGTTCAAAATTTAGTATGGCTTAACAATTTAAATGCTATAACTGTGTATCAAAATTTTATGTTTGCGCTTTGTAAATATCGTGTTCACTTGCACACAGACGAACAGACAGACAAACAGTCAAACATTCTATGTTTGAACTTTTTAAAAACTATACAAATATTCAAATTTGGTGAAAAGAAGCTATCCACTTTCATTCTTCTAAGTCAAAGGGATTTTGAGTTATGTTATTCAGAAACAGACAGATACAATTCGAAAAATGTTTTTTAGACTCAGTAAGATTTAAAATGTGTTTATTCATCAAAAGCTCCAATTTTATTTTTTTATAATTATAATATTTTCTCTTTGTATACATATTATTCAAAAAAGCGTATAAAAATGTCAAACAAGCGTATAAAAATAATCAAAGTATGAAACATATTATTGGACCAATTAGAATAATTTTAGTTATTTAAATATTTAATTGGCCTACATTACACATCTTAATGATTTCAGCAGAGATCATTTCGATTTTAGATCTCAGATCTTAGTTCTCTATTTCCCGTATTTTTTTAATGGATAAGAAAAAATCCTCATTTACTACTTTAATTTGATATACTTGATTATAAATAATTCTACTCTCATAATCTTTTAAAAATAACTGATATTACACAGGATAGAAATAAAATTCATTAAAATGCTTTATCAGAATTAATCGCATTCACTACGTTATTGTCGGTAATTTTGCTGCTATTAAGTATTATTAAAAAATATTTCAAAGAAAAATTATCGGTCATTTTTCAAGATGTTCCCAATTAAAATCTTTGTGCATTTATATGATGCATTACGGAATAAAATTCATAAATTGATGTAAATAATGGTATTTTTATGTTAATGGATATAAATGTTTATGCATATTTACAATCCATCAGCAGCTACAAACTTTAAATTTTTATACTACCTTAATCACAATAATTGCATGTTTGCCATAAATACTTTTGCTGGTATTTAGGACTATTTTGCTTGCTTATATTCTCTTATTCATTAATTAATTAATTTAAATTTTCCATTATTCAAGATTTTTGGATGTATGTAGGATGTTTCATGTTTAATGGGATAAAATGAATAACATAGCAGGAATTATGTAATTTATTGATTTAGCTGAAACAAAATTATTCTGAAACTGCAATTATAAGAGTTATCTGTCAACAGTGAAAAATATTTTGGAAACGAAATTACGGCTAGAAACCACTTGGAAAAAACATTCACCATTATCTTTTTTTGCTATTTCTGTATAAATCTGCGACATAGCTGGAGTTTGAGGGTTTTATGAACAGACGTACGTACGGATAAAGTCACCTTTTGCTTTAAGTTCTTTGGAGAAACCAATAAATAGAACAACAGAATGATTCTCAAATGATGAACTTTTCTTTTCTGTAATAAACAATTGAGTTTTAGGCTCTTTTTTCTAGGTCGTAGAATCTATTAACAGGTTAATTTATCATGACGTGCTCTCGTTGTAGGCATTTCTTCAATCAGAAAAAAACTGACCTGCTTCATTTTGCAGCAAGACGGTACTCCACCACAATGGCATAACAACAAACATCAATGCTTGAAAAATCCTCTATTCCCTCTCTGGATTGACTGTTTTGGGACAAATGATATTCTATTGCTTTCTTGACCTCCTATATCTCTAGATCTACATCCGTGCGATATTTTCCTATGGAGTACCTCTATTTCCTCAGGACTTTCAGAAACTAAATCAGCAGTTAATTAATATGTTAGACAAAGGATACTCTGTAACGAATTTGGCAGTAAATGGAATAACTTATAGGCATTTATGGTATCACCCAAGGGACACACATAGAACCAGCTTTAGAAATTTGGGAAAATATATTTTCGTAGTAAATTTGATTTATCAAAATAAATTAATCACATCTTTCAAGAGTATTTTATTTTTGTCCCCTTCACTATGAATCCTCTTGTATTTTGATTTAAAAATCACGAAATGGAGGATAATTTGAAAGTATTGTCATACTGTCCATCCATAATCCTTTCCGGATTACTGTAAATAAATACATGTGCTGGTATTTCCAATTATTTTACATTAGTATTTTCTCTCAACAGTCAATTTCAATCCTATTTTGTGACAGGTTTTTTAGAATATATAGGGGGTTGTCAATGGAAACATTTTGTGTAAAGAATCCTTTATTAGTATGACATAAGACTGACTTTTGCATGTAATACAGCTTATATTTGCTTAGAAATCGATTCAAACAAGCATTGAAGAGTGTGTAGAGAATATTGCTCTATTCTTCCTGAAGATAGTGTGTCAGTTCTGGGAGAGATCCCGGTAGTGGATATCGATTCCGTATTGAACACTCTAAAATATACCATAACGGATCGATTATGTTGAGATCGGGTGACTGCACGGGCCAAGGAAGATGTTTAATTTCATCCTTGTGTTCATCCAACCACGATCGGACATGTCTCACTGTATGCATAGGTGTATTATCATCCTGGAAAATTTCGCCTGATGCAGGAAACAGTTTATATCATAGAATGTGACTGGTCAGCTAAACTTTCAATTCTTCTCCCCAGTGATCTTCCTTTCAGGGTTATGATTGGATAAATAAATCTACCCATATAATAAATCCACCTCCACGCTGGACAGCTGGAAGGATACAATCGCTATCCTACGCTTGTGCAGTTGTCCTCCAACCGTCTTGCTGTAGAGAAAAGTGCGAAAGGCCAGGTTGTGTGAGTGCGGCACCACTATAGACGACGTTTACCATTAACATCCGTAACAAATGGCTTGAGAATTGTCGAGCTTGTCTTGCCGTGCTGTGCTTATTCTGTTATGACTCTAAACGAAAGTAATATAAAAAACAATTTTTTAAAGTCAATTCCTAATTAGGTTCACACAGAAATAATTTATTTTAGTTACTTTTTATTAAATAATTACAATTAATGTAAATATGTTTATAAATATGTCAGAATCAAAATATTAAGCGGCAAAACAGAAAGCAAATTTCCTGGCAATTTCCATTCTCCTTTCTGTTTATGATGTTCGAACGCAAAGCCCACGGGATGGGAGTCCAACGCCATATCAACCAGGCTATCCCTGCCTAACAATTACAATTACTATAAAAAATTGATGAAAAAATTATACTAGCGTTGAATTTTCAACGTCAATGATTATTCAAAGCCTATTGTGACAACGCAAACTGCGTGATTTCTCTACATCAGTTGGGTAACGCAATACAGATTAGAAATTTCTAATTTTCTTTATTCTGTAATTTTTTAAATCGAAAGTACTTCAAAATGAATCGGAAAAATCTATTAATTAACAATGTTTAATTTTAAAGAGACCATACAATATGAAAATAAAAAAGAATCGTTTGAAATAATCGACCGAAAACATGTTAAGCCTTACCTCCTTACTGTGCTCAAAAAAATGAATTCGTTACTCATTTGACGGGGGGGGGAGAAATGAAAATTTGTGGTGATAAAGTTAGTTTTTGATTAATCAATAAAAAATTAATGAATTAATATTGGAAAAGCTGTATTAACATCAAATGGCATTCACTACAAGTGTAAAAAATACTTGAACTTGATTGAACGAATAAAAAGTACTTTATTAACGATTGAAAATGTGAACAAGATTATTATATTATATTATATTATATTATATTATATTATATTATATTATATATTATATTATATATTATATTATATATACACGGAGAGTGTGAGATAATAGTAGAAATTGAAAAAAATACCTCTAGAAACGTAAAATTGAGATGTTTCGGTCACACTTGCTTCAGCTAGAAGGGCTCCTACAAATTGGCCTCTTTGAAAATTTGAGAGCTTCAACATTTTATCCTTTTGAAGGGAAAAAATCCAAGAATTACAGAAGTTCAATAAAGCTAACTCATACTACCAGAGCATATATATTATTATTTATTAAAAAAACAGATTCGCTATTATTATGTAACACGTACGAAGTGCATTTAAAACTGTCACATTTATTTACAGTAATTTTTATTATTTCGATAACCACCAGTATATTGAGAATTAATCAAAGAATTTTCATGTATAAGAGGGTTTTTTATGTTTGATTCATTCGGTAATTCTTGCTCCATATTTGATAAATTTTCTTTTTAAATTAAATTATTTTAATTTTGAAGTCCATTTTGAGAAAAGCTTAATCATAGTTTTTACGACTTCTTCTGTTCTCATTTTGGTAAGTTTAATTCGTTATGAAAAAATACCAGCTAATATTTCTTATTCTATAAAAATTTTTGAAGTTTAATCATGTAATCTTTATTAAAGCAGTAAGTTTGTTTTTTTCTTAGATTTAATTTTGTGCGAAAAGCTTCCTGATGAAATTATCTTTCTCTTCCAAATGAAACTTTAGATTTTTATCAAGAAATTAATTCCATTAGACCTTATTATAATACTCATAATATTATGAGTTCATCTAACCAAAAAATATTTTAAGGTTAGACGAATATAAAACATATTTCGCCCATAAAACTAAAAATTGAAATATTTTAAATTAATTTTTGAAAAAATCACTATTGATTGCAAGATTAATTGAATCTTGAATTCCACTCCAATACTGCCTCTTACACTTTAGTTTTAGTAGTGTTTTCGAAAGTAATTTGATCTTTCAAAGCATGCTTACAACATATCATTTTTCAGATATTTGATTTAATGCAAAAGATTTTATTACACTTAACAGTCTTAATGTAATACATGTTTTTATATTATAACAAACTGTAATGTACCTCGTCTTACGAAGCCTTGTCATAATATTCTGATTTCTTTAATTGCTTAGGATGATCTACAGAAAAAGCTTTAGCCTTTTATATTATTCTAACAATATCTGTAGCTAACTTTTCAGGTTCTTTTACTCTATTTATTAATTATAAAAAATCAAATTTGAAAATATTTCTCTATGACTATGTAAAGTATATCACCCTATAAAATCTACAATTATATCATTTCCACAATCACGTACACGAAATCTATCAATAAACTAATAAAAGGCTGTAAAATTATGAATAATAAATTATTTGAGTTTCTATCTCTATATACATTCAATTTGTTCTGTTTATCCTTAAGGAACAGATTTTATTTGCTTAATACACAGAATAACATATAACTGTGCATCTTTAAATATACCTTTCCAACGATAATGCTAAATTTACAAGGAAGCAACAGCATTCAGTTTACGAATCTGTAATATTGCTTCCTTGCTGCCCTAATGCAGTAGTTAAAAAGGGAGATTTACAGGGAATTTGGGCGGCGGCTGATATTGAAGGAATAAATGCTATTTTTTCTATATGCTTATAACTACAAATTATTTACAAAGCTGCTTCAAATTTTTTTTGAGATTTCTAGTGAAAATAGAGATCAATTGAATATAGATCCAGAGAATTTCAAATCGTAGTCTTTGTATCTATTATCAGAGGGTACATAAGAAATATCAAAATACCATTACTTTTAAACAATTGCAATGATTTACCTTTAACTGTACAAGAGGAACTTCAGTTGTTTTCCTTATTGATGCATTTCATTTTCACTTTTGTAATCATTTTTATCACTATTTTTGTTTCTTGTGATGGAAATGTTCAGAAATACTTTTCTTCAGCTTGAAATGTCTTTCTATTATGAGAAAACTGCACACTTTATCATTATTTACTTATTATCTTGACTTATTTTTAAAATTTTTAGGTTTTTGAATAGAACTATTATGTGATACAATGGACTCAAAATAGCACTTTATCATAATTTTGAAAAATAAAGCTTAAGAGCATATTTAGTAATATAAAGTAGCTCATATGAAAAAGAGTCACTTTATTCTACGTTTAAGCAAAAGAAAATCCTCGGGTAGATTAGCTGTTTATTTATTTTTATTCCCTAGTTGACTGTATTCAACAATATACATTTAGAGGAAAATATTATTTCAATCCTCAATATGCCAAAGTCAGCTGTAAAATAAGCTAAAATTATTGTAAAAGGTGATTTACCATAATATTCATGAGAGACATAGAAGAGTTTTTCGGATATGTTTACAAAAGACTCCGAATTTACAATTTTATATATATATATATATATATATATATATATATATATATATGAGAGCAAAAACCATATCCATTTAACAACAGTTTCGAATACGAGAATACGAAATAAATATTTGCTAAGATATTTATAAAAAGTATTGAAAAATATTTTGTATCGTTGACAAGTTTTTTTTATCAATTTATTTATGAATAAAAAATTGCATATTGGATTGAGACTATAAAAATTAAAGTTTAAAAAAATTGAAAGTGAATAAAAGATTTTTTTCTTAAGTTTATATATTCCTAGGAAGGGCGATAACAATTAAATTAACCATTCAGTAAAAAAAAATTCAGCCTTTTAATTGATATTCGAAACTGCAGACATAATACAAAATTTGCTATCAAATCTTCAAAGTACCCTAACATCCTAAATTAGTAAATCTTTAGCAGTTTTTTTTAAACACTTGAAGAAAAGATGTAAATTTTACGATATCCACTTATTAACAGCATCAAATGTGAGCTCCAGAGCTCAAACATTCACTATTAAACAATATCGAAAAGAGCATGGATTTCTTATCGATAATCAAGTCAATATTTAACGAAAACTGAGATAAATTAAGACAAATATTATATTATTATTCACTTGTGCAGGATATAAAAATCTTTCATATAATTTTCACTAATTACTTACTGTTTCATTATTTAAAACTAAAATATGCTTCAGAAATTTCTAATAAGCCGGAATTGGTCGAATAGTAACAAGGAATATAATTGTAATAATTATAGAATAGTAATAATAGTAGAATTGTAACAATTCATTCTTCTTTCGGATTAACCATTGATGTGAGCCAAATCGAATCTTTATCTATAATTTTATTTCGGAAGGCACTCTTGTTCTTTTCAAGGATAATTCGACAGACATTCTTTTTTTTTCTAGGATAGACAACTACTGCTTATTGAGGCACCACAAGTGTGAATGATGACACTGATCTCCAGAAATTGAAAGTCAATAAATATCAGATAATCCATAAGAACACATAGCTTTCATTCCCTCTGACATTCTTCTAATTTCTTGAATGAAGTTTTATAAAACCAAATACTCACATTAATAATATTCCGAATCGATCAAGAAGGTGGAAATGAAATTAATGTCACTAGCCTGAAGTGAAACATTCATAAAAATAAATTCGGGAACTCTCCAATACATACATCGAACAAATTTCAACATACTTAGCTTTGTTCATTTTTAAGACAAATAAATCTCGCCATTCGTGATCAAGAGCTTAAGATTCTTAAAGAAGAAGAAAATTCACGATTAAATTCACCCTTCAACTGTCCTTAGCAGATTCCCTACAATCGACAATAAAAATTTGAAGAACCTGAGATAACTTTATTTTTGAAAAAAAAAAAAAAAACTTCTGTTTCAGAAAGGAAGCTTTCATACCTTTTAGATATACATATGTCTTAATACTAATTAACGACGCAAAAAGTGATACATCGTTGTCTAGCGATCGCCATGATAAAGCCGTCCCCAGCGCTTGCTTAGACGCGTCCAGGTTAGACGATGCTTTTTTTTCGTCTTCCCCTTACGATGTTAATTAGCAAGGAGCTCTTTATTTTTATCACGGCTATCTACATTGATAAACAAACCACAAGAAGATGGTGTTTCTTTTGGTTCTAAAAGAGCTCATTTTCTGGAATGAGGATTATGTGTACTTGAAGTTATCGAGTCTTCTAAAATTGTTTTGAAATATGACACATTTCAAAAATAAAATTTTTACGTGATCGTTATGCTGGAGAATATCAGTCGCTAATTACAACTTTATTCCTAACTGCTGTCATGCTGCTTCGCTATTATTTGCGAAAGAGTTATGATGCAGTTGAAAATGTTTTTCACCGTGCTTATTATCATTAAAACTTTGGAAAAGAGGTAGCCGTTATAATTCGAAAGAAAGTTTCTTCTTAATTATCTAATTATTATGCTGAAGAATCTGAAGATGGATATTTAACGGGATTAAGTAAGTTTGACATCTAATTCATTGAGAATTCGCTTATACGAATCAGACGTCCAATTATTCCGCTATTTTTAATCTATGGTTATCGTAACGAAACACGTTATTAATTGGTCCGTGTTCTTTCGTATCAGCTTCACTTTATTCTTTGTCTCAAAAACCCTTTTATACTTCATTTTGGTATGAAGTATGCGGAAATTATCTGATTATGGCAGAAATTTCCCGAGTATTGATTATAAAGTTACTTTGCATTTTAAGAAGCAAACTTATTTCTTTGTCATTATGTTTTCTGAAAATAAAAACCCATTACATTTTAAGACGAGGGACATTAGTAAATTTTAAAAAATTAATCTTTTGGGCTCGTACAACTTGAAGTAAGCCAGCATAGCTTGGAAAAATATTTTATGGGTATCAAATTTAAAAGAAAATAAAATTCTGAAGAATAGACACCGTGATAAATTAATGAATTATCCCTCAAATTTTTCCGTACATTTTTTATCAAGAATAAAATTTATTTAATTTCTTGGTCATTTAATATTTTATTACTAACCTTTAAAACTATTTAAAAATTTGTAAATAAAGGCTTATTCAGGGAGAATTATATTTTTAAATATTTATTATTCAGAGATTGAAAAATTCATATATATCAGCATAATATATATTAACTGAGTATTCTAGTTCTTCAACCAAGTTTTTTGTAACAATTATCCTTATAATTGGATTACTATAAAAAGCTTGAAAATTTCATTAATGGAGCGTTTTACATTATTGTCGATATATTTGTGCGATTCTTATTACTAATAAATTATATCTTTAAAAAATTATCTTATTAAACTTTCTTCAAAGGAACGAATCTAATCTAATTGAAAACTTCCTCATAGGAATCATGTTTTTTAAATGCTTTCAAAAACTGTATTTTTTATTATTCTATTTGAAGAAATCATATTCCCTTCGAATGTCCGTAATCAAAATATATGGTAAATGACATTTATAAACGAAAGATTTAAGCAGGTTTCCAGAAAAACAGAATCTCAAACAGAGATGCAAGTCTTCACATTCTATTCAATCGTCTTCACAGAACTTCAATAAAATTCAATTTCTTTTAGTACTTTAAAATCTAAGTTGAAAATATGATCAAAAACGCTTTATACAGAATTGAAATGAAATTAAATTCCATTACGGTAAAAAAAATATATTTTTCTCTGTGTGAAAAGATTTTTACATTTACTTGATATATCATACCCCTTTTTTTATAGATTTACTTTCACAAAAATCTTTAAAAAAATTCTAAAGGAGACCTATTTAATAGAGAACTCGAGATTTTTTATTGAGTGAGAATTTTAAGGAGTAAATACAAACTGCTTTATACAAAATGCATCAGACATCTCCACCTGCGAATTTTAATTTCCATAGTTAAAAAAGTGATGGAAAATTTATTTCGCGATTCGACTTTTGTTTTGATAAGATTAGAAAATAGCACGGCAAATAAAGGTAAATTTAAGAAACGAAAAATATTTTGGTATGAAAAACATTTTCTAAGTTACAATAATAACAAGCAGAAGTTCCGCCCACGACCTTCTTGTACAGTTAACATAAAAAGAGCTGTATAATTTCAGTCTCATATGAGAATGAAAAAAACATACACATCTTGTAATTCTTCCTTCTGAAGAATATATCTGAAATCGAATACCAATTTAAATACGCTTGTCATAATATAATGTTAATATTTTCTAATAATATTACTATCGCAGACAATATTAAAATAAATGTAAATTTAACCCTATCACTTCCAATGGGAAGGTTTCAGGCACCTGATTCTGTTATTGGGGAGGTGAGTATGAAAACATAGAGGATGGACTTCTGTTTTAAGTTCTCCAGGAGGTCCGTTTTCTCTGGCGTTCGTGATTTTTTCCAAGTAGATTTCCCTGTGCCTTAAGCAGTAAGAATGAGGAGATAGTAACACAATAGATTGTTTGTACATATTTTAGATTTTAAATCCTTTCAAAACTCATATTCATGTGTTATCAAAAAATTGGAAAGATTTTATGTCTATTTATGAAAGAAATTTTCCATTGAAGTTCTCTGTTAACAAAGAGTGATATACAAGGATACCGACGCGTATATTTTTCGGATAAGTATTAGAAGTTCTTTTCAGTAATAAAACTATTGTAATAATATAAAGACAAACTATTGCATTATCGCTGCATCCTAATCACATTAAAATTCTCACAAAGTAGGTAGCGGCTCTTTTTTGTGGGGAATTGGGTTTTATGTTCTCAGTATATTATCCTATCATCAAAGGACAGATGGCATTTTCGATGCCGAGTACAAACTAAGGCTTTCAAATAGCATTAAAAGACCTCAAAATATTCGGAGTTTTTCTTCTTCATTGAGTGAGATAAGTTATATAAACGCCGAGTTCCTTGTACGAATGCTATACTAAAAGTTTCTTCCACGTGAGTTTTTATTCTTTATTTTACTCCATTATCGATACCCCAATCAAATTTTCTTTCTATTATGAAAAAAAAATATTACAATTTCAAGTGCTTTAAATTTTTTTAATTAGATTTTATTTTTAAAACTTTTTGGATAAAGGGGTTTTAGTAACTATTACTAAAGAAAATTAATACTTTTCTATAAAAATAAAGATTTAAGTATGCCTAAACAAATCAGGTAATTCTTAGTATTAAACATGAATACTTATTTTCCTCTTTAAACAGAATCACCCGTTAAGAACAATGTTAAAGTTGCTGGTGCATAAAATGGCTGTGTTGTTGTTGCATGCCCCCATGGCCAGCAGTGCTTAGCCAGGTCCATGAGGTTGTATACCCTTAAAAAATCCAACACCATCATTAGATCCTCAGTCAAATCCTTCCCGGAGAGTCCCCAACATACGAGGATATGATCAGGCGAAGCCTGCTCTGAAGAACACTTGTTTCACATTTCATAGATCTTTGAAGTCCCCGAAAATTTTAAAATGGCCACTGCGAAATTGGGCAAGAGTAGATTTATCCTGTCTATTAAAACCAGGAGCCAGGGAGCCATCGGGACATGAACATCACAACCAATGGTACTCTGGGGGGACAATCTATGTGTTTTTACTCTTGTGTTTAACCGTTGAGTGAATCTCCGGAAAGGAGAAAGATGCCGATATCCCAGAGGTATTAGCAGTACCAACTTTGGCCGAAGTGTCTGCGATCTTCTTACCCTCTAGATCAACATGGGAAGACATCCAATGCAGATGAATCTGATGTGAAACGGAAAGCCGTTTTAGCTTGTTGAGTATTGAAACTCCATCATTGTCTCACACTTTGACAACTGGGCAGGTGCTGTATTGCACTTCTGCTATCAGACAGAATCCAAATATCGGTTCCGTGGAATTAAAACCCAACAGAATCAAGGACTTTATGAATGGCTATAAGTTCACTACGAAACACTGAGCCGTAGTCAAGCTTTCTCCTCTGGATCCTCAAGTCATGGTTTTGCGATATGATGTAAAATGCCTTCATATGTGCGAATTTCAGCAAAATTACATTATCGTCATATATTCACGATTGAGAACCATCGGGATAATCTTCGCTTTACCTCCATTCTTTTTAATTTGCAATAGTATTTTTGAAGCATGTTGGTGTATAAAATATTTTTTTTTGATATTTTGAAATATTTGCTGTAAAAACCTACAACACTCAGAAATCTAGTGGGTAAATTTATTTCATTGCGACATTTTATGGATGTTTAAATACGGGTATAAACTTAGAGATAGTCATCCGATTCCTAGTTAAAGTCATAGTATTTTACTTTAAGAAGGAAAAGTCTAAATACAGGAAGAATATATTAAGTGTTTTGATTGAGATTAAAATACATTATAAAATTGAGTATCGAAGAGTATAACAGCTTCATTTAGTAAAATTTGACATATTCGCTGCTCGGAGAATTTTATCGCAGATTTATTGCGGATTATTAGACAATCTACAATACAAAAATCGAAGAAAAATATTAAAATTCAAGATAGTCAGGAAAAATAAGATTTTAAGTCAAACATCACGATACATCTGTACATATTTAATCAACTATTTTTATAAAATAGAAATTTTAAAAAATTAAAATTATTTTTAGACTCATCTTAAAGTGGAAAATGAGGAATAGTAGTGCAACGAAACATTAACCTAAACTATACAATTCACTTCCAACTCTTAAATTACTGTTCTTAAATTTTTTAAAGTAAAGGATCTCAAAAATTTACTCACTTGCGATAAAGAAATACAGAAAGAAAAAGGTAAAAAAGTAAACAATAATAAACTTTTAATTGTACAGTTTCTCCAATTCAAATTCAAATTTAATAAAGAGGAATTTTTTAAATGATAAGGAAAAATTCCAAATCCAAAATTTTACTTCATTACTAGAGAATGAACAACTCAGTAATTTCTACTGTTTATACTATCATTATAACAGCGAAATGAATCCCTTTTCTTTATCGAAAAAGAAAATTGAAAAGCAAACACTTTTTATTACAACATTCATTCACCATTTTTTCGAAATGTTATACTTAATTCACAAAAATTCATTTCCCCTATAAAGAGCTTCAAAATGTTATCACTTGCGATCGGGAAAGAATACAGAAAGTTCGTTTTTAGCCTTACATTCGATTGAAATTAAATCCGAATTAAAGGTTTTGAAATTTCTATGAAAAGCAATGTTAAAAAAGAATCAGAGAAAAACTTCAATTCACCCAATTCTATATTTCTGAAGCAGGACTAGCTTTCCAATATGTAATATCTACGCTCTTATTAATAAACTAACAAATAAATTCTAATAATTTTTATGTAAATTAAGATCTTTAAGAAAAGGATAAACAAATAACTATTACTTCATCTTATCCATTTCTACTTCTCATTTGAATTAAGTCAATATTCTTCTAAGAACTTAGATGCATGCATCTTCTTAAACTAACAAATTATTAGTCTGATTTTTTAATAATTTTTCTGAGACCTCTCCCATGGAATAATGTTTCTGTCAGAGGAGTCAATATTCAGAAATTAAATACAAAATTGAATTCAATGCACATATAGTTTTATTTCCATATTTGATATTCGAGAACAATTCATTTACGAGATTATAACAACATAAAATACAATATAAATATATGAAGAATATAGTACAGGTATTAAAACAGCAAAAGTCTTATTACATAAAGCGGCTGAAGAAGAATACAATTTCAGATGTAGCATTAACATAAATTAACAATCGTTTAACATTAAATTAACATTGAGTTGGAATATTTTATGCAGAATGAATTGTCGTAACTAGGAAAGAAAACACATTTATATAAGTTAATGCATTTGACAAATTTCTATTCAAAACTTATAAAAAAATTTATTTCGATTCCTAATGTAACACAGAATGAGAAAGTTAATTATTCTATTAAATTAAAAGAACAATCTAGCAAATTTATTATTACAAAGAATCTGATAATTCAGAACCTTAGACTTCCACATGTTATTGGAAAAAGAAAAAAAACCTGCCTTACACTGAGATTCTTCAACATTCATCGCATCCATTCACTTTTCCTTCAACGAAAGAAACATAAGCGAGTAGAATTTTAAATATATTATTTTATACTAATCATTAAAGAGAATCGTGTTTTCTCTAAAGGCATACTGATCACCATGACGATCAGGCAAGGTGATTAAATGCTTTCCGAGAATCAAAGGATATTTTGATTAGCTGGCTGGCCCAGCCAATCAAATTATGCTTTATCCATGGGTGTAAACTTTACATAAAAAGTCGTACTAGTGAGATATTAAAAAAATTTTAAGTTTACTATTAATCTTACTGTCACTATTACTATTTTATTTTAAATTTAAAATAAAATTTTAATTTAAAAAATTATTGCAAATGGATGCAACAAACAGATTTAATATACCCACACCAACTACGGTAAAATACACGAAATATTTAATACTTAAGTTAATAAATATTGACATTACATCTAAATTTTGTTTTTAGGAACCATTAATGCTATACATTATCTTTCATATGTGAATTTTATAATGAAAAGAAATAGAAAGTTTATTTTATAACAATTTTAGAATAGTTATAGTTTCAAAAGTCAAGCATGAAATTTTTAATATTACCATAAAACGTCTCTTCAAAACACAAAACTGTTTGATTCGCATAAATACACGACTTACGATTGATTAATATTTATTGAAAATATTTTCGAAATTTTAAACAACATATGAAGACAAGCATGCATTCTAACAGTACGTTTTGATTTATCCTCTTTACACAATAGACCTTTTTCTTGACAAGAGTTATTATTCGTATGTTTTGAATTAGTTGAAGTTACATATGAATAGTCATTATAGAAACTTTCATAACTTTGAAGTTTACTTCGAGACAAACCCTTTTTTTTAAATTTAGATATCTTGGAAAACATGGCTGCAATTATATATAAACCACTATACATATCATAATGAGCATGAAATAATTTTTTATATTTAAAACAAATATTTGAAAGGCGAATATCAGGATCACTACAAAATGTAAAATTCCTTAATATACTAGAATCATAATATATATATTATATGGTCATGAAAACACATTGTATTATTCTATAATTCATTTTATAATCACATTTCTAGAAATAGACAAGATCATGAAATTTTTTTCACGAGCATTGACATTCAGTACAAAATTATACCAAAAGACAAATATTGAAAAATATGTAGTTAAAATGAATAACAGATCAGTTTACAAAACATTTACTTTTTTTAATTTCAATATGGTAATCAGTTCATCAACAAATCATCTAATGGAGGAAAGATTCATTTTCCACTCACAATGATGAAGTAATGTACTAACAAATGAAATTGATTTGTTATTTCATAATAACAATTGCGATTCCTGTATATATTGCTGGATCAATAAGAGGTCTACTTGTCAACTTATTGAGCTCTAAGAGATTAATAACCATACAGAAATTTTAACGCAAATTTTATCTGAAATGTAAATCAAACAGTCAGTATTGATGGAAAGTTGGATTAGATTACAAGCAAAATCAAACACTCCCAAATTTTAAGTTATTCATATTACAAAAATCCCTTTCACCAAAGTAGATTGTTTTTAAACACTTGTTACACAAAGATTAAAACAAACATTTCATTTGGAGGGAATGAATGAAGACCAATATTTTAAAATCGGTATAAGAATAAAAGTTTCCAGACAATTTTAAGAGGAAATATTAAACTGTCAAGCCCTTGTTTTGAATCATGTATATAATTTTTCTTTATTACACTTCAACCTTCGTAATGTTCGAAAAAATTCAAAATTGTATAAATATTCAGTATCTTGATGTTAGAATAGAATAAAACATTAAGATATATTGGATATTCTCACTTAATGTTGACTACATACATAATCACATTTCCACTGCGCAGACTACTTATGTATTCATTTTTGGCACTAAAATTTAGACCAATCTGTATAAATTTTACGAACTCAACTGTATAAATTGGATCTCCATTTTCATTGCCCACTGAAAAGGCTCCTAATCGCAAAGTTGAAGGCTCCAAATGGTTAAGACATGCAGACATCTAAAAATATTAAATAGAACTATCGAGAATGTCATTAAATGTCAGAAAAAAAAGACTCATTTTTTATGTTTAAATCTTCTCCAATAATTCAACAATCTGAACAAAAATTGTTATCAATAAAAGAGATATCTACATTTAGGATTTTTCTTCGAGAAACATTTCACATTAGGAAATTGTAATTAACCATTTAAATACAATTTGAAAACTAAGAATTTTTTAAATAATTTAGTCTGTATGAAAGTCAGAAATGGCAAATAATGAATGCGCCAATAGTGTTCGATAGTCATTGTTTAGATTTTGGAATACGGTAGACTTTGTCAGGCCCTCAAAACTTTCACAGAACCGCTTAAGGAGGCTTAAAATGAACGCATTCTTGCACAGTGGAGAAATAAGAAAGGTCCGATGTTGATAAATGAGCACAATTCATTTCGTACAGAGGGGAAATGATTTTCCTAGACTACCATTTATATACATGAAAATCAAATGAGTTCCCCTAACTGATTATTATATGCAGGTAATTGCGCTTAGTAAAAGATTAAAAGTTTTAAATATCAATTGCTGTACGTTGGTTTGCCCCCCCCCCAAATAATTTTGCCATTTCTCCGCTAAAGTTATGTAGAAATATTTTTGTTTATGTCTCATAGTCACGTGTCTGAAAAGGTTTGACCATACAATTCCCTATTGATAAGAAGAAAGCATACATAGGCCAACTCCATTCTTGGGCAATGAATTGCTTCGACATCTAAGAAATTGATGTCTCACTATAACACGAACGTTAGTTCGGTTCTTATGTTCAGAGGCAGATAAAACTACAATGTTTTCAGGAAACTATAGTTTATGTATTTTTTATGCCTTCGGAATACTTTCTAGAGGGTTCAAATAAAACAGTTTCTGAATATCTTGTTATTCTGGTAATTTTATTTTAATTATTTAAGAACTTGCCATGAGAAAGATATTACAAGTTTTCTTAAGCATGCTGATGAGTATTGATGGCTTATATATGGAACCGAGAAAACCGTATTACTGATGTTGACGACACTTTTAACAAAGAAAAAAAAGGTATCCATATTGGTCTTAAGTTGTCTAACTTGTGAATACCTAATGGAATAAAATTTTTGTAGATATAATTATTTCATAATCAAAAGTGACTGTATCCAATTTTGAATTCGAAGTAAGAGTTATCGCATTTCGTGGAACTTACCATTATCACTGCAGTACCTTTTTTCCTCCAATGCAGACATCTCCCAGGTTTAGAATTTGAGCTGGAGTAAAAATGGTATTCGCTGCATAGACGAGGAATGGTATTAATCCGTTGTTCAATTAAATGGCCTCTAATGTATTCCTTTACGTTGCACTAATATCAATTGGATATTCTGCCTCTTTTTGATTCACAAGACGATTCCATAATAAGTAAACACGAAGAACTCCGTCAGAATACTTTCAGGTATAAGTAAAGTAAATTAATTTGATAATATCTCCAAAGTTCTTGTTATTACTCTAAAAACGAGTTCTCAATTTTTTTTCTGTTCATCTCTTGAAAACAGCGCATGAAGTAATGAGCAAGGTTTTCCCCTTTACCTCAGACTAACAGAAATTTAAATAATTCAGAATCGTCACTTGGAAACCTCTTTTCTAAAATATGCAGGTATTAAACATTTTTTCACTTTCATTCCACTGTGTACATTTTTAAAATTCCTGTAATTGTGTACAAAGTTGATACATTAAGCTTAGTCTAATATTTCAGGGTTTATAATCATGCAATAAGATTTTCCTCTGTTCTATTCCATAGGGTGCAAATTCTTAAATGCTCTTGTTGAAGCTCCATATCTGCAGCGTCATGATCACTTGCTTCAAAACCTTTCATCATCTGAGAAGAAATTAGAATTGAAATCTATCAATAATTCTATAAAATACAATATATACATTTGACTTTCAATGTTTTATCTACATCAAAAATTCTAAAATCTGATAAGAATTTGCTTGGATTTTCATTGACGGAAATTAAAGGTTTTCTATTTTAATTCGAAAATCTTAACTCATAATTTATTTTTTATTTTAAAAAATTAATCAATATTCGAAATGCACTTGTTACATAATTCATCTAAATACTGGGTTTAAAAAAATACTTCCAAATATTTTGGGAGAGCTGTAAGCTGGAAAATAAGGAAAATAAGCCGTGCATCTGATTTGTTAATTTCCCGTTATACTTAATTTCCGATTATAATAAAACAATAAGTTTAAAGAGTATTTTAGCTTTTAGCGAATAAAGTGATCAACAAAATTCTTTGAAATTTTACTAAACGAGCATCCTTTTTTAATTTTTGATGGTTGTATTTCAAGTTTTATGCCTTATTCTATTAGCCGGCTATCTGGTAGAGGTAACGCGTTTTCCTCGTTTTCTGGGAGTCCCGGTTCGAGCATTGTTGCTGTGTGTGCTATCGGTGAGATGTATGAATGTACTCACCAGTAAAAAGGGGCTGTGCAAGCTAAAAGGATGAGTGTGTAGCTAAAGTCCTGCTCTTGGCCCTAGTTGGTGCTACTTGAAACAAGAGACGCTTATCTTCGGCTTAAAATCTGCTGATGTATCAGCGGGGAATGTCCATGGCTAGTACCTTATATAACAACACGAGTGTCAGATTTAGATGCTTGAAAAATAGAAAAATGAATAAGGATCTTACGAAGAAGAATGCTTATTAACTACAACTTATAAAGGATAAAAAACATTGATTTTTTAAATACATTTATTCTAAAAAGCAAGTTTCCCTCAGCCCATATAGAGAGAGATAAAAATGCTCTTGAATCATTTTTTTGTCCTGTTACAGTTGCGAGTTGGAATAAATTATTTGAGAATCCTTGGCCCTCTTCTACCCAAATGACATGCAAATTGTTATTATAGTATCCCTTTGCACTTCAAAAAATAATTAGATGCAAAGTTATTCACCTAATACAAAGATTTGTTTATTGCTATGAAAAATAAATATACACAATTCTTTTAAGTCGAATCTCTTCGAAAAATTAATATACATCTCTTAACCATTATGTAGGCGTTTTTAACAATTAAATTTGAGAAATAAATAAAACGCCATAATGATGCACAATCTTGAATGTGAGGTTGTATAAATTTCAATAAATTTTTCCCGGAAATTATGTTTCACTTCTCTTTGTAACTTCCAGAAAGCTTGTTTTCGAAACGTATTGAAAACAGTTGGCTTCTAAATTCCATGTCGCTTTGTTAATGTTATTAATATAATTTACAAACTTACTGTGTCCTTGAATTTCTTGTATTTGGATGTCAAATTAAGAGAATACTTCCTCCCAACCGACATTGGCGCAGATGGAGAGCTTGTGCATGGAATTGAGAAAATAGTACTGTTGATTGATGTCGTGCCTTTGTCGACCAAAATTGCATGGACGCAAGTAAGTTACACACCTTAAATCTAATGAAATACAAAAGTACATTTTATAGCTCCAATTACCATTAATATATCATTACAGCCAAGATTCATTTGGATTTGATAAATATAAATAGCACAGCTTACCAATATTACTTCTGTACGGAACCGAGATAAAGTCCCCTGGCCATCCAGATAGCTCTATCAACACCAATTTGCCAAGAACTAAAAAGAAAGTCGCTCCACGTATGGGGAAAGTGCGTTGTTACATTGCTCCAATAAACATCTGAAGAAGGCTCTAATAATTGCATTATTTTTTTTTTCGTTGATAATTTCCGAGAGGTTGCATTTCTTTTAAATGAACGAAAAATTTGATGAATCCAACATTACTTCTTGGTACGAGTTAGACGGTGTAATGATATCTAAGGTCATTTTGACCCCCCTTCCCCAGAAACTTAAATATTCGTTCTACATATTTCCAGAAACGGCACATGAATGAGGATTTTACTCAGAAGAATGCTTATTAACCACAACTCATAAAGGATCGAAAAAAGTTTATTTTTTTAAATATATTTATTCTAAAAAGCAAGATTCCCTCAACCCTTTCACACCCCCTTTCACCAAAAGTGCTATTCCTCTTTCCTATATCATTAGCCTATACCAAGTAAAATCCACATAATAATGGCACTTTCGTCATTCTAAAGCCCCTTTTATAAACTATCCTGATATTATTATTGCTTCTATATTCAATCCAAACACCAAATGTTTCTATTTCAATGCGTTTTAAGCTTTTCTAAAGTTTAAAAATATATGAACTATCTATTTAGTGTTTAATTTTAGAAGACGATAAATTATTAAGATTATTCCACGCTTACTTTTTTTTATTAAAAAAGTGCCCTCGAATGGAAAAACTTCATTTGCTTTAAAGCTGTACTGACTGTTTTTTTAAGCTTTACCAAAAGGATAAGTTATTTTTTATGCATTAAAAGCTATAGAAATGCATTTCTTTATCATTTAATGCATATTATGTATTATTGAAATTTGCCTACTTTCAAGAACGTTCAAAATAGCTGCATTTAAAGACAATATATCCAATGCTTCATTAGATTACATTTCTAAACTTTTTCCTACTCTCAATCACCTTTTGAATCGAATTAAAGGAGGTAATTAGAGTTCCTCCGCATTCGATAAACGAGGTAATTCAAACTTCTGTTTTCGAATTTTGACATGGAACAGACTAAATTATTTCTAATTTTGGGGCCTGTGATTGTTTAAATAGACTTCTATTTTATTTAGTAGAAATTATACTTTAATGAACCTCAAAAATATCCATCACTTTAGAATTCACTGATAGGCAAGAACGAATTTTTCCGTGGTAACGAGGGGCGATATTGTTAAAATGCCATAAACAATATTACTGTTCATATTTCCTATCATAGGTTGAGGATTTTAATTTGAAGATTGAGGGGTGTAAAGGGTGGTTAGAAGAATGGAATGTTACATTATTTAAGATTGAAAGTATACTGAATTATTACAGTCCAAGAAGGGAAAGACACGTCAGCTGACATTTAAAAAACACAGCTTTTAAATGAGATCTAGAAATCTTAGAATAAATTATTTAATTTCCAATACATGAACAATTTTTATTGCCCCTCTAAGAATAAGTATGTGTAATTTGAAAAAAATCTAAAATTTATATATTAGGTATTCAAAGGAATTTTTTTTAACTAGCCACTAGTATTTTTTATATCGAGCTTACTCCTAAAGAAGACGCAGTAAACCAAAGACTCTGGAAATCATATCTAATTCCGGAAATGAGTTCAAATCTAGAAAATTCAAATCGCAGAAATATGAATTCAAATCTATTCTGTTCATCAACATGATATTCAAGTGCCATTTATCTATTCTTATAAAGCCATGAAGAATTTCTATTATTCTTTAAAATCCTAATGCATTTCAATAGACGATTTGAGCACAGTTCTAACTATGAGCTATACACCGGAATATCCCAAAACGAACAGCCTCTGTATAATATATTTATGTATTATTATTCAATCCTGTTCGAGCCTATGGCTATATAAAGAAGAAAATTCAAAACAAAAATATTATTCCATACAATATAAATATACAGCTGCGAAATTTATGGAATTCAAATCTAAGACGATTTTTAAGATTATCGGTTTAATGTTAAGTCTATTTCGGAGTCCTCTAATCATTCTGTTAAGCCTTCTTCCCTTGTTTTCTATTTCAGAGCAACGTTTCAAGCTCATCACCGCTTATATCCTGACTTTCTATTAACTCCTTCCCATACAATGACATGTCTGACACTCGCATCGAATTGCTGAATTTTTAGTTTCAAGTCGGCAAATGAGACATAGAATTAAGTTTTTAAATACACAAAAATCAATTCGAAACGTTGTAATTACTCAAATGTAATAAATACATTATTAAAAAAAATCAAATTAAAAATAAATTACCAATATAGGATGCGTCATCTAATTAGAAAGTTAAATTTGTATGTCAAGGGGTTAAAATAATGGTCGTCAACATGAAATTAAACTGAGAAGGCGTAAAATGAGCAAATCCTTACACAACACACAAATGTGGCCCCGTTTTCCTTCATTATTCTTCATTGCCTCAACACATACACCCAGGCATTACCCACGCCTCTATTGCCAACCACAAAGCAACTGCTCGTACACAGACATTACCCAAGCCTCCAACAACCTCAAAATCTCTAATCACACACAAACATTAGCCTCAAAATCACTACTTGTACACAAACATTACCCACTCCTCCAAAACTACCCTCAAAATCACTACTCGTACACAAGCATTACCCACTCCTCCAAAACCAACCTCAAAATCACTACTCGTACACAAG
>JAOUZG010039019.1:2457792-2494010 GCA_026289955.1 Argiope argentata | reverse complement strand
GTACACAAGTATTACCCATTCCTCCAAGACCAACCTCAAAAATCACTACTCGAACACAAGCATTACCCACTCCTCCAAAATCAACTTCAAAATCACTACTCGTATACAAGCATTACCCACTCCTCCAAGACCAACCTCAAAAATCATATCTCGTAGGCAAGCATTACCCACTCCTCCAAAATCAACCTCAAAATCCACTACTTGTACACAAGAATTACCCACTCCTCCAAAACCAGCCTCAAAATCCCTACTCTCATACGCAGGCGTTACCTACGCCTCCAACACCAGCCTCAAAATCACTACTCGCACAAAGGCATTACCCACAACCTCCAAAAACACAGCTGTAGCACTCATTACCCACGCCGTCAGTTCTACCTCCAATTCATGGTTCTCTTAAATATCGAAGCTACCAACCCCATTAATAGTCCACTATTCTCACACTTACAAACAGATTAACCACTTAACATCAGCTAAATATTAGATGGGATATCATATATCACAATTAGTTAAGACAATCGAGTCATATCCATGACTCATGGTGAAGTAGCTAGCATACTTTGCCACATTGACTATTTTCAAATTCTGAAGAGCTGTCATTCCCTTCACTGCCTAATGAAACCTTACCCAGATTATACTTTACATCCATTCCCACTCTCCCAAAACAAAGTACATTAATTTCATTTCCGTGAATCATGCTCGTTCACAAGATGAGGTCTTTCATGATGTGCATAGCTTACATGATGTGCATTTTCCGATTCGCATAATGTATCTCAACCTGATACTAGAATGGCTGTCATTATCCTCATTGCTCCGCGAATATCAACTATTTTGCACTAAAATAAATAAAAAACGGAGTTTAAAAAAATACTGAATCTAGCGGTTTCTATGCTCGTTCTCATTAACGCGTTGAGTTGAAAAAGAATAGAAACGGAGCATCCGATTTGTTCAGAAATTTTTTATAAGTTACATACAAATATTACCAGTATTCTGTACCGCTTCTTCGATCAATTTATGAATTTAAATTCCCTTCTAGTTGAGTTCTAAATAGCCGAAGATCCGGCATCTAACATTTCTCGATCATGTTTCTGAACCATTCACTTCATTAAGATTACTACATATTACGAAGAATTCAAGGTTTAATTGAAGCGCTATTTGTATTGAATAACGCAAGAAGGATTTGATTCTCAAATTTAAGAATAGATACTTCTGATTCTGTCGGAAAGCATACAGTAATATCTCAGATTTCTTCCTTGGCATTTCTTTAATTTATCGTTTCAAATTTTAGATCTCAATTTTCCCGATTTCCTTGTGCTCTTATCAGTTGAATACAAAATTCATTTCCTAAATTCCAGTTTAAAATTTGAAGATGTTAAAGTACGTGGCTCGTTTATGGCTAATGGTTAATATACACCTATTGAAAAATTCCGATAGTTTATATAATTGCTTGTTCAAGAATTCGTGATTTAAATAGACATTGCTAAACAAAGTTATATAATGCTAATTAAATGGCACTCCTTAAAAGATACAATTAAAATGCAGAAATACCAAATAGTTCATTTATTCCATTAGTATAGATTACACGAAGGATTTTAGAAAAGCAAATATATATATATATATATATATATATATATATATATATATATATATATGAAACTTATTTATGACATTAAAAACATAAACAAAGAATTATTTAAAAGAGCAAGAGAATGTTTAGGATACTAATCGACAATTTAAGTACGAAATATAATTTCCAGATACGAATTAACGAGTACATCAGGCTTAAAGAATAATGCTGAAATGGATAATAAAATTAGAATGACATAAATTCTTATATTCTTCTGTTCTCGCTTGATTTGAATTTTTATAACCATTCTATCATTAAAAACTAACCACTTCAAAAAAAATCACGTCTTTCCGACTTCATCTAATTCACTTTACTATAAAGAAAATTTTCATTTATATAATGTATATTTTAACCTCGATCTCTGAATTTCTTTTGTATTTAGCATATAATTTCTCTAAATATTAAGATAATTCTTCGATCTATTGCGTAAAAAACTAGTAGACTGCGATTCTTTTATTTTCAGTTCCTAAGCTAAAAGTATTCCTTATCTTGGTTCATCTTGCATTCGATAAAAATTCAGAACATCAAAAGTTAACAGCAAAACTAATTTTCATTCGAAACAGGTGCGTCTCTTGTTGAGCAGAAGATTGACTTAAACTTCTCCTTTTTTAAGAGTCCAATTTGTAATTCGCAATTCGAGATTTGACGTATCAATTCATAAACAGAAGTTTAAATGACAGCCTGAAATCAGAAATGAGATTTTAAAGTATACCGACTGAAATAAGTAGATGCTATAAAGAAATTTAAAGAATCGTCAACACGTTCGATGAAATAGTCCTTATAACTTCGAAATACCCCTAAATAAAGCTACACCAGAAGTTAATTGAATGGCATCTGACAAATTTACTATCAATATTCAGAGAACGAGTTGATCTCTAAATTAACAATCGAGAAAATGAAAACCAAACTAGTTTAAGAAATTCATTTTTGGAAGACTTATTTTAAGCTTTTTAATCTATTATTACATCTGAAAAAAGTCAACCTATATTTTTTTGAGAGGATGCACTTATTACTATGTTATTATTGGATTGAAATTTATTCATCTTTGAGCGGGCATTCAATTTCTCTATTTTATACTGCTTTCCTTTAAAATGCTTTAAAAGCTCGCAAATTCGTGGAAGAAATTAAAGTCTTAACTTCTAGTACTCTGAAGGAATAGGGGAGAATTCATAATATCCGAATATTAGACACAAGTAACCTCCAAGCAGCTAGGGTACCACAATTATGCAAATATAACCAATAAGTTCAATGCCATGTGACAACAGGAAGTCCAGGAGAAAATTTCGTCCTCCATCCAAAAAAAAACCAATACGAGAGTAATGGTGTTCCTTTCTCAAACTGTATTAAAACTAATATTAAATTGACTTGAAATAGGAAGAAGGACTTGCAGCAGTGATAGCTCAAAGTATACAGTCCATCACATCTCATTTCATTTAAAATTATCTGACAGAGAAATTGTTGTCCCCTTGGCGCAAGTTATAAATGATAAAATAAGAATTTCTTTTTACGAAATGGAATGCATTGTCCTACTTTATACCTGTTTCTGTGGAAAATTTTATGCTCAATGAATATTTCATATCGCGAATAAGATTTGTTAAGCGAGGTTTTAATTTCTCATTAATCTAGGCAAACAAAAATACGGTAAATAGAATTGCCAGTAACAAAAATTCTATCCTTGAGTCACAAAATTATTTTTTATAGCTAACGGACTAGAATTAGAAAAACTGTTTCAAACAAAGATGAACCATCTACGCTACATTCGTAATAGAATATAAAAAATATGCGAGCTCCTCATTACATATCAAAACACATGATCTTTGTCTTAACATTACAGCTTTACGCTTTTAACATTTAGAATAAAATAAAGGAACTTACCTTATTCAGCTTTCATTTTTGTTACAATAGAAAGATTATCTTACAAATGCTTTTTAAATATTTCCTAAAACACTGATAGTCCTGCAAGTTTCAGAATTTTTCCCCTCTATTGTGCAATAAGCTTCAACTTTATATTTTTCGAATAATATATATTACTTACGATTAAGAAATCGTGTATAATCATATTTTAATGATTTTGTTTCGTAAGAATCGCCTGTGATCTCCGAGGCTTTAAACGTGTTTACAAGATAACGACATTTAAATATATATTTCACCACATGCAAGATTTGCAAGAAAAATATTGTGCGATAATTTTTCAAAATGTGCTATTAAAATTTAAATCGACTAGGAAGGCAAAAGCTGCGTGATATTTTAAGCATTAACATACATACTTTTATATGTTTCATAAAACATTCATTGTTTAGACCAATTGTAGTAACAATGTGAATCAATAATTTAAAAGTACTGGTATTAGTTCAAATTATGCATTTCAAGAAACCTGGGTGCACCGGTCTTTGGTAACCCCACTACTCTAAAGCCATGTTCATCCACGTGTTTTCCCCATGACTCTAAAGCCATTTTTAACCACCTGTTTTCATCGAACTTTATGACATTTAATTCATTATTTCGGATTAGAAGCTTTCACTATCGAAATTTATAAGCTACACTTCGACACAATTTATAAATTGTCCTAACAGGACAAACTTACCAAGAATGGCAAGGAGCGTTACGCACAGAATATAAGATTCTTTAGACAAATATTTGGACCTAAAGCTGCAATTTTAACAATTGTGATTTTCGAGAAATGGCATTATTCGAGAGGGATTCACTTTTACAAAATTTGATTTTTAAAAATTAAACTTCTACCAAAATTAATTTCTAGTAATAGAAAATTTTCCTTGACAACTTCAGAAATTTAATTTAAATTTACAGATTTTTAAGAAATAACGATTCGGCGATATTCTTATTTGTTTGCATTGAATTTATTCAAGTTGTAAAAAAAATAGTAACAATGCTTAGACGTTGTGATTAAATTTAAGAATTTGTTTAGTGACATATTTCAATCGTCTGTTTTAGCCAATGTATATACAATAATTTAGAAAGGTGCAGTTTTATTCATTCATTTCAAATTATGATTTTTACTTCTAATAGATTTCGACTGGCATTATTTTGCAAATCAAATGACAAATACTTCAAGTAGAATTCGTTGACTAAGGAAATAAGGCAAGATCGACAATTCAAGTTGGAAATACCTTGCTATTACGAGATGTAAATTTGCCATATTATTTGAAAAATTTTTTAAACAATTTCTTCGTTATGCATATAAACCATCTTAATACATAACTTGACGACTTGACGAATGGTCTTTATAGATGGTCTTACAGCTCTAATACAACTTCTATTCCAATGCAAAATAGAAACTTGAGCTTTCAAGAATGTTTTGAATCATTCGATTCAATATTTCACAAAATAACTAAAAAGGTTTAAATTTCTCAGTAATATTATCTATTATTGATTATTAATGAAATAAATATTTTAAAAATTTCCCTAAGTATTAAACTGGTATTAGAAATTTTGTATCATAGTATTTTTAAAAAATCTCAAAAGACAAAATTTAGCATTAATAAAAATTTTCGTTAATATTTCAATAAAATACTTGAAAAGTTATATTATCTCCCTTAAAATTGTATATTTGCCAAGTTTGGTAGCATTAGATCAAATGGTCCGTCTTTTAGAATGCCAACACACATATCCATCTTTATTAGTAGAAATTAAACGATTTTGAGTTTGGGGATGTATCAAATCCCTAATACAAGAGGTTATTGATCGTTTTATTGCGCGAAAACATGCAGTTTTTCAATTCGTACTATTAGCTGTCACTTCCCTTATTCAAATTTTCAATAGTTAATAAAATACTTTTTATTCATCCAATCAAGTTCAAGTAATTTTTTTTTTAATTTGTAGTGGATGACATTTTATGTTATTTCAAATATTAATTACATTTTTATTAATTGAAAACTTTCTCGCGAAAAATCTTCCTTCCCCATCGACAAATAAGTAGTGAATTTCCCCCACGTCAATGAGGTTAGGCTTAACATGTTTCCGGCCGTTTATTTCAAACTATTTTCTTTATCTTCTTAATGTTTGATGGATTTAATATTAACATTTTTAAGTACTTTCGAATTAAAATAACATAGAATGAAGAAAATTAAATATTTCTAATCTATATTGCGTGAGCCCAACTGGTGTAGAAAATTCACGCATTTTGTGCTGCCACAATTGGCTTTGAATCTTCAATTGGCGCTGAAAATTCAATACTAGTATAATTTTTTGATCAAGTGTTTATAGTAACTGCAAATGTTATGCATGGATAGCCTGCTTGGTAGGGCCCTGGATTCGCATCCCTCGGGCTGGGTGTTCGAAACTGCCTGCCGAAGATTCTCCGTGTGTGGTGGACGTTAAATCTGGCGTCCGAGTAATACAACTGAGAGTACTGGGTCAAACGTGATCATTCTCTGTTCCAGATAAAAATTACAATCTGTTGATGAATGAAAGAAATGCATGAATGAAGTCCTCCCCGTAAAAAGGATTTGTGACGTATGTGAGCTAGAGGTGCTACTGCCATAGACTGGCAATGCGGCATAAGGAGACGGGGACACAAAACTTAGAAAAGGAATTGGCACGCCTTCTAAAACCCTCTCGTTTCCAGCAGGGAGGTTTAACCATAGAGTTAAAATAGCAGCGAAAAATCAAAGGAAGAACTTGTTCAATTACTCAGTCAGTACAAAGAAATCAATGTTACTGTCTCGAATAAAACGGAAAAAGAACGTATGCCGAAGTATAATCCAGCCCAACTCCATGCATACATGAAATCAAAAATCACTGAACACGGTTCAATAACTAACATGAGATATACATGGCAGGGAAAAATTATGTTTTCTACTACTGATACTACTTGTGCATCTAAGTTCCTTTTTGGGGAAAAAATCATTAACGCCCCGATTACCACAGATATAATATGGAAAAAATTTTCGTCACGATTCTTACTTTCCGTTATTCCCACATCCACGTCTCTTGAAGAACTTGCTGCAGAACTCAATGAAAAAAACATTATCACACATATGCGTCGTTTCCTGAAAGCGAACGCTATTAATGATATATCACCCGTGCTGGTGACAATTCTGGGGACTGCACTTCCAGAATACGTCAGATTTTGGTTCAAGCAACAGAAAGTTCACACATTCATAGATCGCCCTCGCCAATCCGGAAAATTTTTCCATTTTTCCACACAAGTCGTGCCTGTGAAAAACCCCATATATGCTCACCATGTGGCATCACACATACGGGACAATGTCAAACACCGGCCAAGTGCAATAACTACCAAGGTCCACACTCTTCATTATCTAAATCATACCCACATTATATCAAAGAGCAAAAAATTATGGATTATAACACTTGGAATCAAGTGACCACAGGGGAAGCACGACGTGCTCTCAACCGATCGCATAACGAAGAGTTTACTACAATCGTTAAGTCCAATATGAGTACCAATAATGATAACCTGGAGTCATCCCTAATCCAAAAAATGGAATTAATGGTTAAAACGATGCTGGACAAAATGGAGCAACAGACGGTTGCTTTAGTCAAAATGCTAGAAACTTCCTTGGAAGCTCTTCTTTAGCATATTTTCAATCTCATGACGCAGAAAGACATTGCTACAACCTCCCCTAATAGAAAGAGACTTGCTGCTCAAAATAAAAACTCTTTAAGGCAAGCTCACCCAAGTGGGTCATAATTTTGTTTGACCTTTTTTGTTTGTTTGTTAGCTTTTCTTTATTCCTTGCTGGTTGTCTTGGAGTTTTTCTTTTGGTTTAACTTTGGGAACTATTCTATTCCCCCCCCCCTCCTCGTTTGGTTTTTTTGTTGTTGTCCTTTTCTCTTTAATTATGGGTTTTCTTTATTTTTTAAACATCAACAGTTCCACTAAACAAATTTGGTTGAAAATTCCCCCTTTTTCTTCTGCATTTTTCTGAATTTTTCAGGAAACATTTTTCAAAGAAGATGATTTGGTATCCCACAAGGGTATGCAAATTTTTTTTTCTTTCGACGTTCGAATCGTCCTGGTGGAGGATTGTTAACAGGTATTCCAAACAGCGCCTCTGGTAGGAATATTCCCTCCCCTACTTTTGATAATAATAATATCGAAATACTTGTTGTTGAAGTAGTCTTTAGAAATTTCAAATTTGTCATTGTCAACATATAAGCACCACAGGGGTTTGACATTGGTCCCGCCAAATCGTTCTTTGACTCTTTGGAGTCACCAGCTCTTATATTTGGGGATTTTAATCTACATCACTCCGTGTGGAGGTCTAACTTTTCCAATGCTTTAAGTAATACGTTCGTTGATTGGCTTCAAAATTAAAATTTTGTTCTCCTTAACACGTATTCCCCTACATATACAGCGTATACGGGAAATACTTCCAACCTAGACCTAACAATGTGTTCAAGCTCAATATATCAGCAAATTTCGGGTCAAGTTATTGATTCGACATTTGAAAGTGAGTAGAATCCAATTGTAACAACATGGGCAAATCTAGAACAGAGGGCTCGCACCATTAAATCTATTAACTAAAAACTGATTATGGAAAATACCGGTCAAACACTTTTCTCTCAAGACAATACCATGTCTAAAGTTATGTCTAAGATTTCTGAAGAAATCAAAATTAATACCAAACTCACTACTTTAAAGAATAATTCTTACCCTCATTGGTGGAACATCGCCTGTCATAATTTTAATATCTTAAAACAATTTCAAGTGAAAGCACAAAGGCAAATTCCAGTTTCAGATTGGATAAAATACAAAAAATTTACATCTAAACTCCGAAGGAGTGTGAAGAGCGCTAGTCGTAACTATTTGGATTTCATTTGTAGTATCTTTGGCAATCCACGAATGTTTTATACCATGATTTGAAAAATCAGTAGCCACTCGCAACAGGAGGTCAATATCTCTAATATTATTTTCCAAAATAACCGATATATTTCGAATCCTGTTCAGCAAGGTAAACTGTTTCTTAACTATTTTTCAAATAGCGCATACCATAAACCTATTCCATTAGATCTAAACGAAGAATCCTACTCTTTTCTAAATAACCCAATCTGTATTCAAGAAGTTGAGAGCAATTCGCAAAACAAAAAGCAGTTCTCCCGGTGCGGATGGTATTCCTGCAAAATGGTTCAAAAATCTAGCAAAAGCTCAAGTAGGAAAGCTAACAGAATATTTTCAAGATATTTTTTTCACAGCTAAAATCCCCGAAGATTGGAGTCTCTCGCTTATTTTCCAATCCCCAAACCTGGAAAGGACAAATCAAGATTAGAATCATACAGACCAATTGCACTAATTTTAGTTTGTGCAAAAATATTTGAAAGGATTTTAACATATCGTTTAACAAACTTTCTTCTAGTCTTTAAAAAATCCCCCCGAATATTTTTGGATTCTTGCCACTTCGAGACAATCAATTGGCCATGTATAATATACACCGTGATATTATGTAATCCCATTCAAAAAGCATTAATTTGTCAGCATTAATTTGGATATTAAGAATGCATATGACTCGGTTTATATCGATGGTCTTATTTTAAAGTGCCTACAAATAGGTCAAATTCGCTGGAGAAATCAACTCTGACTCTAGACCCATCCAGAAAGGGTTAACACAGGGTAGTGTATTATCCCCGATTCTTTTTGCTATTTTTACGTTTTATTTTCACGAAACTTTAGACGAAGGTGTAAAATGCTCGATTTTCGCTGATGATATAGTTATCTACTGTTCAAATACTTCGTTCGACAACATCATAAGGGAACTGCAAAATACGATGGATAATGTGAACAAGTGGTGTGAATATTGGAAACTCTCTATATCCCCAGAAAAATGTGCAATCGCTGATATTTCAAGAAAAAAATGTCTTCATTTCCTGATATCTCGTATGCCGGTTTTAACCTCCCATGGAAACCACACCTAAAATACTTGGGTTTCTTTTTTCTCCAAAACAAAGCAAAACAATATAAATATCTGAAATCTCAGAACAAAGGCACTTCGTAATCAACGTGTTGAAATCAATTGCTTTCAAAAATAATGGTTCAAGAACAAAGCAACTTGCCAAAATTGCCGACAGCATTATCAGCAGTTTATTTTTCTAATTCTGTCCTGTATTCAACAAACTTGCCTAATCACATTTTAAAATTATAGACACAATTCAAACAATATCTCTTAGAGTTGCACTGGGATTGCCAATCTGGACTCCAAACATTGTTTTGTTAAAGATATCGGGCCAAGAAATTCTTTCGGATAAAATCAAAAGACTTTCTCATCCATTTTTGAAGCATTTAGCTTATGGTTGCCACTCCACCCTATCACATTCTCAAGAGAATCGGCTAATTCATCTTACGGAAGCAGACTCTTACTCGCTTCAAGAAATACTTACTAATTTAAGCATCAAATCGGAAGCTTATCATTCAAATTCCGTATGATCTTGGTTTCCTAATGAATGGCATCTGCGACATACATCACATACATCTTCTTACTTTTGATTTTCAAAACAAAAATATACCCTGTTACTTAATAAAATCGCTTTTTGAAGATACTTTAAACACCACTTTCAAAGACTTCTTTATCATAGCCAGGGATGCTTCGAAATCGTGGTCAATTACCTCCATTGCTGGAATAACAAACAGAGAGTCATTCTCGTACCAAGAGCACCACATTAATACCATTTTTCCGAGGAAGCTCTGGCCATTTGTCAGGCTCTAGATGATCTTTTGGCACTGAAAACAACATTCTCGTCTTAACAGATAGTCTTTCTGTTCTTCAGGGTCTTAATAACATATCTATCAGATCACCAAGAATAATTCTTCATCTTGCACATAAGATTTATATTCGAAACAAATTAGACCAAAAAATTGTCTTAGTTTGTATCCCAGGTCATTCCGGAATCACGTGGAACGAAAGAGTTGACTTGTTAAGCAAAAACGTCACTGAATCGGATCCTAAGATTGAATGGGTTGCAATGGAAGATGTAGCCGCCCAAATGAAAAAGAATTCTCTGTTGGAACCCAGTCTAAATTTCCAAAACAGCAAATATCAAGAAGAACTAGGGGACATTCCCAACATTCAAACGCTCATAGCGTGGCTTAAAAACAAGAGAGAAGACATGGTTATTGCTCACATTCTAACGCGAACAATCATAATGCCAACTATTCTAAATAGATTTGGTCTTCATAAAAATCCGCTCTGTGCCATATGTAATCAAGATAACTCCCTGGAACATATCTTTCTCCAGTACAGTAAATACAATCATCACAGACGTGTCCTAAGGCAAAAGTTTGCTCTGAATCAAATTTTCTCATCTTTTAAAATCTTCCTTTCTTCAATTACTTCTTCAAAGACCCATTTATGCTTTTTTTATTCAAATGCTTTTGATATTTACTAAATTCAGGCGTTGTCACTTTTTAAGTTCCCACTTTTCATTTTTTTCAGTTCAATTCAGTTCCTTTCAGTTCAAACATCTTGATTTTTGGTTGTTTGCTACTATTTGTAAGTCACAGTCTTGGCACAGTTCTGGAGGAGATACCTCCAGTCAAGGAAAAAAATTTCGAAACACTTGCATCCTTTTCCTTTTTAGTCTAAAATTAAATTCATCATCAACTTAGTGCCAGTCACTGCAAATCCTTGAGTTCAAACCTTTTCAGAGAATTTAATTGGTTCTTCAGAGCTTTGGATACTAGGGGACAAAGGCCATAGCAGTTATAAGTCCCAAGAGCTGAAATCAATCAATCAATAAACAGCATTGACCGATTAAAATTACATATTTTAATGCAAATAAATTTCCTTATTATTTATAATATGCTATTTCTTTTTTAAAATAAATATTCAAATCGTATTATACCACGAACTATATTAAATCATCATTGTGAATAGCATAATGAAATTAAAGCGTATGTTTCATTGAAAATATACTATAGTAAAATTTCTTAAATGTGGTAATAATAATTGCCTGTTTTTATAAATTCTAATTAAGATCTAAAAAGAAACTAGCAGATATTTTAAAAATATGAAACTATCAAAAAAAGAAAAGCTATCTTTTACATATAAAACTTTCATCTGAATTTCAAACTTCTTTAATCACTTGGGATATGTACCCAACTTTAAATTACCCCTTTCGTACATATTTCAATTTTTATTATTTTGTATTAAATTTAATACATTTCCGGTACCAAAAATGATTTTTTTCTACTGTAGTTAGAAGGTAATTTAACAGCATTATTATAATCCAGAAGTGAAATATTTAAAACTGATACCAATAAGGGGAAGGCAAAAGGTTCAAAACTCTGTAAGAGATTTTGTATAAAGGTATATAAAATTCAAGGAAAAAAAAGACTTAAGTCAATTTTACATTGTCTGTTTTTATAAAAGTTATTTTTATCTGTTTGAAATCCTGATAGAAGTAACTGAAAATTTAATGCAAAAAAATTAGATTTTTTAGGTAAATAAAATAAAATATATACATAAAAAGAAAGAAAGAATTACTTTTAATTAATGCAAAAAGAAGCAGGATTTAAAACAACAAACAAAGCTATTGATGCTATGAAAAAAATGTGAAACAAGTTAGCTTCCCTTTGCTTCGTAGAATAATTTCAAAACAAGAAAAGAGAAAAAAAAAATTACAAAAAAATATACCGTACCGAATACCGAGAAGCAAAAAAAGGGAGCAACAAATTTTGAGTCTGAAAAAAACTGGCATATGTCGCCAAAAAAGGTACTTTTAATCTCAGATTTTTATAATGAGCCATGCTCATGTGTTATTTTTAGATTTCTTATTGAAAAAAAATAACTCATTATATTTATATTTCTGCTGAATGGGTATTTTTGACACTTGTTTGGAAATTTCCTTGAAGGTCCAAACGGATCGATTTCGAGTACCTACACCATTACAGGGTGGATGAGAATTAAAAAGTCTAACGAATAACACCTGAATTTTACATTTAGTAATGTAACTAGTAATTTCTTTTAATATCAAAACCACTAACATTAATCTCAAACGTCGGAACAAAATATAAAATAGCACTTACCTTTCTCCTGCTCCTGACCGTATGTTGCCACCGTTAGGTTTCAGGTCGGGACAGGAAGGATGTCTTCTAGTGTTGTAGGCGCGGCCTCCTAAACCGCCGCAGCAAGCTTCGAAACGACATAAGATCCTTTGAGCCACCTAATCTAAATGGAGTTATGCATCTGAAAAAAAGCGCATTGCTTCTGCAAAACCAGGACGGAAAATAATATCCATCCGACCATTCATTTACGCAGCTTTGTAATATAAATTTGAATAGACTAGTTTCATTAAAAGAGGAGACCTGAAAATCAAATAATCTGCAAGTTTTCCTCAGATTATAAAGTACTACGATATATTCCTGAATTTCACATTTAGTAATGTATCTAGTATATTCTTTTAATATCAAAACCACTAACATGAATCTCAAACGTCGGAACAAAATATAAAATAGCACTTACCTTTCTCCTGCTCCCGACCGTATGTTGCCACCGTTAGGTTTCAGGTCGGGACAGGAAGGACGTTTTTTTATTTTGTCTTTATCAGCAACAAATTCCGAACAGACCTAATGACTTTTCAGGTTTTTACTGTTAAGCGGTTTATAGAGACTATATAAAGTTTAATCAATCATCCAGTCATTGAAAAAAATTACAAATTTATTTCATAGTGAAATACCTGCTGCAATTTTCTTACATAATGAATTTTCTATCCTTTGAACTCGCAAATCTTGATTTACTTTTGATAAGAGATACGCCTCCTTTCTGCTTGTCTTTTTTGATGCTGCCAGATGCCTACTTTTATTTTGCTTTCTTATATGTCATACTAGAGCAGTTACTGGTTTTTGAACCTGTTAGGACTTCATTTGCTTGTCAAGTTTTACCGATTTGCTGCTATTAGATGAACCCCAATTATGCTAGAGACGCGGAATTTGAACCTTTGTGTATACAAAACTGATGTTTTGTCCTTCCTGATACCAACGTTCTGGACCCACCTCAACTATTGAACTCGATGCTTTGCTAGTATTACCTGGAGTTTCAATTTCATGTCCTAGAATTTTTTTACCAGACTTGACCCATTTTTGTACTGAATAGATTGCTTACAGGTAAGACTTTCCTTTTAATTGTCACTGTCCTTTTGGCGTCGCCTCGACACTGGTGAGTTTTCAGAAACATTATTAGTCATTTTATACAGTTATTTTGATCATATTTTATTCTTTTGTGTGAATCTATTTTATTCTGGGAACTGCTCACATTTTACTTGCTTTAACTTCATATTGCGATTTTAAAGTTTCGAAATAGATTTTTAAAAGTATTTTAATTATCTGTGTATTTTAAAGGCAACTATACGGATTTTATGATTCGTTTTATCTCAATTGGATTATGGTGATCTCTTTTATTGGTATTTGATGTTTTTGGGGGTCATTCTGATTATGATTAAATCTGTGTATAAAGTGCCGTTACAACTGTATTTAAAAGCGGTTACGCACTCCAGGAGGTCCGATTCCTCTCTGAAGATTGTGGTTTTTTGGGTTTCTCTGAAGATTGTGGTTAGGATTGGGGCGAGATTCATTCAATAGGTTGTTTGCAAATATTTGTGTTTTGAGCGGATTTAATTTCTATTTTCATGCGCTATTGCAAAATTGTAAAGAATTTTGGGCTATTAATGAAAGAAATTTTCGTTAACGAAGAATGATATATAAGGATACCGACAAGTTTATTTTTCTGATAAACGTTAAAAGTTCTTTTCAGTATTAAACCTCTTGTAATAATATAAAGACAAGTTATTGCATTATCGCTGCGACTTATTCATAATTCAATTTTCCCATGAAAACGGTAGCAACTCTTGTTTCTGTGGGGAATTGGGTTTTATATTCTCAGCATCTTATCCTATCATCAAAGGGCAGACGGAATTTTTGATGCAGAGTGCAAACTATGGCTTTCAAATAGCATTAACCATTTGCGGTCCGATGTTGAGTGTGACTCGACATTCAAGATTGTGCATCTTTCTGACGATTTTTTTTTTCAAATTTAATTGTTAGAAACGCCTACGTAATTATTAAGATATGTAGATTAATTTTTCAAAAAAATTAGACTTAAAAGAATTATATATATTTATTTTTCATAGCAATAAACAAATTTTTATATTGGGTTAATAATTCTGCATCTAATTATTTTTCGGACTGCAAAGGGTTAAAAGACCCGAAAAAGAATAGTCCCCCCCCCTTCTTCATAGTGAGATATATAAACGCTGAGTTCCTTGTAAGGATGCTATACTGAAAATTTCTCAACGGTTATTAATTTATATACTTTATTTTACGTATTGGGAATGTTTTTGTACTATCGGTAATTTTATTTATTTAAGCATTTATTTCTCTTTCGTGAAAGTAACCGTGTATTCACTGACGAAATTAAAACAATTATACCAACTATTGATGATAGCGGCAGTGAAATGATAGTTGGTGAAAATATGTTTTAGGTGATCGTTTGAAACATTTTTTTTAGAACTTCATCTGTTAGAAATATATTTCGCTGTGTTTTTTTTTTCGAACTTGCTGAACAATTATTTGCAAATCAATATTAAATGAAGTTTTGAAAACATGTTATCTCATTTATCGAATTTCTTTGTTAAACGAGATTTATAACGTTTGACGTAATGTAGTTTCTATGTTTGAAAAAAAAATTAAAATATTAGTGAAAATGAGTTGTAAAATAAAAATATTTTTGGAATTTATATTTATTTTGCCTTTTCAATAATTTAATTAAAAATACTAAGCCGTAAGTTGTTCAAAACATAATGTGAATATTCCCTTAATTTAAATGAAAGTCTAAACAATCTCTTAGCATTACGATTGAAAATTCGAAATATTTTATATTCAAAGATTTCAATCACCATAATACTTTTTATTAAATAATTGTAGTTTTTGTTCTCGTGTTACTCTTTACAACGGAAGTAAGTGTGCAGTAG
The DNA here is from genome assembly GCA_026289955.1 of Argiope argentata. Classification (NCBI taxonomy): domain Eukaryota; kingdom Metazoa; phylum Arthropoda; class Arachnida; order Araneae; family Araneidae; genus Argiope; species Argiope argentata. Next base: position 2,478,448 of record JAOUZG010039019.1, on the reverse strand, counting down.
TATCTGTGGGTATGGATCCCTCAACACCTGAAAGCAGAGATCTTACTTCCAGCTCACACATGTCAAACTCTTTTTACGGGTCTGTGGATGAATGAAGGAAATCTTCATTCATCCACAGATCTTAATCTAGCTCTGGAATAAAGAACGATCACCTCTGGGACAGTACCCCCAATGGGATTACTCTCGACTTGAAAGACATTGATACCATGACGAATTTCACGTCCACCACACAGACACATAGAGATTCTTCGGCTGGTGGGTTCGAACCCACAATCCAAGGAATGGGAATCCAATGCCCTACCAACCAAGCTATACAGACCAAATAATTATAATTTATCATGTCAGAACATAATTTCTTGAACGGACAAGCACCAAGTGCTCGTGCGAGTTAAATTACATTTTTATTTGATTGAATTAGTAATTTTAAAAATGCAAACGATCAAAAAAAGCTTTGCATTGGATTTATTGTATAAAAAGATGCTACATATCCTATTTATTTCACTTCATATAATCATGTGCTTAAAATGACATTTTCCAAGGTTTCATTTGCTGTAGTAATTAACTTTTTTTAAAAATCAGATCTTTTGTAAATGCAATGGCATCGCATTATTAAAAGCTGATTTTTTTGAGATGCTCGTGCAGATAATTAAATTTATTTTTCGCCTACGGATTTTTGTTTACGCCAAAAACCTTATCCAAAAACAACATAATGTTCTGACATAATAAAAAGCGGATAACAACGTAACTTCCTGCCACAGGATATTCAGGATTATTTTAACATATTAAATGTTTAATATAATGCCAACCTAATGCTCAGGGATCTAAAAAGACTCATATTGTTCGCTAATGAGTATAAAAAGTAGATGCGCTTGCATTAAGCCACGAATGTATTGTTTCTAGAACAAAAACTGAAGGCAAAATTGGTTGCTTAGTTTCTAGATAATTTTTGTACAATGAAGGAAAAGAATAGATTCAAATGATCAAAGAAATCTACTATTCTAATGTATAGACCAAATATCAAATTTCATCCATTTATTCTGTTACATCATTGAATTATGCACTCATGAAAAAGAGAAAAGAAAAGAAAATGAACCGAAAGGCAGGGAACACTTTCTCCAAATCTTCTCACAGATTTAATATGAAGGTCAATTCATAGGCTTTACTCCATTTACTGTTTTGCTACATTCTTTTAAGTTCTTCACAGATGAAAGACAAGCATTCTTTCCGCTGATGGATTTTGTCCAAATCTTCATAGAAATCTGCAGCTAAGAACATCTTATTCAGGAAAAGACCGCCTTAATGGATCACACGTAAAATTTCATATGTCTCATTTTTTATGCGTTTATGAATAATCGCTCACAGATATAGAAGAAACAGAAATTGTTCCAAAATTTGACACATATTTTCAACGTTGATGATAAAAATTATATGCTAAATTCAATCTACATACGCGTTTTGAGTAATTATATTTATATGTATGAGGGAGCAAGCATACTTCCCTAAAGTGAATATTTTGAAAATTAAAAAAAAAATCGTATTTTTTGAGACATAGACAATACATCAAATTTAAATATTTTTTTTTATTTGTGACTAATTATACAATCAGATTGAGAGAACTACAAAAGTTATTTTTTTCTGAGGTTTAAATCGTGAAAATTCTTAAATATTGGAAATCGAATATTTCAACGATCATAAACCTTTCGCTTTAAATTCCTGAATGTAAATTAAGGGAAATATTCATCGAAAGACTTTAATTTTTGAAGTTAATTACTAAACATATGTGATGCTTAAATACATTATTAAAAAAATATACCTAATTTGAGTCTGTGAGTAATTCAATGATCACAATCCTTTCGCTTTAAATTCCTGAATGTAAATGATGCAAAATATTCACCGAACGACATTAATTTTTTAAGTAAATTCTTGAATATACATTATTAAAAAAATATATCTAAGTGATGTTCGGAAACAATTCTATACTCTGAACCTCCGTTTTTAGATTCGGAAGAATTAAATTTGTAAATATAAATTGAAGAAGTAAAGAAAGCGGAATATTTCTTTCGCTTTTATACTTTTTTGTTCAAGAATTTTATAAAAACCTTCCAGCTAATTTAGGTTATAAAAGCAAGTAAATCTTAACTTAACAGATCTTAGTCGGACATCGAATTTTCGAAGCTTCCTTTAAAATCAACATGATTAAGCTTCCTAATTTGTCGTGAAACACTACAAGACTTTCGTACTTCACTCGAAAACTACGCGTAATTGCAAAACATTAACTTCTTTACTTTAGCTTGCAGTAAACTTTTTTTTTACTTCTTTTTAATCAAAGTAAATTTTTCAGTGAAACTTTTTTCCAAATGGTAAAGTATCTTATGTCCGTTAGCGATCCCAAGTTCCTTTTGCTGTTTTTTTTTTTTTTTTTTCAATTTACTTCTTTATTTTTTTTTTCTTTTCTAAGCTGATCTCTTACCTGTAGAAGTTAAAAATCAATCTGTGTGGAAGCATAGAGGAATCGAAATTACTCGCTGTATTTAAATTGCCGTCCTTTAAATGTTTATGAAGGAAATTAAGGTTCAGTAAAAGCAAACGGAAAAACTTCGCAACTAATTGATTTTTTTCCCATCCTAAGCAGGGAATGAAGGAATAGAGGAAAAAAAATTCCGGCTTCTTTCTGCTTCCGTCTAGGCAAACAACTAACCAGGTAATTAGAGTTGTCGGGCTCACTTAGTAGAGGCCTGAGTTTTCTTTGATTAATACCGGAGTTTGTTTTTACAGTAGATAGAATCTCTAGAAAAAAAGGATACTATTTTATTCATTCTTCACGGTATAGAGAAAATACGCAAAGATTGAAACCACTAAACTCGGTTTTCATTGATGAATTTTTCGATCACTTTCACTAATTACTTTAGCGCTATTGTAACAAAATGGAAATATCTATATATGTCGTCTTGTTAAAAAATTTTTAAAAAATGTTCTCTTTTTTGCTAATCTTATATTCTAGGAAAACAAGAAGAATTTCGTTTTCTCAACTTTGTTATGTGTTCATAAAAAGTTTCCTCTCTTTAATCTTAACCAGTTAATTGTGGAATTTAGCCCCAAAAGATCATCACAAGGTGTGGAATTAAAAACAAGCAACGACATTGTATACACGTCTAACGCAAGGCAAATGGTGCTGTTACAAATTTTACGAAAAACGAGGAAGAATTACATTTTTATTTGTCAAATAAACTAACAATTTGTTTCTAAATACGTTATTCTTACTAAGAGCTTGAAAATTTTATTTTATTGTATCGTATTTATTGTATTGTAAATTTAACCATTTATTGTATTATCATTATTATTATTTATACATATTTAGTATTTTTCATACTTACCTTGTCTTATACTTTATTTGGTAATAACTATGAAAATAAACCCTTTACTTGAGACGCTTCGGAAGCAAGAAATGGAGAGCTTTTGTTCGAAGAGTTCGAATTTTTTTCCTCGCACTGTTTTTCGAATGCCCAGTCTTGTGTAAAAATTGTATAAGACTTTACGTCGCAGAGCAACGAGTCATTACTGACCCTGCTAACTGCTCACGCGGTTTCTCCGCAAATCAACGGTGGCCGCCAAAATCACGGGTTTCGTATGTAATTAGTTTTGATATGCGAGTCCCCCCCCCTCCTTATGAAATACATAGTGGTCGTATTTGTAATATCACGAAATAATATTCGTATTACCTTTTATTGAGATTTCCAGTTTTTATAATGAATGGTAATTTTTTATTTTAAACGATGAGTATACACGTCAACACACCGCAGTAGAGGTATGGTCCGACGTGTATACACGTCCAGCGCACTTAACTGGTTAAAATAAACTTTTTGTTGCATATCATACTTTTTCTATCTCGAATAAACTTTCTAACGATACAAGCAATAAATTTAACAAAATGCGAGCTTTTACTTTTATTTAATACTGCATCTCCTTAAAAATATCAATTCCTATATTAATTTTTGTTATAAAAGGCACATTAATTCTTATTTTCAGTGTATACCTAGTTTCTTCATTAACAAAAGGATACAATTTTTTAACACAAGCATATCGACTTTTTCTGGATATTCTTTGAGTCCTTAGTTATAGCCTGAAATACCTTGAAACTCAATTTATCTTCTTATTTAAGTCCATTGACCCATAAATAAGGCCGTTTCATCCCTGGAAAACAAGAATCGATATTAAAAGAAGTCATTTTCCTTATTAACAAGTAATATAAAAAAACATTTTTTATTAAAATATTATTATTATATATTTATTTAAAACATTATCAATTCCTACTTTAGATATTTGGAAAAAATTAGAAAAGTAACTAAAATAAAAAATTTCCTAAATTTTATTTTAGTTGCATTTTATTAAATAATTACAATTGTTGTTTTACACAGGAAGTTTTTGTTTCTTCCGGATTTTACAGCCTTACAAAGGAATGAGGGGTGCAGTAGCTTCTGAGGGATTGATCCCTGAGAGCTCGAATGAAGATCATCTTTGATTCAGTATACCCAGTGATATAACTTTCAACATGGAGGACTTTGTGACCAGGCTCAAACTCGCAGCACAAGAGATGCGAATTCAACGCCCTAACAACCAGACTATCCCAACTACTAAAAAGAACCACTATAAAGACGAGGAAATTAGTTTTAAATTAATTAATAATAAATTAATGAATTAATATTTGATAAAATTGTATTAACATCAAATATCATCGACAAGTTCTAAAAAAATTACTAGACTTGATTGGACGAATAAAAAGTATTTTATTAATGATTGAAAATTTGAACAAGATTATATATATATATATATATATATATATATATATATATATATATATATATATATAAGGAGAGTGTGAGCTAATAGTAATAATTCAAAACATTAGATGAAAGGGAAGATTTAATCTCTTCAGGGATATCTGGCATGAACGATTTTGTGAATCCTCTTTTTACACAACTTATATCGATGAATCTCTCCATACTCCTGATGATTCTCTGAAGATAAGTAACTATTGGGGCATTGCACTAATAATGCTTGAATTTCTGTCCTGTAACTAATCAAACACTTAGCACTTTTTTCAACAATACATTCATAGAGACTATATTAGGAAATATTAGTTTTCTACCTGATCTACAACCTTCTTGACATTTTCTTGACTGTCTTCTGCTGTCATCTGACTGAAGTCGTTCCCCAATTATCAAAGCAATTTTATTTGAACCCAGATTCATTTAGGTTATTCGGTAATAAGTATCATCCATCATGCTAATAATCTGAACCAAAACTTATTTCTAGAATTGGATTGATATTGGGAGCATCCAGGGAAAATTACGGTAGTTCTTAGAATATAAGAAAAAATCATGCGTGAAATATAGCAATCAGATAAATGCTGGCACATTAACGAGAAAACTGCCTATACCATTCTAATAAATGTTAATACATAATTTGCAAATTATTTTGTCTTTTGTAATACTAGTACATTCATTAATTCAATGGAATTTTGGAATTGCAGTACTCATTTTTAAATACAATTTCATATTCATGAGCAAAAATTGTCTTAGATTAATTATTCATTGCTCTTTCAAAAGAGCATATATTATAAATAGATAAATTATAAATATAATATATACATTGAAAAAAGATGTAAAAAGAAAGAAATATAAAAACAAATTTAAACGGCAGTTAATACTTTTGAAACGTTTATTATATTCATTTTATATTATTATATTAATAAAGTAGTGTCTATTTTTCACATATTGTACTTATTATTAAATATTCAATTTATATACAAGCGTATTGATAGATCATTATATAAATTGTTAAGGAAAGTAGGAGTCGTAAAAATAAGCCAAAATCACATAAGAAAATATGATCGAAAAAGACAACAGGTAAACAAGCATGGTGTACCAGTTTTATTTAACTGATGGTAATTGCAATAACTGGCAGATATGCACGATGGTAAAGTATGATTTATCTCAAGTGATTTCAAGTGATGTCTCAAGTCAACTCACCAGATGTTAAAATTATCAAAATTTCACTCGCAAACCTGGAAAATTAAATTCTTTCCAACGGCGCTTATTGGGTTCAGAAAGAAAGTGATTAAATAGTGAATCTATGCAATACAATATAAATGATAAAATATTACACAACTTTAAACACTTTAAAAATCACTTCAGATTTAAAAAGGAAATTTTTAATAGTAATTTTATTCCTTTTCCAAAAATTTAAAATGAAATTTGAATGTTTCTTTTCCATTCACTCAATATTTTTGCATTTATTTATTGTTACACTTAGTTTTTTTTTACTAATAGAGTTACAAAACCAGCTGATACAGCAAAATATAAGATCATTAACTTTTATTTCTGATGTTTGCATTTTAAAAAGTGCTGCCTGAAAAAAAAGAAATGTGAGGAAATGTAATCACGAAATTTTCAAAATAATGTGAAAAAATGCAATGAACTGAAAGAATATCGTATATACAAATATGATTAATACAAATTAAACGAAAATAATTATCTAAGCCAAATTGTATATTAAATTTAATTTTAGATGTTATAGAATCTGAGACAAATTGAACATCTAAAGTAAACGCACTTCTTTTAAAAGCATGTTTACTCAAAATTATTGAGTACTCTTTGTTTTCATTCATTTAGAAACACTATAAATTTCGAAAACAGATTGTTAAAAAATTCATTTAATAAAAAGTGAATGGGTAATTTTTCAATACAATATTAATCCTCTATTAAAACTAAATATGTTTACCTTTTTTTAAAGAAGAATTTATTGCACTTCATGAGAGTACTTGACTTTTAATTTCTAGACTTAACATGTTCTTTGCTTTTATACTTTTTAGCTGAGTATTTTAAATCGGGAAGCATTAAGTTCTGATTTTAATTTCAATATAAAACTATAAATATTTAGTTATTCTAATTAATTTTTCATTACATTAAAAAATATTTGATGTGCAATCTTTAAAATACGTTTTATGATCTTTATGAAAGAGTTTCATGAATAAGTTTGCTTCTCGAAAAACTCAAGTATGAATGAATAAATAATTAAAATATTAAATAATTAATGAAATTTAACTTTAAAAGAGTCTTCATTTGTTATCAAAAGTTAATTTATGCAACTATTCTGTGTTTTAATGGCAAATTTCTGCAGTAAAGTAAACTGTTTATCCGAAACGAGGAAATAAAATGTTAGCAAATTCTCTCTTTTATAGCATCACATTGTTATTTTGTAAACTTTTAAATGCATTTTTGAAAATGTTTTGTAATTTCATATTAAATGAAATTTTAACTATATTTTCTAAACAAAGCGTTAAAGTGTATTTTTGCTTTTTAGATTTAACCTTTTACAAAATGTCTTAGAAGATTTTCACGCAATACACTCCATAATTAGCTTTCATTTTCCTAGTTCTTATTTGTAAAATAATTAATTTTATCTCTTTAAACTTGAATGAAATGTTTATTATTCAAGTTATGAGCAAATTTTATGTGTTTGTATGTAAGAAATATACTTTTAACCATTAACTATACTATTTTAAAAAATGCCATTGCATAGAAAACGATAAAATAAAAATTTAATAAAACAAAGTTCATTCAACGCAGAATAGATGGTCGTCTAAAAGAATATACTCTTGATATTCCTTTCCCTTTCTTTGAATTAAGTTGTTTATCCCCTGAATTCGAAGAAAAGTCTGTGCATAAATATAACTTCTGCATGCTAATCTCTGTCAAGATAACTTTTAGGGGCAATTATCTCTCAGTTTAATAGCTCCAAAGATACTCTCAAAATTTGGATATGGCTATCGAGGTGGACACACCTTTTTTCCGAACCTTGTTGATCTAGATATTTTTTGTCTATCACATTAATCCGTAACATTACAAATTTCACCAATATCGCCAACTTCAGTTCATGCATATCAGGGGCAAATATCAGATCAATTTTTTAATGCACTTGAATTTCCTCCTTTGAATGCATAAAGGGTTGTGCGGATTCTTGAAAACCCTGCTCAAATCATAACTTCTTTTATTATTGTCTTTTTCTTCTTCTTATGTATAGGCAGTTGTATCTGGTTTTTGCTAATCAGAATACGACCACAATTATTTTCTAAAGTAAATCTGGAAAAGTATTATTATTTTCTGACTTCTATCGCAAATTTAAAAAATCGAACTATATGGGAAAACATAGGCATAATCTAAAAATATTCATACATTATATAAAAAATAAATTATTAATATGAATTTCTAGAATCCTGCATCATATGGAGGGCCTTTAAACAACCAGTCCAATATTAGAATCAAATTCAAAACAATTTTCATAGGGTATTTATAAATTTTCCACCAACATTTAACGCTTTGCGGTCCGATGTCGAGTGTGACTCCACATTCAAGACTGTGCATCCTTTTGACGTTTTATTTTATTTTTAAAATTTAATTGTTAAAAACGCCTACCTAAAGGTTAAGAGATGTAGATTATTTTTTTAAGAAACTGGACTTAAAAGAATTATGTACATTTATTTCTCATAGCAATAGACAAATCTTTGTATTAGGCGAATAATTTTGCATCTAATTATTTTTCGGACTGAAGGGTTAAATCCCTAATTTTTATATCTCCTTGCTTCTGCAAGTACAAAATATGTACAATAAAATACATATATTTTAATTGTGAAAGAAGTTTTTAACAGATCATATAACTAGATTTATGGTATTAAGTTAAAAAAATATTCGCATATTACCATAAATGGTCCTCCATTTATGGTAATATGCGAATATTTTTTTTAACTTAATCCATTAAGAAATTTCATTAAATTGTTAGCAAAATCTTTTTGCATGGGTATATTCCTGCACAAATCCTGTTCACATGGGTTTGTAACATATCAATTGTTCTTGTAGAATACTTAATTTTTTTATTAAAATAAGAGTCTACAATCATAATTTTTGTTCTTTTATTCATTAATTTGATGTTTATCATTCTTTTCGACATTTTGATTTAAAAGATGTTACAATTAAAATACTCAAAATTTAAAAATATCGATTTTCGATATACATCTAAAAATTTACATTTAAAAATTATACAGTGTAACATCATTTTCCCTAAGCTTTGTTATAACTTAATGCGTATTTTAAAAACTTTTTTGTTGGATTTTTTTATTTGATTTTGTTATAATGATTTTTCGAAACAGATACGAAAATTTTATAAGGATTTAATACTAAAACTGACAAGTACAATTTTATGAAACCTGATATTTTCTAAAAGGATTTCATATTATTATTTATTTATAAAGTTTGACTTAAAAATATAAGGTTACTTTTATAAGTTATTTTGTAGCTATTTTCGACATCCAAAGTTGATATATACTACAGAAATCTGAGGTTTCATGTTTTTCAGGAGCCAACCCATTAATGCATTAAATAACACATTAATGGGTGGATAAGAATCATTGAAGTATTAAGTTGTAAAAATAATTGTTTATATATAAATATAAATAAGTTGTTTTAAAAGCATTGGAAAAAATGATGCCTTGAAATCTTATAATCTATTTTCCTACTTTTAAAATCCTTTTAAAAAAGTGGATGCCGAAAGTTATCTACGCATCTCTCAAGATTATTTAAGAAAAAAAAATAGACTGCTTTTATTGAATAACTTTCTACTAAGCAATGTTTTGTATCTTTAAAAAAACACAATTTCTACCCTTGTGTGTTTTGCACATTAATAAAAGAATGTAAAGATGCATGCTTTTAGTCTATTTTTTCCTACATCAGGTAAAGAATATTTATGAAAAGCGCTGTTCTGGAGACATCTCCATGGGTCTTGAAATTCCACTTTATTCTCCGGTTCTTCTACACGATATTTGCATTAGACAGAGACAGCGATTTTTTTCTCCTTGGATTTTTGACTGCCTTGCCTTCAGTTTTATTCTTTACGAAAAATTCGACTTTGGAATTGAATGCTGTCAAGGGATCATTTATCAACAAATGTTTAGAATGATTTCGTTTAAAATGCTGCGGTTTTGAAATTATTTTCAGGAAAACGTTTTACATTTGACTAAGGAGGATTTTTTTTTTTTTTTTTTTGCTTTTTCTTTTATATTATTTAAAACTAAATTTATGTTAAGAACGATTGTTACTAAAATGGATGGTGAAATTCAAATCCCTAGAGTAAAATAATACTTAAAAGTTTATTTTTGGTAGAAATTTGTGTACAAAAATGGTGATTTTTCTCATAAAGGGTAATACATCATTGTTTGTACAGTTTTTGAAAATAGGAGCATAATTTACCTTATTAGTTTTAAAGCATAGTATTCTTTTCTTTTTTTCGAAATGTTTTTTAAAATTTTACCTTTTCTGAATATAACACATTAGTGGGCAATTAAAAGGCTCCATCCTTGATTTTATGGTATTTTATGTATGAAGATGGAAGATTCAATTAAAGGATGACGCAATAGCAAAAATGACGGGATCTTAAAGCATTTATATTACAAACCCATCAAAATTACCTTTTTAAGAAATTATTATTGATGGAATTTAAATTGATCACGCTATGTTCATCAAAACTGTAAGTGATGCGTTTTTATTGACCCTTATTATATCCTCAAATAATACTGTTGTTTCGGGTCTGTTTTGTTATTTTTTAAAAGAACCAAAATAGGATCTAACAATTTTAGGTATCTAATAATTTGAATATTAGCAAAATACATGATGTAAATTATCAAAAAACATCTGTAATCTGAAAAATATTAAATTACTATAAAAAAATTATCGGAATTAGAAATAATAGAAAGTAATGTAAATATCAAATAAAAAATGTTACATAAATCAACATAATTATTCTTATTAGATGTTTTACCATATATTAAGAACTCCTTTGAGTATGTTTTTAATAAAGGAAGAAGCTGAAACATATTCCAGAAGTCTAAATTTATTTTTGTGCAGAATAAGAAATGTGATAAAACAATTATTATTAACATTTATTCTACGTCCTTTTATTATTAAATCTTGCTATTCAGATCTAATAAGGAGTATTTTTTGATCAAATCTGAATTCATATATTTTTTATTGGCATCTTTTATATCATATAATAGAAAACAGTTCTTCAAATTATTAATACTAGGGTTGAAATATTACTGAATAGAAACTATTTTTTCTAATATGATGAATCTGAAAATATATAAAAGAGTTCAGCAACTAGTTTTTTTTTTAAATTCGGAAATAGTTTTTTAAAAATCTTATGACAATATTTCTGTTTAATATAAACTTATATCAGAAGAAACAACTTCAAATTTCAAAAAAAAAAATGTTTTTCCTCTCAAGATGTTTTTAAACAAAGCTCCAAGGAAAAAACTTTTGTTATTTACATTGTTTCCTTCCCAATCCTATTATTTCCTTCAACAGCATTCTCATTTAATCAATTGTTATAGTCAGCACATTCCAGATGCATCTGCTGCTATGATATTTCAGAGTACCAAAATTTCTAGTAAAAAGTCAATTATTTTAGTTCAAATATCTATTTTCTTTCCTAGATTTAACTGTTGTTGTTGTTCTAGTGTTCCGCTTTACAAAGGAAGGAGGGGTGCAGTAGCTTCTGAGGGCATGCCTCCAGAACACCCGAGGGCAAGAGTCTGAATTTTAGCTCACGTCACAAACCCTTTTTACGAGGCGGACTTCATTCATGCATTTCCTTCATTTATCCACATATAGTAATTTAGATTTGGAACAGATAACGATTACCCCTGACCTAGTACCCCCAGTGGTATTACTCTCGACAGGGAGGACTTTTGTGTCCTCAACAGGTTCAACATTCACCAGCCACCACATACACAGAAATTCATCGACTGGATGGTTCGAACCCTCAGTCCAAGGGATAATAATCCAACGCCATACCAACCAGGCTATCCCGGCCTTTTAGATCAAACTCATTGATAGAAATTCAACTCTCTTAATATTTTCTTATAGTCTAAATCTAATTCTTTTTTTTTCTTTTTTTTTCTGAAAATATTGAAATTAAATGTATCGTACTTAAAGCATAAATTTATCATTTTTATAGAAATTAAATTTTTAAGTATGTGACGCTGGCTAAAAGTGAATAATACTTCCAAAAATGCAATTCCTCTTCAATTTTTGTTGTTGATGTTGTTATTAGTGACAATAGCCATGGAAAGGCTTAACAGAGGCATCACCGAGTTTTAAGTTGAAAAAAGCTTCTCTTGTTCAGAAGAGCCGCCAACTAGGGCCAAGAGTACGACTCAGCTACACACTCATAACAGTCGCTTGCTCAGTTCCTTTTTCCAGGGGGGCAAATTCCCACACCTCACAGATAGAACACAGAAAAACCACCATGATCGAACAACCCAGCTCTTGAAGATGACTTGCTACCTCTATACCTGGACACCGTTTCTTCAGTTTTTAAATGCCATTACCTTACCGTACAAATTACGTGAAATGAAAAATAAGGAAAAGTATGTTAGGTTGTGTTTTATACAATTAAATAAATATCTACTAGATCAAAATATTATATAAAAAATATCAAAAACTAGCATCTGTTTTAGGAAGATCAATATAATGATGGAATTTGATTGTATTGGTACATAAAATGAGTATTCATTATTATTTTTCATAATCTTACATTTTTAGAGCTTCATTCAGAAATGAAAATACGTATTCTCAATCTATAAAAATTATCTGGAAAATCATTGGCAAAGAAAGGCGCAAAAGAAACAGTATGCTATCACATTTGATGCAAAAGAAACGTGTATTAACTTAAATATGAATGAGCTTACTTGCACAAATGATATAATATTTACGTAAATAATTGCAGAAATGGCCATATCACGTTTTATATCACGGGCTATACAATCACTAACCATACAATTAAATAATTAGAGTTTACTGGATAGAAATCAGAATACAAACAAGCAATCATGTTACTTTCTGAAGGGACTTGGGATAGTTATATCAATTCATTTAGATGCCCACCTCCGGGAAAAATCAAAGCAAAAGAGTAGTTATTCAATTAATCCTTGGCATTCAATCCACTTTTCAAATTATACCATATCAAATGTACGACATATAGAATACCTGCAACGTGTCGTTGCTTCCTCAAGTTGGAATATAAATCAATAAGTGGATGTCATCCAAAAAATGATTATGTAAATTACAGAAAAATAATAAGTATAAAATATCTCATAAGATGTTGAGGTATCAGATACGACACAATAAAATGGTCACAAAGTATACTAGAACTCTTATACACGAAAAAGTAGATCTGTTGTATTTCATGAGGATTAGAAGTTGACCATAAGTGTCAGTTCCGATTATTGAAAATCGTCGCTGATGAAACATAATTCATTCGTTTACCAATTAATTTTATTGAAAACATGCTGCACTTTTTTTTTGTTGATAAAACTTTTAACAAAAATGGATCCGTTGGTGAAAGTCAGCGATATGAGAATGGCATTTTTCCCCAAAATATTCTATCCACTCCACTGCACTGTTATTCGCATCTAATTTGACTGGTTGACGTGTATTGAAGGGTCGGATTAGCCAGGTTGGTAGAGAATTGGACTCGTGTTCCTTAGGTTGCGAGTTCAAGCGTCGCTGACCGAAGACACTCCGAGTGTGTGTATCTGACGCTCATTAAATCTGTCGTGGTCACAAATTTTTACGGGTCAAGAGGAATACCACTGAGGATATTGGGTCAAAGATGATCGTTCTCTGTTCCAGATCTAAGTTAGGATCTGTGGATGGATGAAGAATGAAATGCATGAGTGAACTCCGCCCCTAAAAAACGGTTTGTGACGTGTGGGATCTGGAAGTCAGACTTCTGCCCTCGGGTGCCCAGAGGCCAATACCCTCGGAAGCTACGGCACCCCTCCTTCCATTGTAAAGCGGAACGCGACAACAACAAAGTGTATTGAATGTTGAACTTTTTTTCACCCTGTCATAGTTTCGCTTTTTCTTATGTCAGTTTCCAACATTATGCGTTTCTTCCTCCAAAATCACCAAGATTATCTCTTAGCAGTTTCCATACTTCTCAGTTTGATATCCAAACTGCAAATACCCATTAATATTGAATATCATTGAATAGACATTGAAATACCATTGATAATAGTGGCATACTCTCTTGTAGCGTTTATTTCATTATCGTTACACTAATTGGAGATAAAGAGCATATCGTTTGCCGATTAATGGAATACATTATCACTGTACAAAAGTGCCGATAATTTCAAGCTATTGCCTTTTAAAAAGAGCCGAATGACGGCTGCTCATTCCATAACAGATGCAAGCTTGCCATCCATCTTTTTTAGATTACTTTTTCTCAGGCTTATGATATCTTATTTTATGAATATTTTATAACTTTATATCTTTGTTTCCCTTCCATTTAGCAGCGTCCTAAGATTGAATAAAGCTTACTTTTATCTTGCTGGGTGAGAATTCATACTTTATCTTAAGAATTTTGCCTCGATCACTTTACGAGAGCTATGGATGCTCTTTGGATAATTTTTATACCTTCAGAGAGAGGGTTCTAATTGTATACAATTTATTTATTGCATTCAGCCATTTTTAAGAAGTATTTGTATAAAAATTTGGTCTTGTAAAAAATTTGAAAATTTGGTCTACAAATTTCCAGCTATGAGAGATTATAAGTTTGTCAATATTTTTGAGAAATGTTTAATTATAAAATCGGATTTCTTGTATAAAGTAAAAATTATTAGTTCTATAAGTTCTTCACCTAGTACCAAGTGGGGTTCATACCCTCAGAATCTACTGCACCCCCCCCTTTCCGTTGTGTAAAGCGGACACGAGATCATCATCAACTAGTACCAAATAACTTGTTGCATTTATACTCTGGAATCTAATGAGGAAACTGCCAAATTTTATGTTATTAAAAATGTAGACACCTTGAAATAAAAAAATTTGAAAAAAAAATCAGTTATAAGGTATATTATTTTTTCATCAAATACTTGTATTAAAAAATTAACCCCATAAAAAGGGATCAGAAAATCTTTTTGCGAATATTATTTAATAATACCAATTTGATTGTATGTTGTTCAGTATTTTTCCTAAAATTTTAATTTTCCAAAAATTTACTTGAAAAAATACATTAAATAGCTTATATAAATCCGCTCAAAAAATTCAAATAACTTAAAATATTCGTATTTCAGATTCTCAAGACGAAATGTAACAAACTTGCTTTAGCAAAAACTGTTGGCGCTGTGCATCAAACATGGATTTTTGAGGTAAGAAACATCAAATCAAACAAAATTAACAAAAAATGTAGGAAAAATGAGTAAAAGGTGGTCGAAAAAATCAGTGATACCAAAGATTCACCTTCCATCCTCATAAAAGACAAGAATTTTTTTTTTAATTATAACAATGCAATTACCTGTTATCATCTCAAATCAAAATTTTATTTCAAAATCACTTGCTGTATAAAGGAAAACGACATATGCTATATAGTTTTAACACATTAGTTCAGCTTCTATCAAATAACTTCATTTTCATCATTATAAGTCCCTCTTACTAGAATCAAAAATTTTCATGATAAAAATATTTGCTTACTTTAAGGAAATCCAAAAGTAAACTGTCCAAAATCTCGAAAAATTCTATCTAAATATATCGTACAAACTGTCTTTAAGAAATAGTTTTATTTCGTATGTAAATATTTACATGAATTCAAGAAAGCCTGTTACAAATAATGTTATTTTTAGTTGTAACACTTTTGTCGTATTCTTAAACCTAGACTAGTTTTATTTATTTATCACATTGAAATAGTTAATCGTTTAAACAATTTTAAGGACAAAATATCTTTTATAATGAATAACTCACACACAATATGCTTAACAAAGCGAACGTAATGTTTTCTAAATAGATGTATAATAAAACAAACATTTTTCAATTCGTGGCTTTCAATAGAATTTTTACCAAGATTTTAAAAGAAATTCTATTTATTACCAAAAGAACTGCCAAGTATAGCAAAGAATAAAAACAAAAGATTCAAATTTATCTTGCATAACAATAGATTAGAGTGTATTAAACAGTCTTTTATATCACAATAATTAATCTCTAGTAAAAGTTTTAACTAAAAGTAATTTTCTAATATTATTTTTTTTATTTGACAGTTTATTAAAAAAAGATATATTCATTTATCTAAAGTTTTTATTTATAATCTTTCTTTAGTTATAACTAAAACCTATTTGTAATTTTCAAGGATTAGCTGCTTGTTTCGAAGGAAAAAAAACCTGTTAACATCAAGCTACGTTTTATTTCCCGATACGAATGGACTTTTATTTCTTGTTCAACCCAAAGAAACAATCAATACCAATCAATGTCGGCTGCAAATGGTCCAATTGCAGCCAGCCTGATTGATGAATGGTTAGCTTTATGGGCCAGAAGAATATTAGCTTGGGGCTATGTTGAAGAAAATTGACAAATACCAACAGCCGTATTTCTTAATCAAAAGCAAATGTTCAACAAAGAAAAAAATGTTAAAAATATAAAATATAAAACTAATAGTTATGATTTATTAATTAATCAAGTTATTTTGATTTAGTGAAATCTTTGGTAACTGCTTGAACACCGTTCATTCGAAAACCCAACTTTTCATCATTGAAATCCATTATATTTAATTAATGAATTTTCAAACAGTTAATTCCAGAATGATAAACCTCCTATCTTATAACTTATCTAACATATCAATCCACTTGTCAGAAATTCTTTGACACAATTTGACAAACAGACTGATTGATGATAAGAAAGGTTTATTGTCCGGAACAATGTTTGAGTAAATTTATCTGAAACCATTTCAGAAAGCTGCTGATATCCTAACCACTAATATATAACTCCAGAAATCAATCATTTAGTTATTTTTGATATTTTAATTGTATTTATTACGCGTTCATAATATGTTTCTACGAAGGGATTAGAAGAATGGCATTAATAAATGGCTCTAATAATTGAAATTTTAAAGAAACAAATTGACCTGAGAACATGTACCCTAAAATTAGCACACATTTTAATGAAAGCATTCCCTAATTTTTTGTGTCATTAGAAAATAAAAAAATATCGAATTTTGTAGTTGTGATTTTTTTGTGTGGTTACTACAAAATATTGATGATCGTAAAAGAATTTAAAATAATGGAGGAGAAAACTAGCTTTTAACTAAGTAGTAAAAATGTTTGGAATTATTTCTTCCAGAAAGTAAGTTTTTTACTATACTCTCTGTCTCTTTCTCTCTCTTTTTTTGTCTTTTTGCTACAAAGCAAGATTGTCTAATGCTCAAATAATGATTAATCAAATCGTAACGATTGTTGATTAAGGATTTATGTTGGTGTTACATAGAATGGAGCTTCTTAAAGTGATCGATGATTGCTGTCAAAATATTAATTATGGTAAAAGAATTCCAATACAAAGAAGAGAAAACAAGGAATGTTTTTAACTTAGTAACAGAAATTTCTGGGATTGTTTCTAGCAGTAACTAAATTTTTGTTGAGTCTTTGTTGGTTCTTTCTATACACAACAAGGCTGTCGCATAATCATGTAGCTATTTATCGACCGCGTCGATAGCATATGTATCGATATGGGAGGTATTGCTTAGAATATTGATTGCTGTCAAAATATTAATAATGACACAAGAATTAAAAATAATGTAATTCCAAAAAAAAACTTTTTATTAAGTAACAGATATTATTTTTTCAGACTTTAAAATATTCAATAATTTTTTTAGTCCTTTATGAATAGCAGTATATGTTGCTTATTATTATTAAGTACAGAGTGTCTAGGTTATAATTAAACTGCAAGAGTTTGAAGGACTGTAAAAAGAAACACTACTTGAGGTATATTGAAGAAATATTGTATCTGATATATTTACAACATAGGGAGATAAATTATGCAATGAAAAAATTAGTTCATTTTTTGGCAATAGATGGCGATGTAGATTAAAAATTGTTTTCCCTCTGTAGTATGTCAAAATGAATACCACCCCAATTTTAAAATCATTATGATGATAAAAGTCGTGCTTCTTTAAGCTAGACCCATGACTTTGTGACAGGCAGAGAGTGCTCTGCTAGTAAAATGTTATTACCAAAATGATAGCAATGATAGTACAGCTTTGAAAGAATATCACCGTCTTGAAGACTTGAGAAAAGGACCGATGTCTGGAATGGATTAAAGAAAATTATTAATAAATTTGAAGCTATAGGAAAACTTGGAGTGTTTCTTGAAACTAGAGGAAGAAGATCTGTGAATCCGGTAGTTGTGGAGTAGATTAGGGAAGCAATTGATTCAGAGTTAGTGAATCAGCGAACTGCAAACGCTAGAAGTGTAGCAAGGACTTTATCAATACCATGAGAGACCGTACGCAAAGTCTTGCGCTATATTTTAAAATGCTATCCATACATTTATAGATATCCATATCCGTACTTGCAACCAAGTGATTCACAACAAAGTATTGATTTTGCCAATTTCATTCTTGCCAGAATTGATGAAGACGAGTCATGGAATCGAAAGATTTTGAGGACTGATGAAACGTATTTCACTTTATGCTGACAAGTCAACACCCATGACGTAGGATACGGGGCTCATCCAACCTGCATAATGTTTTTGGAAAACCTTTGAATTCAACGTTGTTGTTACTTATAGCACTTGCCATGGACAAGCCTCCTGCTGATGCAGTAGCAGATTTAAGCCGAAAGGAGCGTCTCTTGTTTTTGAAGTAGCTCCAACTAAGGCCAAGAGTACGACTGAGTCACACGCTCATCACATTTGCTTCCACAGCCCTTTTTTACAGAGGTCATAGTCACACATCTCAAAGACAGCACACAGAAGGACAACCATGCCCGAACTGGGACTCGAACCCGGGACTCCCAGAACACGAGCTACATCTGTGCCAGAAAGCCGGCTGCAATCAACGTTTGTTACAATTTGATGGGGTAGGAATGCTGACTCTATTATTGGTCTATTTTTTTCTCGAAAATATTACACCAACACGGCTAGTTTGCTACACAGTAATAGGCACTAGTTACACTCAAATTTAAGAAAGTAACTGCTTTACAAAACAGAAACTGCCTCTATTCAACAACATTCAAGCGAAATGGAACTCCACCTCGCATTGCTAATTGTGTTACACAACTACTTTACCGAACTTTTAGTGAGGATCGTAAAGTTAGCAGATGTTTCCAAAATGCGTGGCCATCTCGTCTGCCTGATTTGAATCCTTGCGGTTTCTGGCTGTGAAGATAGTTAAAAGATCGTATCTACAAAGACCTACTTAACTCTGTTGTTGCGTTAAAAAACATCATTGCCAGACATGTTCTAGAAATTCAGAAAGAAATATTAGGGACTACTGTGGATTACGCTGTATTGCATCTCCAGCATTTGATATGACTTGAAAAATCTAATTTTTAATAAATATTGTTATACATTCAGCACTTCATAATTTAAAACAGAAAAATATTATAATTACTTTCTATAATATATTGCCATTAAAAAGCGTCACCTATGACAAAAAGTTGAAATATTTTTTTTAAAGTGTGATTCATTTCTTCATGTTGTAAATATAACATATACCAAATTACTTCAACATACTCCGGTACAATGAATGTGGTTACAGGAAAAATATAGTTATAAATAATGTTACCTAAAGTTGGAATTCTTCCTTCAGTTAGGATTCCAATGGCCGAAAGTTAAAACCTCCTAAAGAACCATAGTGTTGCGGCTTCTTGCACACCAAATCTATGACCAAACGTCATTCTGTTGGTGTGGTGTGGAATCTTAGAAAAGGAATATCCATTCAGGTGTCATTCTTCTTACCTTAAAGGGGCTCAAAATCATGAGGCGCATCCCGATTTAACCCTCGTATTGCTACCAAATAAAGCGTTAAATATACTTATTACTGAAAATAAAATGGCAAAAATATTTTTATTTTTCTATGTCCCATAAAGTCGGAAAGCTTACCTCCAAATTTCAGATATAAAGTCCAAATAATTTTGACGATATTTTGTATTCTGGAAGCAATTGGTCTCAAAATGCGAAGCATAGAATTTATGTTTGAGTACTTAAGAATGAAAGTAACATTTCAAGATGAAAATTTCCATCTGAACAATTCTGAATTAAAACTCACCAGCGGGTGACCAAGCTCCGCTCGGAGAAAACAGGTATCGAAGCTAAATCGAAT
Source organism: Argiope argentata (assembly GCA_026289955.1). Lineage (NCBI taxonomy): Eukaryota > Metazoa > Arthropoda > Arachnida > Araneae > Araneidae > Argiope > Argiope argentata. The sequence goes on along the minus strand of JAOUZG010039019.1, from coordinate 2,458,255 downwards.
ATTTAAATTTTCAATTGTGATTTATCAAAACAATACATGCCATAAGAAAATTTGTGAAACCATTGGTGAAAAGATAACCGGTCAAAGTACACCATTAATAAAAAGCAGTGGAATTAGAATCATCCTTTTTTGAAAGAAAATTTAGTAAAAATATCAAAGTTATCTTTATTTTTTTCTGATGAATGTTGAAATATCGGAAATGTGCGGCGATTTTCGACTTGGCAACCATTCCTCGTATTATAGTATAAGATAAAATTAAAACTTAAGCTCCAAGCATGCGTTACGAGTAAAACGGAAAAAATTATCTTATTAATATGTTGCCATCAGATTGACAAAAACTCAAATTTAAAAAAAAAATTATTATTGCGCATTAAACATATAAAAATGCAATTTTCATCACGTGTCTGCATGAAATGAATATATATATATATATATATATATATATATATATATATATATATAT
>JAOUZG010039019.1:2401701-2451315 GCA_026289955.1 Argiope argentata | reverse complement strand
ATATTCCACTATAGTATTATCCAACAGCCTTCATTATTGACAGAAATAGTTAAAAAATTAACAAACAACTTTTTTTTTATTTCTCAGTTTGAGTCTGTTTTACCCTAATTAAAAAACTCTTTCAATATCACACCAGCAATGCTATGGCGATCTCCTTAAATTAGCACACCACGAGAAAATCAGTGTTGCATGCAAACACTCGAAGTTATCTCAGAGATTAAACTGTACTTAGCAAGATTAAACAATTCACCATTATTTAGAGATCAGAGGGTAAAATCAAAGATCTGAAGGGAGGCGTAAACACCCATTGAGAGGCGCAACTTGTTTGCCTACTGACTTCAAAGGGATGAAACTTCAAAGTGGATTAGAAAAGCAGTCACTTCCAGGTTTCTGAAAGGTAATGGATATAGAGATTCAAACGGTGGATAAATAGAGAATTCTCAGGATCTTTGTATAGAAGACTGCACGAGAATTGTAATTGGTAATGGCATTTACAAAAATGGTTTGATCTAGAGGCATACTATTAATTATTAGAGTAGAGCTGAGTTGACTTTACATCAATATGATTGTAATTAGTATGTCTTGGAACGCATTTGAGTTAATTATTTGAGTTGGTTAAGTAAATGAAAAGGCGTACTGAGAAACGGCATTAGTTGTCATATACGAGGAATTGTGAGTGATCTTTAGAGATATAGTTTTATCAGTAAATCATCAAACTTTAAGTATTTAAAAATATTTCTGATTTCATACTTCAGTGCCATTAAGGAATATAATTTTCAGCTATAACTTAATCTTCTGCTTTCATGAACACATTTCCAAAGTTAGGTAGAAAGCCAATAATTTATGGAGATTTATTAAGAAATATATCCTTCTATCAATAATAGAACAAAAAAGACTATTTTAGAATCCCAAGTAAATATATAAAATTTGCTTTATTTGCATAATAAAGATGTTTAGAGAAGGATTTATGCAAAATACTCTAGCCAAATAATTTAGCCATTTGAATATATTTCTATCAAAATTTAAAAATCTCCTTTATTGAGATACATTTTTGAAAATGAAGGAAATATAGGACTTGATATTATTCCAAAAAACAATAACAATAATTCTGAGTTGCTTGTTGTAAAGGTAGACCATATATTTGCAAGTATAACTGAAGAAGTCATAATCTCCAAATTATAATATTTAATAAAAATGATATGAGAAGAAACAAAAAATAATCAAGCAAAGTTATAAACCACATTTAGAGATTAGCTATTCTATATATTCACATGACATTCAGTTTTCGAAACCCAGCATTTAATTTAATGTAAATACGTAAAATGTTAATATTTAATGTGATAACTATGTTTCTAGAATAGTAGAGCGAAATTCAATTATTGCAGAATCATGAGTCTGTAATAAGGAAATTTATACGAGTTTTCAGATTTTCCAAAAAAAATTATTTACAAAGTTAATCTTAAATTTCGAATAAAAACTCTTGTTAGTTTCAAAAAGCGAATCTTTCATTCGTTAACATGATGAACAATGGATTTAAAAATCTGAATATTACATAAATTCATTAATTTTATTGGTGAAAGGTAGCTACAAATATGCTATTTAATGATGTTTGCTTCATTCAGTTAACATTAATAATAATTCATTCAATTTTCCTTAATAATAATTCAGTCAGTTACCATTAAAAATAATTCATTCAGTTACCATTAATAATATTTAAACTATCATAACTCGTGCCGGTACATCACAAGCATCTACTCAGAGAAGAACGTCTAAATCTCGACGATAGATATAACGTGCACTAGAGAAACATCAATAACATGAGGATCTCAGAGCTATTAAGGAAGTCTTAATGGGCATCAATTCGACTTTGCAAGATTAAAAATAAAATCTCATTTCGACCCCAAACAAAAGTCCAGCCCAAAAGGTGACTTAATTAAAACTTTCTTCTTCTGTCCTCAGACATGTGTGACATAAAAAATTTTTAGAGAGGGATACTGGCTCAAATTTAATGTTCTCTAACAAATCCCTGAAAAAAATTGTACAATTCACTCAAATATAGCCATCGAATTCATAATACCTCTACTTTCTATTCAGCATTTCAAAATCTCAAAAAGAAATTTTAAATTGTTTTATTTTTCAGATAATATGCCCTAAAATAAAATTTGAGAATGAAATATTTTAATATTGTGCGCATAAAATAAAAAATATATTTCTCAAATTAAAAGGAGAGTTTTATATATTTTTTCTGCCTTTTTGAAATATCAAATACGAATGGGAAAATCATATGATCAATAAAAAAAATTGTTATTGTTTGTATTATCATGTAACAAATAAAAATCTTTCTAGCTAAATAAAATATTATCTTTCTCGCAAGAGCAAACAAGAATAAATAAAAAATACTCATCCGTAAATTTAATTTATATCTTGTGAAGAATACCGTTTTTGAAAACATGATTTGTTATTGAAACTTTTGAAGAAACAGAAGCAACATGTTTTCGCTGATAGAATTTATCGAAATCAATTTATAAATTTATCTATCTATATATATATTAATTTTTCTTTTAAAACTGTTACTGCACCAATACTAGAATAGAAGAATAATTTTAATAACATATGAGATGCATTTTCCAATTATCATTTTCTTTTCTTTCAGATGAAATTTGTTTTTCGAAAAATGCATGATGAATATCTTGCTGTCCTTTGACTCTGATTTATCCAACTTTTAATTTCTCTTCTAAAAATAACTTAGAATTCTCATAAAAGATTGTTTGGTTGAACGATAATTTTAAAAAAAATTTAGAATGTTGAAATAAAGTTGAATAAATAAATGCCAAACCTGCAAAAATAAAACATTTGATATGTTCAATTATTATGTTTTTTGGAATCTGATTATGCTCTTGTAGAAATTGATGACTTAAAATGGTATCTATCAAATATATTTTTGATTGCTAACCCTATAATCCACAATCATTTCATTTTTATTTTTAATCAATAAATGGGAAAGGAATGAAAAAATTCTTTAAAAAAACTTTCTTTACTGCGGGGAGAATTAATTCTATGGAATTTTCAAATAACAATTTACCTACATAATGCATTTTGAGCAATTATTCAACAATTGTATAAAGATACTGAATACAATTCCAAGAAACAAAAATAATATAGGTGCAGAAAACCTAGAGGAATCTCTGAAACAGTGAGGTTGCAAAAAGAACAGTCAAATGTCTGCCTGAGCGTATCCCAATGAACACTTCCTCCTAGAACGTCCGTGAAGTTTCCTCGATAGAACGTGTTGAAAGAAGATATTGGCCAAGCAATCAGTCTTCGACAGTGCTAATTCAAACATTTGTGCTGAAGTGTTGATGTGAGCAATGCAACCGGATAGACCTCCCCAAGTGCCACTCTTGACGAGTGACCACTTGAAAGTGTACTTTCGTTCATGAAAAAAATCCAAATCTACCCAACGGTCTTTGTTTTATTTTTACTAATCTCCTGTAACTGCAGTGTTTTTCATTTCCAAGAAAGGTTCTTTAGGAATTCTCAGCTAGCTCTTATGAGTTGGCTCAGCTGGTTCGTAATATCAAAGTAAATTATTTTAAAAATTGCTGCGAAACACCCTGCATTCTTTAAATGCATTTATTGAAAAACGAAGATAATAATTTAGTTGGGGAGTGAAAGGCTTCCGCCCCATTGGTTCTTCCCGTTTCCTTGATGGTGAGATTACTAAGACTACTCTAATGACGGTCTCTAACTCTTTGTTAGTGTGTATCTTGAAATCCGCGCTGTAATTGGTCAATAATATAGTCAGTCTTGTTCCATTTTTAGTTTTCGTAGAGAATTCTGCACTGAGATGACAACGAATTCTTGACATGGGAAGATAGCTCCTTGTGTAATTCAGTAAAATATTTTAACAGAATTTTTAAAAACATATTGCCAAAAGTAACTCTACAATGAGTTTTTCCTGTTTTTAAATAGCAATTATTTGAACTTATATACACTATGGTGTAAAAATGTGTAATTCGTTTTCATTTTATGAGTTCAACTCACGAAATCACAGACTTGAAGTATTCCCAAATTGTTCAAAATAATATAAATGGCAAAAAAAAAAATTTTACAGAATTTTTTTAAAATAAATATTGCCATAAATAACTCTACTATGAGTTTTTCCCAGCTTTTAAATAACAATTGTTCAAATTCATATACATGAAGGTGAAAAACTGTGCAATTCCTTTTCATTTGGTAAGTTCAAATCAAGAAATCACAGACCTGAAACAACCTCAAGTTGCTCAAAATAATATATTTATATATATATTATATATATATATATATATATTAAACAGAATTTTTAAAAGTATATTGTCATAAGTAACTCTACTATGCGATTTTTCCTGTTTTTGAATAGCAATTGTTTCAACTTTTATACACGACGGTGTAAAACTGTGTAATTCATTTTCAATTTGTGAGTTCAACTCAAGAAATCATATTCTAACTCAAAAAACATGTTCTAACTCAAGAAATCATATTCTAATTTTAAAAAAACATATTCTATCTCAAGAAATCATATTCTAACTTAAGAAATCACAGATTTGAACCACCCTCAAATTGCTCAAAATAATATGAATAAAAAAATAGAAAAAAATTGTGTTAGCATTATTTTGAAAAGGCCCATAATATGTACAGTCTGAAAAATCAACCTACTTAAAAAGTACTCACATTATGCTCAGTCTTAAAAATCAAGTAGTTCAAAATCCCACTAAATTCAGTCTTCAAAATCTAAGAGTTCATTTGGAGTAAATATATTCTAAATTATAACTTTAAAGATGATAAATATGAAGCAGAATAATAGAGAAAGACACCCATTGTTGCAAAATTATTCCCCATTAATCTTTATATGCAAGAAAAATTCATTTTATTCTTAATTTATCATAATTAAAAATTAAGTATTAAATCAAATTTTTTGTATAATAAGTACCTGATTTATAATAATTACCTAAGCTATCCTGTATATTATAGTCCTATCAATAATTAAATTTAATAAAACTTTCTTTATAATAATAATTTTCTTGATTATATCCTCTATAAACTTTCCCTATAATTCTAAAATTCTTTTTAAAATACAAACATTTGAGCGATGCAAACATGTATTATTGCGTGATTTGAGGTTAATGAAGCTCCCTATGAGAAAACCTTATCTAATGATGAAAAATCCACATTCAATATAGTCTTGTCTTTGAAAATCTTTTATAAAATTATTATGCTAAGCATTTCTGTCAGAATATAATTTGATAAAAAAATTTTGTTGAAATAATAATTGGATAACGTCCCAAGGAATTCCCTACTCATTTATTGAAGTACTTATCGAGGAATTTCATATTTATCAAATGATAAATTGTAGTTTCACTGAGACTCTTAAATAAGACACTAAGTTAATAAGACTTGCTTTTTGAAGTGAAGCACTGAATCATTCAGTTCATCCATTAAGTCGTAGAAAAAAGCGAAAATCATTTGGGGCATTTCCGAGCAATGAAATATTTAAAAACCTCCCAATTTATTATTGGGCTTTTAAAAAATAATAAACCAACAAAATAAATATTCAGATTCCAAAAATTTATTTAAAAAATCCTATTTATTAGGATACGTGGAATTGTCAGCAGTTTTTGACGTAGTCGTTATTTTAAGCATAAAGCGAGTAATAAAATAATTTAAAAGCCTAAATTTCTATTTTCTACAGGCTTTTGTCATAAAGAAAAAAATGGCATGTTAATTTTAATAGTTTCAAAATTCTCGATCATTTTTCTCAGTGAATCCTTTTCGGCACCATTGTTTTTCTTTTGATTGGACATTTTTACCAAAACAAATTTAATCACTAAGTTAAATTTAAGCGAGTTTTATGAAAAGTGTAATTACACTCACGAAATAATTAAAATATAAATTGAAATGACTCTTAAAAGCTCATTATATTAAATGAGTAACAAATGAGTTTTCTCCAGTAAACAGAATTTTGCAGTATTCTTATTTTTGCTTTTCATCGCTTTAATGGATATTTAAGATAACCTTTTTGTTACTTTTTTGAATAATCATCAACTTTTAATAAAACGGAAATTTTTTACAGTTCTGTATTAATGCTTTAGAATCTGCTTTTCCTTATTAATGGGAATTAAACAAATAACGATTATCAAATTCATAAAAAATATTAATGTTTAGCAATTCAATTTATTAATCGTTCCAAGAAAATATTAATGAATAATTAACATTTAATTAGCATGTCACCCTAAAAAACTTTCAAATAAGACAATTAAATTATTTGTTTTTCTTTCTATAAAATGAACTAAACATTTGGAAAATTTGAATTCAAATTGGTTTTTTAATGAAGATAATTTCTCAGATTCGATTGAATGGTTTTTATTGCGCCTTGTCATAAAACATCCTCTTTATTTTAATTCTAATAAGCAAATTAAGTTCGAAAATTTAATTTTAGTTGCAATGAATTTTACGATACTGTTTTTATGTCCTAAAATTCAGTTCAACTATATAGCATTCAGAATGAAATAATTGCTTGAGCAAATAAAGGTTGATAAAAATGTCACATTGATTTTGTTTCATTTAAAGACTTCTTTTAAAAACTTTTCATAGTGACAAAACAGAGGTTGTAACAGACAATTTTTATTTTCTTTTGCGTACGTACGACATTTCACTATAAAGACTGGTACATTTTAAAGGTGGCGGCTTTCTGGTGCAGAGGTAGCGCGTCTTTCTCGTGTTCTGGGAGTCCCGGTTTGGGCATGGTTGTTGTTTTGTGTGCTATCAGTGAGATATGTGATTGTGCCCCCTGTAAAAAGAGGTTGTGCAAGCAAGTGTGGTAAGTGCGTAGCTAAGTCGTACTCTTGGCCCTAGTTGGTGCTACTTAAAAAACAAGAAACGCTCCTTTCGGCTTAAATCTGCTCCTGTATCTGCAGGGGGCTTGTACATGGCAAGTGCCATTAGTAACAACAACAACATTTTAAATGTCAAACGTGACATTACATTTGTGAGGTTCGTAATTTCGAAGAAGGTCACGGCTCAAGATTAATACCAAACATATTATTGCTGTTCATAATTATAAGCTTCTTTCCAAAAAATACCTTACATCTAGTTTAAAAACAAATCTTAATCTGGTTCAACAAAAACAAACTAAACACTCTCACAGCTATGCGGTCTCTAATCAGCTTGTCGGCATTTTTTCAGTGTTATAATGTTATATCGTCCTTAATGTAACAGACAGAATTCTTTCTATGGAAGATAGATTAAAATAGTTTACACCAACGGAAAGGATGTTTTCAAATACATTAAAAAGAAGAGCAGTATTATACCATCTTTTTCGGTTAATATCCTTCAAAAAGAAAAGTTAATTCCAATTTCATTGAGCCATAAAAATTATTTTAATATTTATACCAGAATTCGTTTGCCCCTCTTACTTTTCATAGATTATGAGCTGTATAAAATACAAACATCCTCATAATGAAATGATATACACCCACTTAATGATATTTTGAAAAAGAAAGAAAAAGACAATGTCTTCTGTTTCGAATTAATTAGAAGAAAAGATCCATGATCTTTTACAGATCAGAGAGTGGTCGTAATCTAATCTTTCCTAATTAGATCCTGTTTACACGTGGGAAATCGTTAGCTACAGTACGAAATCAAATGAAAATACCATATCCTTCAATCATAATTACGTAACCGTCACTTGTCATCAACTAAAAAGTCTTGTCACTAGCCAAGAATCTGTAAATAATGATAACACACGCATGCACAAACTTTTGGACAAATGATCGTGGAAAGTTGGAATACTACTTAACTTGAACTCTCATGTTTTTAAGTGCAAACATATGTTGTTGATGTCAGATTGCAGACTTGATGACAGAATGTTCATTCGTACAGTAGTTATACCAATCCGTAAACAAAGTAAAGAATTCTGCTGGAACAGCATTTATTCATCTAGTAAATAAAAGGCTAAACATTTTTATACGAACGCGAATAATCATGATAAAAAAAACAAGAAGCATTTTTACACTTTCTTATTTTTATTGCAATCTAATTCTTCTAGTAATTACATGCCTGTAAATCTTATTCAGGTTTTTTCTTAAAAGTTTGTAAATTTAGAAATTTTTTTAAATATTTATTGTTGGCATAGAAAATATATAAGAATTACTCTAGCTTACCAAAATTACACTTGATTTTTTTTAAATAAAATCTCCTGAACATTTTATAGTTTCAGGTTAAAAAAACCAGTTTCCAGATATTTAAGAATACAAATGGAATAGACAAGAAACAACAATTAATATGAATAAAGCTATGTTTAATTTAATTTATTATTTAAAATTTTAATTCTTTATATATTTATAATTAATTTTTTTGATAATAACCTCTTTGTTCAGCAATTTTATGCTATTATTCTTGTTGATTAGGTTAATTTTTGCTTTACTTTCATGCTAATAAGGTTTAACTTACGACAACCGGTATAATCTTAAAATGTAATGAATATACTAGAATGCAAATTAGCGAATTCTGATTATTGCATTTACATTATTTTCAGTTAACAGAAATTTTACTCATTGAAAACCTGATATACTTAAGTTAGTAATTCGGAATTTAGTAAATAGTGAAAAAGTAAGAACAATACAAACATCAAAATAAATTAATTAGCATTAATACTATAGGATATATTTTAATGAACTACTGAAAAAAAATGTTTTTTAATGCATTGATATGTTGTACTTTTATTACAACAATCTCAACTGTTTTTCTTATGTGGTTGAAAATCACAACATTTACTTTAATCTCAATTCTCAATTCCGTTTAGCTATTCTATTAAAATATTAGCAATAAATTATAAGTTTTGTTTCCTATTTCTTAAAAGGCGCCTCTTGGGCACATTTAAGACGGTGCAACATCTGGACGTTTTATTTATTTATTTTTCAATTTTGATTATTGAAAATGCATACAGAATGGTAAAAAGACGGAAAAATTCAATTTTAAACACACGCACACAAATTTGGAGCAATAAATAAGCTCTTGTATGTTGAATAATTATGCATTGAATTACTTTTCCGAGTAAAGGGTTAATATATACATATTAGATGCTATGGCGTTTTATAATAGGCAAGCAAAAAGAACAGTAATTTTTTAATACATTTTACATATTAAATACCTTGAAAGTGCAAATATATCTAAGTTTCATCCTGTGCTTTAATTAATAAAAAATATATGAGCAAGAATCAATCAATATACTTTTAAAGATGTCAAACACAATAAGTTCATTAAAGTAATCACAAAATTTTCTTGAACGTACAATATCAACATCTCAACATCAGCAAAAGTTACAGAAAATAAAAATTTTATGTGCACCTACATAAATCGTTTGAAGGACAAGACATTTAATTTAAATGGCATAATTATATTCTTTCGACGAATTCGATAACTGCGGTCATGAAGCGAAGGAAAAATCAAAATGCAATGGCGTATGCGAAGTCAAAGTGATTTTGTGTTTAATGATTCCAAACACAAGACTTCATCATTGTTTAACTTTCCCTTTTCTGAGTAAAAGGTTAAAACAACATTTAAATTGTGATCTTAAGGAATGACAAAGAAAGAGGCCAGAGGAGCTTTTATTAGTTTAGTGTAATTTCAAATACGTTGGAAAACGTTCTACGAAATCGAATTGCCGTTTCTTCTGTCCACAACGACTCAATGTGTGCTTAACAAATTTTATTCTTTTATCAGAGTTCCTTCTCCTTACGATATACTCGACATTTAAAGAATACTCCACTTTTTAGGGGGCCGTCTTTTAATAAGATTTTAATGCTCTCAGAAGACCGTTCCATCTCTTTTCTTTATTTTACTCTAAATTTAATAGGAAGCGGAGTTTTGTTTTGAGATTGGAATCGCAATCAAATTCTGTCATATAAGAATTACCTAAGTCAACGTATTGATGTAAAAAATAGTCAACGTATGTACTACTTACTTGGCGTGTGGTTAAATTTTGTTACTCCATTATTTAAGAGTTTAAATTTGTTAACTTTTTAAACTTTGATTAAAATACTTGATTAAAAATAGTTTACAATTCAAAAGAAAAAATTTACTTAGATATATTTGCAGATACAGTTTTTTAATCATATATGTAAAAAAAGGGCTATTTGCAAATGTGCATTACTCTGTGTACTTTATTTTAAGCTATTTTAAAGAAATTTCACTATTTTATTTAGAAAAGGTATTTAATTTTTTTTTATTTTAAATGTTCTTAAAAATTCTGAATCAAGCATTAACTTTCTATATTAAAAATTTGACAGCATATTTGCTCTTTCATTTTAAATGTATGTAGCTAATTGAATCTAATACTTACACAGTGAAATCACTTTAGATTTAATTTTTACAAAGTTATAGTAATAAAAAAAATTCCTTAAAATGCTGATTTTTTTTTCAATGTGTCAATTATTTTCATAGCCATCATCAAAAAAGGAGGGGGACTAAGAAAATTTATACAAAGCTTTATTCAGTGAAAGTTGATCTATAACCTGCTTTCAAAATATTTAAAAGTTTGAACACTTAATAATATTAATCCTTATCCTACAAATGTTAAAACCGCATTCTGTATACTTCTTATCTGTTTCATTGTTCATATAAGGGCAATAGACAAATGTAATTCTGGTAAAAAGTTAACCCATTGCAGTGCGAAAAATAATTAGATGCAAAATTATTAACCCGTTGCACTCGATGGCTCTTCTTCGGCACCATTCAGGACGGTGCATCATTTTGAAGTTTTATTTATTTATTTTTCAATTTTGATTATTGAAAATACCTACATAATGGTAAAAAGACGGAGAAATTCAATTTTAACACACACACACACACAAATTTGGAGCAATAAACAAGCCTTTTTATTTTGAATAATTATGCATCGAATTACTTTTCCGATACGGCCGGGCGCCGTATTGGCGCCGCTCGAGTGCAAAGGGTTAACCTAATACAAAGATTTGTTTATTGCCATGAAAAATAAATTTATATAATTCTTTTCAGTCGAATTTCTTAGAAAAATTAATCTGCATCTCTTAACCATTATGTAGGCGTTTTTAGCAATTAAATTTGAAAAATAAATTGAATAAAACATCAAAATGATGCCCAATCTTGATTGTCGAGTCAGAGGTGACATCGAACTGCAAAAGGTTAATAAGTGTATTACTTTCTTAAAGTGATGCTGAATTCTGTTTTTCCATTTATTAGTTTAATTTTTTTAATTTTCAATTATACTAAAATTATCTTAAATAACTTACTGAAAATGACTTAGTTTTAGACTTACCAGTTGTATTGGTCTCCTTGAAACTTTCACATCTACTGTATTTTTTTTTATCTAACTTCCCAAATTGGGATCAGTAGATAAATGCACTAATACTTTAGAAAGCATTTGGTAGATATAGTTACGAAATATAACTTGTCGTTTATTTGACTTTTTTCTGAATTTACTCAGCGTATCAATAAAATCAAAAGAATCAAATATTTGATAAAGAATTATAGCTATATTCCTAAGATAAAATACCGAATTTTACTGCCGTAAATTATCACATTCATGAGTTATTGCGTTTGCATGCATGCGAAAGTATATACAGATAGACGGCCAATAATTTTACATATTTGATTTAAGATATAACGAAAATCTCTACTGTAGATGCTATACCTGCATACCAAATTTTATCTACCTATCTTTCGCGCTTTGGAATTATTGATCTCATTACAGATATGATTTAAAATATGACGAGAATCTCTACTGTAGGTGCTATACCAGCATACCAAATTTTATTTACTTGTATTTCACGTATTGGAATTATTGAGCTCATTTCTAATTGAACTGCCGAAAAAATAAACATCCTGTAAAGGGATGTAAACTACAATTTTGGTCGAAAGTCCATACATGGAATTTCTCCCATCTAGCTCAAAACATTTTTAAGTTATCGTGTTCACAGATGGACTGACTGATTAACAGATAGACAAATACAATGACAAAACTGCGTTATTCAAATTCAGGAAGGCCTGAAAGGTAGAGTTTCACCAAATTCAATTACTTTAACTTCCTGTTTCATGCCAACACTAGGGTTAATTTGGGACATACATCGAAATATTCAACCACGGACAGACGACGCGGACTACACCTAAACCAACTCCCACATAGTCAAACTTTCGCAAACACCAGACCTTCTTGGCTATGGATTTCGTCTATAGTCAAATAAAAGATTTTGTTTTAGAAAAATTTGGGAGTGGAACACCCAAGAAACGTAATTAATACAGTATACTTAACAACATAGATCATGGGAATGTACTTTAATAAATATTTTTGAGAGAGATTAATTATAAATTAATTAGCTTTTGAATAAAAAATGTAATATCTCCCTTCCTTCTAGTTTATCATATTAGATGTAATTAAGAAGTAATGACCGCAACAAGGAATATTTTTTAATCAATTCAATATATTTGCTTCATAATTCTAATGATGGAATTTTGCAATCAATTTTCACTCGTTTTTTGATTTAATATGAGTGGAAAATTTTTATTTTTATATCCTGTATAGCAATACAATTTTTTAATGTTTTCAGAAATTAATTAAAAATTAATATATTAATTAAATTACATTTTGAATCCATAAAAATAGCTTCATGTTTCAGTAAATTTATGAAAGAACTTATCTAAAGATTTCATTATGTTTACAGCAAATAATTAAATTAATTAAAAGTTAAAAATAGTAATTTTTTTAAAAAAAATTACATACTTCTAGAAATATGTGTTTAAATCCAGCTTTTATTCAGCTTATTCTTGTTTCTTGAATAAATCTGTCTTCCATATCCCGGGTTTCAATATTTGTGAAAAGTGTGAAACTTCGACAAACAAGGATTTTGTTTCTGCCAAATGGATCAATGTTGGTTTAGGTGAATGCGTTCGCACTCGTTTTAGTTTCAGCAGGAAAAAAGGATAAATGTATTCAAAGTTCGAGAGATTATAATTTTAAAATTTTGTATTAAGGAAATTTAAACTAGAATTTCAGAGTGTCAGAATTTTTAGAATTGGAATTCAGTGTTGATATGTTTTTACTCTATATTTATTTATTTACTGAAAATGTACCAGACCTCTTATTAAATAAAGTTTTAAGGATTGATAGTGAAAGGGAATTTTTATAATATTGTCTCAAAAAGAAAGACTATTATCATTCGCCATAGCTCGATTGGCAGAACACTGGACTGTGAATCCGTTGGTCTCTGGTTCGATTCCCGGCCAGGGCATTTTATCCAAAGACTAGAATTTTAATTTAAAATTGTTCTTACTATTTCTCGAATATCAAGATGATTCTAGAACGTTCTTTACTATTCGAGCGAGACGGTTCTCGAATGTTCTACAGAGGTATAAAAGCTGACATATCTGACGCTACTTATAACAAGAGAAACTTATTTCGGTTTAAATAAGCTGAAGCGGGCTTGTCCATGGCAATTGCCAATAGCAACAACAACAGAACATTCGTTTTCTGTCATTTTTCATGAAAATCCCGTTTCAAGAGAATGCTTGAGGTCTTTTCTAGCCCATAAACTCAAGATTAATGCATAAATATCATGAATATTTAAATTACTAATAATTTAGCAAATCATGATAAATACTAGTGACATTGTGAGAGATATCATTACTCCTAATAATAATTAATCATTAATTGGCACAAAATCCTTTTAATCCTTGAAATACCACGACAATTTGAAGCTGTCAACTCAAGCTAAAAATTAACTTTTCAGAAAATGTATTATTAATAGTAAATCTCTAAATAATTAAAGAATGCCCCAGAGTAAGATTAAAACTCATCCTTTTAAAGATTCTGTTTAACAGTAAATGCATCTTTCATAAAAATTACTCTACGCTTTTGTTTAAAAATTCGAAAGGTAACACATTTACGGCAAATAATAGATTTATCTGCTCTTTGTTTTATTTCTAGAAGCTCCTTCGATCCTGCATGTAAAAGGTACAAAAACTACACCTTTCATACGCTCTTTCTCTCCATTTCATTGTTCTGGCTGATCTCATTTTCCTGCCATTTCACTTTAACCAGCTTAATAACGCTCACGAAACGATTTGGAAAATCTTATAATCCCGTTTTCACATTTCTAGAGATAAACGTGTCTTAAAGATAATAAATAACTGGAAAAGACAAATGGATGCCTTCTGGTCAAGAGAATAAGTAATTTCGCTCTCACTGTTTAGGTTCTAAACTTATCGTATGGCTGGAAACGAAATGAAATGTGAAGTCAGCCGTATTATCATCATCTCTTCCTGTTCACTTGATTTTCAATTTGACTCCTTTATTGATAAATTTTGATATCAATTTTATCAAGTTCGTCACTTTAAGAAATGATTCATTTTCCTTCTAGGCATTGAAAGAATATTCTTTGAAATCAGTTGTTATATTTTTGTTGTGATGAACGTTTATTTATTGCGAAGCATAGTTGATGATTATCTTATTTATATTTCTGCGATTGATGCAAAATATTCATGAGAAAAGAAGACGAATCTTTATCGGAAGTATTTTATTTACATTATTTAAAATTTAGAGTTTTAGTATAAAATGTTATTCACAGTTGTTAATCATTTCTTTGCTGTAAAAGAACTCGAATAATCCAATCTTAAACCACTTAGAATAGCCAGATTTTTGGATAGCTTTTAAAAATCCTAAATAATTCTTGAATAGATATAGTGGAACAAATGATTAAGAGATATATCCGAGAAGTAGCATTTTAATGTAGTATATAAGTATTCAGAATATAAACATCATCATCATTTTTTAATCTTTACATTAATGTGTCATATACATTTTTTTTTCTTTTTGATAAAAAAGAAATTGTTCCATTGATTATCTAATCATATGAATACCTCATAATGCATAACAGATTTTTCCCCAGTTAATCTGAGTAGTACCTGGGAGTCTAAGCTTCGTTTAATAAGGTTGTGGGGGGGGCGTGTGTGTTTTGTGAACTCGTAAATAAAGCACCATCTTCTATAATTAAAAAAATGCACATGAAAAAAATGCATTGATACCCGAAGCCTTGATTATGACCCCATCTATGATACACTTATGTAGGTAGTGTATAGCCGCATGCCAATATTTAGAAATTAAAAAATTGCTTGTAAAATCGCTTTTTTTAGGAAATACGCCTATATAAACAAATTTAAAAATCAAAACCTTATCTAAATATAATATTTGACCGAAATATTTTCGAGATACACGAAATAAATTTACACATACGTACAAGAATCGCTCTTTTAAAGTTATAACATTTGGAAATATACAGCACAAAATTTGAAGAAGCAGTTAAAGTGGAAAGTTAATTATCTAATAAATAATGACCAAACATAGACAATCCCCTTATTTAAGAAAAGAAGATTTTATTTACTCAAAATTCAACCATTAAAAATTTATTCCTTTTTGCTTTGTACTCGATTTGTATAATTTTCAGAATTTATATATTTTCTTCTTTGATTGAATAGTTTCTCAAAATTTTATAGTGAACTACAAATGGACGTAATGTCATGATCTTATACCAAATTTTATTAATCAAAATTAATGCGTATTTGACTTTTTGCATTTTTATGTACACAAATTGACTGCCTATCAACACGTTGACTTTTTTTCTAGAAATTGATGCAAAACTTCCGTAGCTATTAATCCAGTGGGAATAATTTCTCCAAAACTTACACGCTTTCGCTCTAGTAAAAGAACTATCCCCCCTTTCTCCGTGTAAAATTGTAACATTGAGTAATACCACCAATTTACTAATACAGATTTTTGGCGTGAATCTATCATTTTTGCTGAATCTATTCAAAAGAATTAGAATTTTCGACATAATTTTGCCAATTGAGCAAAATTTGACAGAAAACCACAGTTGTAGTCACAATGTAACAAAGAATTTTATTAATTTAAATCAATATATTAATGGATTATTATGTTTACATCAATTCAAAAGCGTAAACAGATAGAAAACCAAATTTCAGGTGAATTTTGTTGAAAATTTGATGAGTATTTATTAAAATTTAGATACTTACTAAATTCTAATTTTATTTAATTATTTAAAATATACTTAATCTGTATAGAAAATTTCATTTATTTGGCCCTTTGGGTTTTGTAATTATCAAGCTTGTTTGTAATTGAGTAGCCAGATAGATAAACTTCCTGTAAATGACGTTTGTACAAATTTTGATAGAAATCGATAAATTTGATGATAATTTCTTATGTATTGCAACTTAATCTATTTTAACTAAAATAAAGTAAATAAATAAAATCAAAGTAGAGTAAGTAAAAACCTATGCACAATTTTATCGACATTACTCCTTAGCTTTAAAGTTATCATGTAACCTTCTGATTGATCGTTTTCTACATAAATTCATCAGAGATGTACGTATTTTTCCAAATTTGACCACATTTCGTAATTATAATTTCACAATTCATGCATCTCGCATTATTTTTTAGCTATCGCATTCACAAACAGAGAGGCATAATTCCTGAATTATCTTTTAGGACTTCAGGGAAAATTTTTAGATTCGCCAAGATCTTGAGTCTGAATCTTATGATGATGATCTATTTCGTATTCCATTTTGTATATTTCATATACGAGCTAGTAAATATTTGAATATAAGAGGTAGTTCTATGAAAATTCCTTTTGTTATGGGGAGTATAAGCTGTATTAACATTATAATGATGTCCGATGTTGCACAACATGAAACGTTCATTACATAATTTGTGAAATTGCAGCAATTTAAGGCCAGCTTCCATTATCATTATTATTGATTTATGAGAGTAGTGACGTGACCTCATCTCATCTTCTAACAATTAATTATAACAAGCCGTTACGATTATAAAATGCAATTAATATTCCTTCGGTAAACCCGTTAGCTGAGGTGTCATTGTAGAATCAGAATAACACATATAGATTCTAACGTCATATTCCGTTCACAAGGAGTAAGCTAATGTAAGTATCATTATTTATTATATAACTTTCTCAGGAAAAATATATTATATATAGACCTGAAAGCTCCAATCTGTTATGAATATGCATAAAATATATTTCAATAGTGAATATACTTCCTACAATGACAATTAAAATACAATAATATTGACAACCTTTTAAAGAGGATGAGTGAAAAGCATGCCTCCAATTCATTACCAATAATCTGTTTCTAAATTTTCAGCTCGATCCAAATATAAATTGCTTATATACAGAGAACTCTATTCTAACCATGGCATAATAATTAACTCTAAACTGTTGGTGGCATGCATATATTACTGTACATATTTTCCAATTGGAAAAAGGCTTTAAATGATGCATGGAATTATATTTTATGTTTCAATAAATTAATGCATTTCTGATAAAATGAGGAAATCTAAATTTTTCTCTGTCTCTCAGTCCTATTAATCCTATTTAGTAATATATTTTTATAAGATTATTAACATTTTAAATAAAAAAAGTCATTTTTATACACCCAAAATTGCTTTGAGGCTTTGAATTATCTACAACAGATATCTCTTGAACGATATCCGGTATTCTGAATGCTGTACAAGATCACGAAGGGATCTTAAAAATATTGTGAAGTATCTTGTACTTAAAGGAATTCACTATTTTAGACTATTTCAGCTGCTACTGCCTCTTGTAAGATCATCCAATCAATGGTCTGCGCTTCCCCTGGGTGGATGTTGATTAGCCCAAATTAATGACAAACTCATGCTTATTTTACGAGCCTTTTCACTTACTTATAGGCGATTTTTGTCGAATTTTAAAGCATTGATTCTCAGGTTAATCAACCCATACTAAAAGTGCTAGTTTATTGGAGGATTAAAATGTTCTAAAATAGTAAAATTCAAAGTTTCATGATTTTGTTAGCTTTTTCAGCAAATGAGTGAAGGATTTATTTTTAGTTATACAGGGTGTCAAGAATATTTAATTAAATATTTAATGGGATCAGGGGAGTATAAAAGTTTATTCTTCATATGTTTTCCAACATTGTATTTATCGTCGAAAACAACATAAAATTAAATAATTTAAGCAATTTAAAACTTCTTTTCCTTTTTGAAGCACTACCTTAATTTCAATGACAAAAAAATTAACTGAAGAGCTACTTTTAAAGGGGCATTTTGAGTACTAAGCGATAAATAAGCCAAAAAGAATTGTTTTTATTACCTTGTGTCTAGCTTTCCGAGCAATTGATAAATAAATATAGCTGCCAGTTCAGAATACTAAAAGTCTAATAATTAAAAGTCTAATGGCCATAAGAACTTATGGCGCAAAAAAAAGATCATACGGAAATTAATACTCGTATAAACGATATAATAGTAGACTTTCAGCGAAAAAGAAGAAGGTCGTTAAGATTTTCTTCCTTCTCCCAGTAATACTGTTCTCAATAACCAAATGTTTCATTGATTCGCTAATACCTCTCTCAGGACAATTATCAATGGCTACGAATCTATCAAAAGGCACGAGTGGGACTTCCTAATGCCACATCTACATTTATCACTCTAAGAATCGGAGAGTTAAGACTATATATATTGTTTCTGTCGTCTGTTCTAACGCTGATAATGATTTCAATACATAATTTCATATTCCTCGGAGAATTGAGGCCAATATGCAATTTAATGGGTCCTATAGCTGGTAGAAAATTATGCTATAAATTGCATCTTTCCGGGAAAGTGATAATAATTGTATCATTATTTGGTCTGGGGTTTAAAGCTTAAT
Organism: Argiope argentata; assembly: GCA_026289955.1. Classification (NCBI taxonomy): domain Eukaryota; kingdom Metazoa; phylum Arthropoda; class Arachnida; order Araneae; family Araneidae; genus Argiope; species Argiope argentata. The sequence continues at coordinate 2,432,536 of JAOUZG010039019.1, read as the reverse complement.
AGATATATATAAGGTAGAGGTAAGAAAGCAATAAACTTTTACTTATACAATGAACTATGTATCAAGTTCGTTGCTTACTTTCTTTACCGCTTACGGTTGGTAAATAATATGGTTAAGAAATGTTACAGTTATCGAAACCTTATTTTTTAATGTTAATTTTACACATTCATTTAATGATATTTTCTGCCTTTTAAAAGAAAAATAATTGCTTTCGGAGATTAGCTAATCTCTTCCACATTAATTGTATTGGTTTAGGCGTGTCAAAAAGCTTTGATCTGCCGCATCTTAACAAATTAAAAAATATTATTTACATACTTTTTAAGCAAATTATAATTACATAATAATGCATCATTCTTATTTGGTTGCCTTATTATTGGTTTATTAGTTAAACAAATTGGACTTGTATAACAATTATACAACATTCCGATTGGGCTACTACGCTTTTAAAGTGATAATACTCATTTTAATTGGATTCCTAGTTATACAAATTGCAATTTCATAATAAACGTAAAGCATTCTGATTGGGTCGCTATGCTAACAAAGTGATAAAATGTAACGAATGAAATAGGAGAAATCGGTCTACTTCTTGAGACTGAGATCTTTTTCGATGTTTATTTTGCTATACTTCTCAAAAACGGAGGGCAAGCGATCATTGGTGATGCATTTGAGAGTTAAAATATGAGTCCTTACTTCCACAATATTGACTTTTTTCAAGCTTAGCCTTGAGGCGTAACAAGACGAAGGAAACTTTTTATTTAAAACATACATCTCCAGCAAACATATAAAACATATGTGTCCAAAATTTAACATGGATCTCCAACAAATTATATTAAATTTATATACTAACTAGGAGATATTTTTTTCAAAAAAAATCGCGTTCAAATACACGAATATAAATATCGAGCAGGAATTAAGTCATAAACGAATTTGGTCCGAAATTTCATTCAAAATATAAATTGCATTTTCAATTTATTGTGTTACCGTCTGTCTTCCTGTTGAAGGATTTCTTCCAAATTGTAATGCAAATTTTAAATTTTATTTTAAGATCCCTTAAGAAATTCTAGTTGCTTAGACTATTCTGTTTCCACCTTTTTGTATCCAAAATATTCATACCGAAAAAAAAGAGAAACATAATTCCAATTTTTGCTTCTATAAAAAAATTAGAGTGAATGAACAAGATTCATTACAATCTTGAATCGAAAAGTTTTGACAATTACTACATTTTCTCTTTGTATACTCATTATGTGGGAAAATAAAAAGGATTATCTTATCCCCACATATGATTGCAATTTTTATTTATATTATTAACACTAAAGTTACCACGAGTGGGTCAAATGACCCGTTTCCAATGGCAATTCCAATGGATAGATGAATCGCCGGTAGGTTTAGTGTTAAATTTACAAATTCAAATTCCAATTTCAGAGAAAGATGGATCAGTATTTGAGATAAACCATTGATATTTCTATACTTTTAGTCAGTAGCCAAAAAATTGCAAGGGATGCAAGGATTTGGTGATAAGGCCTCGTTTTCGGGAGAGCAGGATGCCAGGTTTAAGGTTCGATTCCATCGAAGAGTTTGTTGAACGTTATATGCTCCCCAGTTGGCTTGGTAGAATTTTTTGGCCAGCTTTCTGGCACAGAGGTAATGCGTCTTCCTCGTGTTCTGGGAATCCCGGGCTCGAGTCCTACAGGGCATGGTTGTTCTTCTGTGTGCTATCTGTGAGATGTGTGACTGTGCCCCCCTCCTGTAAAAGGGACTGTGCAAGCAAATTGGGTGAGTGTGTAGCTAAGTCGTACTCTTGGCCCTACTTCAAAAACAAGAGACGCTTCTTTCGGCTTAAATCTGCTGATGTATCAACGGTGGGTCAGATGACAATGCCATTAGTAACAACAACACAACAGAATTTCTGGGAAAAAGGGTGCGCACTTAGATCTCGTCACTGTCATCTGACTGCGGCTCAAAATTACGACATCTGTCCTAAAATAATCCTGGCCTTGCTTTAAAAATAATGCTATAATATAGGTTAACTGAGTCATCGAAAAAGAAATTGTATTACCAAAACAACACAAATTAGAATATACAGTATTAATATTATATTTATTTTAAGATATAATGTAATCGTGAGGATTGATTGATCAATATAAAGTTGTCGATGAATATACAATAAATATTTTACTAAAAGTCATTTGATTAATTTATTATTATGATAATATTTATAAATGTTAAATTAATTTTTTTAGAAGTTTTCCGGCTAGTCTTTTTCCTTCATTTTTATCAAAATTTATTTGGAGAAACTCCCTCCAAAAGTAACAGTTGAAGAGCAGAAATACTTATTTGTTCCAAGTCTATTAACAGTTATCTCGAATAGCTAAAGTGTGTACTTAAATACTTTTTGGACGTTTCATAGCTTTTTTACTGTGCCTCGTAAAAGCCGCCTCTATTTTACTTTTTATTATTTGTAATTGGACTAATTTATATAATAAGAATCACTAAGCTAGTTTACTAACTAACTTATTTAAACCCTTTTTTCTTTGTAAACAGAAGAAAGGAAAACCGGAAATAGCTTATTTAGTTTAAAAGAAAATCCTTTCTATTCGCACAGCCATTTTAATGAAGTTTTTTTTTTTTTTTTTGAATTTGTATTTGCTGTAGTTTATATTTAACAATTTTTTAATCCATTTTCTAGATAAAATCATGCTTAAACTATAACTCAGTGTTATGTATTTAATATTAACTATTAACCAGGGAAAGATATAACTTAAAAAATTCAACTCGCCTTGGTATGTTGTATATCTTTGCATATATATAATTTAAAGACATCTATCCATTAATAAGTGGAAGTGTCTTATCCTAACAATGCTGAGAAAAAACTTTAAAGCATACCTCTCTAGCTCAATTTTGTGACATTTACTCCTTTTTTAGGGGGGGGGAGTAAAGTGTAAAAAAAATTCCATGCGTAATTGATTGTATTTATTTGGTTAAAAATAACTAAAAATAAATGTTTTGAACTCTTTGATAAAATAAAATTAATAAATCCTTACCAGTAGTCATTTCAGATTTCTTAGATCATTCCTTCATTCATTCTTCCAAACTGATGAAAGAGAAATTTCCAGAATCGAACGAAGTCTGCCCCCACCACTCTCCATCCCCCAAAAAATCTACAACGTACTACTATCATATTGTGAACAACATAATTCTTGATAGTGCAAGATATTTTTTCATCGAGTTTATGATAATTATCATTATGGTCCTTACATAAAATTAAAAATAATGAATAAAGCAAATCTGTATGAATATTTGTCTCGTTGAAAGTAAATATAGTTATCATTTATCATCGGTGGAGTTGTGATGGTTATAATTCAAATATTGTAGGAATAAATCACAGTTTTATGCATATAAATTAACGTTTTAATTTAAAATAAATATTTAATTAAAGTTCAAATTAGTAATTTAAAGCAGTAAAGTAGTATCAGAGCCTGACCATTATTTCGGTAAGCATTACTACTCAATATGCTTTGCCAAATCTCGAGATTAACAATAACATATTGGTAGACAACTTTTCTTAAAAGTTGGAAGGTTTTTCTTTCTCCTCGGAATTACTGACATAGACGCTAAATGAGTAAACATCTTATTACTAGTATATCATATCTCATTCCGAATTTATTTGTCAAATAAAAATTTTAAAATAAATTTTCATCAGTGGTTTGCTGATCAAAATTTGTTAAGAAAATTAATTAGACTTTCTATTTATTATTGTTCAGTAGCAAAATAGAAACTACATATTTTTAAAAAAATGTATAGCTGATGTCATACTTTTTACTAATAACTAGGAAAGACCTTTAAAAACAGTAATGAGAACATTTTATGTTCACATAATGCACTTCAAATATGATTTATTAATTTGGTTTTAGAATTGGTTGATTAGTTGTTGCCCGTCAATGGCGCAATTGACATTTTTATCTATACTGTGTAAAGAAGTGGATAAATAGGATCGTGGAAGCTTATAAAATGTTCTGAAAACTTAAAATTAAAATAATTTTGAATATTAATAAATTAAAATCGTTTAAAAGTGGTTAAAACTAAACCGAATAGGGGTGAAATACATGATATAATTGCAACAGGAAATGCAAAGGATGCGAATTGAGAATAGTCAGTTATAAGACCTATGTTTTTAAATGCTTGCTGTTAGTACAGCTAAGTAGAAGAATCCATCAACAAAACCAATAAAATAATAAATAATGTTACATTTTATCATACTTCTTTGAATTATAATATAGCAATAACTCTTTTATTTCCTCCGCGCAGGGAACAGTTCAGAAATGAACCTCACCTTTAAATAAAATTTTGAGTTACTTTAAAATGGAAGTTATTTGACGAATGTATGAGTCCTTAAATGCATTTTTATGACATATTGTATAATATTTTAATCAACATGATATAGACCATGATAACTTAATAACATGGCACACTTTCGTTGTTTCCTTGATATTACATAAAAGACTCGCTTTGGAGCAATACAAAATTAAAGAGAGCGGAAGACCAACATCTAGGTTGGTATCCCACCCCCTTCCGAAATTCCCTTGCCACATCAGCAAGAAAGGAGTTGACTCACGTCATTATGTGTATCACTCCTCCTAATATAGCAGATCATGAATAGAATCATGAATAGAATATAGCAGGAGAATCTTACAACTTTCTGTATTGCAGCTAGATCACAACATTCATTAGCTGTTTTATCAAAATAATAAGGTGATATAATTCTAGAAATTAGAGTATTGGAAATGTTAAAAGCAAAATAAGAAATGAAAATGCTACTGTTTGTATTTACCCTAAATGCAGCTACGAAGTTCAAAAACGAATTAATTATCTAAAAAATGTCTTAATGAGGTATAAATTGCCAATGCTTAAAAATTTTTAATGTATTGCATTTTTTTTTTTGTATTGCAGCGTATTATTGCATTGGCATTTCCTTTTATAAACACGGTATTATTACCAGGCTTATTACATTACATACATACATTTTTAATCGTCAAAAATTCAATAGAAAAAAATTATTCTTCAAATTTTTTATCTTATGATTTTGTTTGTTTTTTCACTTAGAATAATTTTAATTCAAATTAAAGTGACACATTTACACATGTGTTTGTAAAGAGCTAACCTTCTTCTATACTGATTCTCCCTTTTCTTCCGAGCAGACAATTTTCAAGCTCTAATGTGGGTCACTTTGGTTATGCTAGCAGTTATAAATCGGCATTGTCTGCTTGAATTAAATGTTTTATCCGCAATGTGGCGCAATCAAAATGCGCAACTTCTTCCCTTCACGCTTTCCTGATGGTCCTTTCGCAACGTGCATTCTGGTAACATAAGGCATCCCCTTTGGGGTTCCCCTAATCATATAAAGCCTGCTGTTTCTCTGTCGCTGGAGACTGAGTTGGGTGGCCAGAAGCACAGAAAAAGCATACAGAGAAAAGGCAAAGCAATAAAACATCACTCAGCCCCCCCCCCACACTTACCTCCTCTACCCCCTACAAGGCGCTTCTCAACCCCAGCGGTTGGGCGCAAAACGTTCAGGGAAATAATTAAGTTACACGTTTGTTCTTCCAAGGGTAAAGGCCGAGATGCCTGCGGATAAAATGATTCAATAAGAACGAATGTCGGGTAACTTATAAAGAAAATGTGCTGAGCATTCTTTACCCAAAGAAGTATTTTAGAATTGTTAACAAGAATCGAGTTATTTTAAAGAATTAAATAAAATAATTGATTTAATTTTTTAAATGCATTTTCAGAAGAATTAATTCTCACTTTCAAGCGAATAACAAATTTATCCACGGAAAAAATTCTTCATGAGTTTTTAACTCAAAACGAAATGTTACGTTAAATAATATGCTAAATCCTAGTTTTCTTAAAATTATTCACAAGAACTAAATATCTGATTTAAGTTGTCCTTACCTGTAAGAAATTGTAATAACGTAATGTTTATTACTTAAAACAATGATTTACTGTTGTGCTCGGAATATATTTTTTAATAGCTCTATCCTGTTTCCAAAAAAAAATAACACATTAAAAGAGCTATTTATATTTGAATTTTGTAGATAACCATATAATTTTAAATATGCTGAAATTTTATTCTGTTGAAGCCGTATGGTAAAGGCAAGTCATACAGAAATTATATATATATTTTTTGAATCAAAACTGAGTTTTAATTATTTTAATTATTGAAGAAAGCAGGTATCACAAATAGTAAAATATCCAGAAGACTAAATGCTTAATTTTTTAAAGTTATTTTTCTAAAACACAGCAGTACTATTTCATTACATTCTACCGTAATTTTTCAAACGCTTTCATATTCTTAAACACTTAACTGTTTTAATAATCATCCTTTTCTAATTAAATGATACCTTACGTTTCGAGAATACGCTGTCAGACAAGTGAATTTAACGATCAATAGCAAATTTCAGCCGTTTACAGATTATGTATAATTTTTACATCGATTCAAAAAATATTGGAATTAATTAAATTCAGCTTATAAAATTGAAAAGCGATAATTTTATATCCGTAAGAAACACGGGAACAACTATTAAGGAATTAAAGAAAGAATTTGTAACAAGTTGATTTGGATATTTGAATAAAATGCATTACAATTCTTTTCTTTACATTTCTTTTTATTTATTACCTTTATTCATATTTTTAACCACATATATTATTTACAAAATAACTCTTTATAAATATTGCAACGTAGAAAATTTATTAATTTGGCCATAAATATTTCATAAGAATAAAGAATAATATTCTAATTAAGATAAATTAACTTAAAGCAGTCATTGTCCTTATTAGATAGTGTACAGCTAATTCTTGTTTATAATACGGATACATAATTAAAATAACTGATTTCATACAAAAATAGAATTATCGGTTCTTGCATCTAAATGTCAGATAATTAAAAACATTATTTAACTTCATTCCTATACTTACTCACACTTAGTTGTAAAAAGATCACTAATTACAACATCGTTCATTTTGATAAAAAAAAATTACATAAAAACCTTAATCAAATGCAAGTTATTTAAGTTGTCCTCATTGGATGTCCGGTACGATGTATCCATCTAATTTTAATGTACAGTTAATTCCTGCTTATAATACGGATAAGTAATTAAAATAACTGATTTCATTCAAAAATAGGATTATCGGCTATGGCATCTAAATGTCAGATAATTAAAAACATTATTTATTTATCTTTATTCCTATACTTACTCACAATTAATTGTAAAACAATCATTAATTACAACATCGTTCATTTTGATAAAAAAAATACATAAGAACCTTAATCAAATGCAACTTATTTAAATTGCCCTCATTGGATATCCGGTACGAAGTATCCATCTAATTCCTCCGTCTAATATGGATATTTAATTAAAATAACTTTGTTCACGCAAAAACAGGATTACCATTCATCAGTTCAAATGAACAGACATTTATAAGCGACAAGAATATCAATCAGGAGAATAAAAATACCCAAGAGCTCTAACCGGCATGTTCTGAAGAAAAGGGGTAAAAATCAAAAAGCAGCAAACTGAGTAGTCCAAATGACAAATGGTTTGGCTGCAGGTGTACTAGCCCTCTCCAGAGCCCAAGGGATAGGTTCTACCACACATTTGTCCTCTTGACAGATGGGAGTTAGAGAACTCTTTGGGGACATTCTTCAGGGCAGACAGGGTGTAGTGGAGGGGTTCACCATAACCTATGCTGGATGAATGTATCATTCTAGAAGGAGATTACCAAAATAAAAGACATCATCTAGCCGGCAGCGATTCTTTGAAAATCTTACCTAAATTCTCCAGCCAACAATATTACCCGGCCACTGAAAAGGAAGTTATAAAAAAGAAAGAAAGAAGGGGGAGCTTTATGAAATTCTTTACTTTTTTTTCAGATTCTTTTCATACTATTGATTAAAATGTCGAAATGAAAGATTCCACTAGTATAGTTTTGTTTTATTATTTTTCTTGTCGTGTTATGACGCTTTTTGAAGTGGGAAAGAGGAATCAGATGAAAAATGTGGCCACTACGAATTACTACCCAAAGGCGGAACGACATGAGCTATCTCCCAGGAAAAGCAGCTTATAAAGATGATTTCTAAGCTTTGAAGAAGAAAAAATATTCTTACGACAAAAGCTCAAAGCTTTTACAAAGAGTAATGTCAGTTTTCTTGGACTCTGGAATTCTATCTCCCCTGTTTTACGGCTTTTTAAACTCTTATCCTCTGAAGCTGAAAATTGAAGTTATAAGGTTGAAATAAGACGCCAGGTAGCGGAAAACCAAAAGGGAGTTTCCAGTGTTTATGAGCGGTGAAACAGGTGCTTCTGAAAATTATGAAACGGTGACCTAGAGGGACATTAATTTTCAGAGAGTTTGTCGAAATTCTTGGCAACTAATCAGATATTCAGTAATAGTTTTTTAAAAAGAGGAGCGATGTTTAGAATAATTAAGAGTGTTGCAAAACTATTGAAAGAGTTAGAATTGCTCATTTGTAAGCAATTTAAATCATCTAAAAACAATTTTTGACAGAAATAATTTTCACTGTTAGTTTAAAAGTAATAGTATGTTATGCATGCCAATTTTATTGAAAATGGAATATTTTTTGTATCTAAATGCATTTTTCAAGCTTAGAAGAACATTATTTAATTTCAAGTAAAATATATATGCTGTCATAAAATTTGAAATAAGAGTGAAATTAATTTATTTTAAATAATTTAAGATATAAAAGTACATCAATACATCATTATATATAATCTCCCATCCCCGTATATAAAGCCGGAAAAGGTAAAATTATCCCATCTTTTAGTCTAAGTTAGCAGATGCGAAATCTCGTTTTATGTTTCAACATCTAGAAAATGAAACAGGGCTTTTCATGTTTAAATTAACTGATTTATAAGTGTGCTAATAAACTTAATCATTAATAAAAATTAGTTAAAGGATCTTAAACTTTACATTTTACCTTTTTTTGTGTACTGAGTTATAGCAAAGGTCAATAAACAGAGATCTAGAATTTTCATAAATTTAAATTTATTCCTATGTATTAGAAGTAATTGACAAGATTTTCTTCAGCATTATTTTTATTTTGTATTTGCCTTTAAATTTTCTTCTGTTAAAGGACAATTATTTGTTTTCTAAATGATTTTGGAGATTGGTTTTGATTTGAATGTTCGCGGAGATTTTGAATTAAGAATATCTCATTAAAAGAATCAAAACATTTAATGTTACTGTATATTTACATCTAAAGTAATAACATTTTTTATTTCCAAAGCTCTCTGACAGTAAGGATGAAATTTTCTACTACAACTTTTGTTTTTAATCTGAGGCAATCATATCTTCTGACCCCTTAGTAAACACAGATAAATTTCGCCTGAGAAAAGAATGCTTTCTGCGTAATAGGTAGCCATATTATACGGACCATGCATTAAGGAACATATTATGTCTTCAATATGTCTTCAAACTGTGGTCAATTACATATTTCAATTATTTATCTGATTACATATGTAAGAAACAAGTAATAATATGCATTTATTTCTTTAAACAGCAAACAAAACCACATAAACTACCGTATGTGTAATCAGATCGTATTTATCGCACCGTATGAGATATGGGCACAAAATTTTCATCGAATATGAATTACATGATATATGAGAATCTATTGTGTTGATCTCAATAGCTTTAATACATTCAGTGACTCTTGTAGCAATTTACTCAACAATGAGTGTTTAAATAATTGAATAGACGCAGAGATTACTACAAAAATTTTGATGCCTAAAAACTAATGAGAATGTCTCCTGGGAATTTTTTTATTATATTCTCTAATAAATACACTAGTGTATTGATAAGTTAATAATACTTACGGAAAAGACAATTCTTTTAAGGATTTTTTTGGCTATTAATCTCTGAGATGCGGTTAATACACAAGTAAGTGGAAACCGAATCATGCATTAGATGTCTTTTTTCTAACAGATTGAAACTGAAATTTTACTCAGAGCTATAATTTTAGGTAACAAAATCATCTGTCCAATTGCGCATACTTCATTCTCAGCGTTTTTCAGTTATAGCCTTTACATAATTCTGAAATAACATATCGAAAGATGGCCAACTCCCGGACGGATTTAAATCTAAATTTCATATCCATTTACACTTTCCAAGTTAAATATATGTAACAAATTATATCTATTCAACCATTGATAACTTATGACAGATTTACTCTGAATAGATCTTATTCAAATATTGACAGAATCCGAAATATCCATGTAAATTTCATCCATCTAGCTCTTAAAGATTTTGAATTACCGCGATCATAAGAAATAGATATTTTTCAAAAACTTTTTTTCTACTTATTAATGCTTAAATGTGGAGATTCGTCAAAATTTCGAGTTCGGATATTTTGAAGATGACAATAACTAATGCGGCTAATTTGTAATTCATTGCTAAAGTAAATAGCATTTATAACAATGAATAAAATTCTTGTTCAAATTATGAATCGAATTAACCATTGAAATATTTTCATATTCTTTACGTATCAGTATAATGAGCAATCAAATGAACAACCAATACTATTATTGTAATTATTTCTAATTTTATATGATTATGATGATATATTAATGACTTATGTTGAATTTTATAACAAGCGTAATCGTGAATACAATTTTTATGATTTTTAAATGAAACAAATTTTGAAAGACTTTTATAGTCTTCCAGAACATCTTTGCATTTAAAATTTGGAATAAGCACATAGAAAGCATATGCATTAAGATAGTAATATACAATAGTAGATAATTATTATAATTAATTAAGATAGTAGATAGTAATTGTTATTAATATGTTATTTTCTACTTACGAAAATTTCAGATTCCCATGCTTAATTGTAAAATTTTATAAGTTAGTTTAATTTTCAGTGCTCAATATTTAAAGGGAATAAATTACATTGGATATTTTTCTTAAAATAAATTGATGAAAACCTGTTTATTTTTTAGTTAATTCCGCATTAAAATATAAGAAATTATGTGTATACTTAATTCTCCTGAATTAATTCAATTAACATAAATATAATTTTCAGAAGCTTAAATAATTCTCTTTCTTACCAATGAATGGCAAAAAGCGACAAACAATAATTGTATTGTATTTGAAAATCCAATCCAACCATTTTTTATACAGCATGGATAAGATTCGTTTAAATAAAATTAATAAAAATAAGTAATATCTTTAAGAGCTTCCTATAATTGTTAGTCAAGAGCTCAAGTCGTCATTTTTTAAAGGAAACACCAATGAATAAAGACAATTTCTTTGAAAAAATATTTTCAAAATAAAGTGTAATTATAATAAAAAAAACCTTGTAAATTCATAAAATCTTTGTGATCTGATAAAATTCAACCAGTTTGAAAATAAAATAAAATATCCAATAAACCGATGATTGGAGCAAAATAAGAATAAATATACAAAATGGAAAATTTATGAATCATATCATTCCTTCCTCACTTGATTGCGAAACGTATTCGATTTCTATGACATCACATTCCCTTGTCAATGCACACGCTTGTTGTGAAAATGAAGCTGATTTTAAGACAAAAAAAATGACAAACTTAAATTCCAGTAAAATAAAACAAAAATTCCGAAAAAATGTTTTTTGTTTAATTTAGTATATATGTAAGTAATAAACTGTTTTCATTCGAAAACAATGTAAAAGTACATATTTCTTCAAGTACTTTTATCAGTAAATAGAATACTTGTTATGAAGCAGTAATCAAGTTCATAAAAACTCTGTATGTTTTGAAAAACAGTTTTGAACAAAATAACGCCAAATATAAACGATATATGAGCTGATTATAAATAACTATAATGAATTTATTTTATTTTTTAAACAACAAAAATTTTGAAAATAATAAAGAGCTTGAAAAGATTTCATTATTTTCATTGGAAATTGCATCTTAAATATATATTATTCACTAGAAATAAACAAAACTAGATTTAATGGATGCTTCTTTCTAATAAAAATAATATAATAAAATTTAAAAAATAAATAAAAATAATTTTATGGAAGCATGCCGATATACGAAAAAAAACCTAGATTGAGAAAGTATAATTTTTTTAATATAAATCGTCTTTTAATTACATTTTAATGGCGAATTCACGAGCATTTGGCTAATGAAATTTTAAAAATTATTCACTTTTCGTAATCAGTAAAATTATCCTCCATTTTATGACCTTAAGCTGGAAAAATTGATTTTTGAAGGATATAAAATATACCAGTTCCTTTAAAATTTAAAATCTTTGATTAGACTGTCATTAATGTTTCATTATAAAACATTCAAAGCTGATCTGGAATTACTACAATATGAAATCATATTGATAGTCGTCTATTCATTAGCTTAATCAAAAATGATTTTTTTCTTTAAAATCTTTGATTTATTAGGAAAAAACCCAATTATATCTGCAAGAATAAAAATATATCGATAGCTGAATAAAAATCGGTTAGAAATTCTTAATTATAGTTTTCATCAGCATTTTTTTAAAGCAGATGATTTAATTTCTCTACAGGAGCATTTTTTCCGTTAAGAATCGGTTTAAATTATATGATTTATTAATCCTAAATTAAAAAATTGTATAAAAATTAAAAACTTAAGCTGTAGACTAAAAAAAGTAGTTCAATCAGGTGTTCAGTACTTAAAGTTCGAAATTAGTATCTTCAATTAACTAACTTGAGCACAGGAAAGTTTTAGGAAAACTTATTGCGTCCAATTTTATGAAATTTCTCTTTTTTTTCTCTCTTAAAAAAATCTAAAAAAATGAAATTACCGTTTTTTATGAAGACATTAATAAATATTTGCTTCAGACTTCATAAATAAGGAAATATTTAGTAAAAAGAAATTTTTCCGTCGTCAAACTAGAAGCAGTCATTTAAACTGATGACTGATTTAGATTTGATTTATAGCTTGCAAATACAGTCACGGCTCCTTCGCAGTTGCTTTTAATTAGAAACTTTCACACTCACCACCCAGAGTTATCTCCCGAGGGGAAACTTTTTCGAGGATGTTTGCGAAAAACACATATATAATAAAAAAACATTTTTGTTTTCCTGATGCGATCACCTAAATTGCTTACGTATATTTATGCAAATTTGAGTAATAGTACTTTATATAGTTAGTTATACGTGAAAAATATGATTGAAAAGGAAAAAGGATTTTTAGTTGAAGTTTGCATTTTTCTAGAAACAATTAATCTGAAATATTCCTAGAAAAAATATTTTTAAAGTTTAATATCTTATAATGATCATTACCAAAGGGAAGTTTTCATTTTGGTTAATGACCTATGGAAAGGTCAAAGATAATAAGTTATCATGAGAAGCATTATGGCAAGTTTTATGTACAATAAACGAAAGCTCTAAAGTGGTTTCAATTACTGGGAAACTACATGGAATTAATGAGTATATTATTATTATATTGCAACTCAATGCCTTATTTATAAATTTAGATCAATGCCAGCCAATTAAATTGAAGGTAATTAGATATTGAAAGCAATGGGAAAAAAATCAAAAACCAATGTGATTCAGACGTAAGAGAATTTTATGCTTAAATTTCTGTGTGTGAGAAAAGAATAAATTTTAAGAACGTGGATAAACCTGAATTATTGTATGTATTTACTGATTCTAAAATGTTAAATTTTAGATGCATTTATAGCGCTTAGTTCATTGTTTCTGTTAATAATTTTTAATTTTTTTATTCGTTAATAATATTATTGATGTCTTTAGAGGTGATAAAACTTTTCATGATTAAAGTTAGGGCATTGTACCACTGTGCAAAATCAATCGCATATTTATGAACACAATAATAAATTTATTTTTAACCCTTTGCACTCCGATGGTGCCTTTGACTCATTAAAGATTGTGTCTCATTTTGAAGTTTTATTTATTAATTTTTCAAATTTTAATTGTTAAAATTGCCTGCATAGTGGTTAAGAGATGTAGATTAACTTTTCAAAGAAATTTGACTCAAAAGAATTATGTATATTTATTTTTCATAGCAATAAAAAATCTTTGTAATAGGTGAATAATTTTGCATCTAATTATTTTTCAAAGTGCAGAGGGATAAATCTAATTTGCGGCCTTGGAAACGTTTCCATCATTCACATTATTTAATTTTTATAAGATTATTGTCATCTAAATCTATAATAAATTATATAATACTATTGTACTTTTTACTTCAAGCGTCGTAGGTTTTTTAAAATTTAAATAAACAGTAAAGGTTTCAAATTAATTCATTTTGTTGGAATCATTCATTCTCATATCGTGCAGCTTGATACATATTTTAATTGCTACTTATTAAGTATATGTAAATTAAAAATTTAGCGATTAATACGTAGAGTGTGTCATGCTAACCCAATGTCGGATTTTATTTCTTGAGAAGTAAAATTTCCATGACGTCCTCATGTAGTGTAAAACATTTTGATGTGGAATGGCTCTATTAAAAATTAATCCCATGTTACTTTCATCCTTCAACATTCATTGTGCTCTCTCTTGTTAATGTAGGCCAAATATTTGCAGTTAAAAACATTTTAATGTAATATAGTATAATTTAAATATTAATATTTTTTTATATTTATGAATAATATGCAATGGGACAAAAACCACAGTCTTTATTGTACATAAAGACCGTGGTTTTTGTTCAATGTGAATCTGAAATACTAAATGTTCATTTGGAATATGTGCAGATTTTCACTAGCTTTTGAATTACATACTGTTAAATTATCTGAACAGGGATTATTCTATATAAGTAACTAAAATTCAATAAACAATTTTTTATTATTAATGAATTTATTCTATTTCTGAATTGATAATCATATTTTATTATAAATGAGAACTACCATGAATTTAATATTAATAATTATATATGACTATAATACAATGAGTCTAAAATTGCAAGGGAAATTTATACAACAATATAGGATTATAAAATATATTTCAGTTCAACTTAGTATATGATTCATGAATAATTTATATCTTATCTTACAGAATAGAAGTGACATGACCATTCGCATCAATCAACAATGATGCTAGTTAAATAGCATGCTAGATTCTTAAATAGTTGATTTGAAACTACCTTCCAGTAATAATAAAGTTTATATTATGCTCCATATACATAATTTAATATACACTACATCCCTGAAGAAAGTCATAACTCTGACCAGATAAGAATAATCCAGACAGTCTGCGGTTCGGCTTATCCTTTCTAAGTAGGTTCAGCATATGCAAGTAAATGCATATTTCACAATTCAGAAAAGTTTCTCCTGTCTATCTTCTGGAAAAAAAATCGAATTGAAAGTAAGGGAAAATTGATGACTTTGGATCTGTGCCAAGATTTTACCGATATCATTTCAATTCTATCAAATATTTTGACTATAACATAAGCAAATTATGTGATAACAATGCTTAAGTTATGTGTGAAATCCTTTTTACAGTTATATTATAAATTTAATTACTATCATGCAGTTTCAAAGTATGTAAATATTTTAGGATAGAAAATTTTAATGGCTATAACTTACTATAATAATTTTATTAAAATAGCTTAACGATAAGATTAAAAGAGTTATTTTTAGCGATTTTCTTTTTGTTTGAAAGTTAATGAAGCTGGTTCACAAACAGTTGCCAAAATTAAACGGTTCAAATCTGTGGGATTTTCTTAATTAGGGAATTTTTTCTAGAAATATTCATTTTCTATATATGTTCTTATCAATTGATCTAAAGGGAAACAATCCAAAGATAGAAAGTATAATAAAACTAAAACTACGTAGTTTATGTATGATATATGAGGACACAAAAACAGAGAAATAGCTGGTACATTGCATGCTATTCACACTTGGATTCATAATGAGTTAACATGTTGTTGTTGTTACTTATGGTAATTGCCTATCGACAAGCCCCCTGCTGACACAGAAGCAGATTTAAGCCGAAAGGAGCGCCTCCTGTTTTGAAGTAGCGCCAACTAGGGCCAAGAATATAACTTAGCTACACACTCATCACATCTGCTTGCACGGCCCCTTTTTACAGGGGGGCACAGTCACACATCTCACAGATAGCCCCATGCCCGAACCGGGACTCGAACCCGAGAAAGATGCTCTACCTCTGTGCCAGAAAGCTGGCATAAGTTATTTATTGTAAATTTGATAATTATAAAAATTATTGTCTAATATTTCTTTCAGAAATTAGTAGTTCAATGATT
Organism: Argiope argentata; assembly: GCA_026289955.1. Classification (NCBI taxonomy): domain Eukaryota; kingdom Metazoa; phylum Arthropoda; class Arachnida; order Araneae; family Araneidae; genus Argiope; species Argiope argentata. The sequence goes on along the minus strand of JAOUZG010039019.1, from coordinate 2,416,286 downwards.
CAATCAAAACAAATCATTTCTTGAACTTAAACGATGGCGCCTTTTTTTAAGGATTTAATTAAGTGTTAAATGTTATTTCAAAAAATAATCGACTGAATTGTTTCAAAAATGTACACACTATAAAAAAATTATGCAATTCGATTTATTTTGTTAAAGCACTTTTCTGTCATTTTTTTATTTTCCAACAACTTGATAATATCAACTTCTTTTTTCTTGGAATGTTCATTTCAAACAGTGGGATACATTAATTCATACAGTAACGATACATTAATTCATTGTTTCATGACTTTTTCAGTCACAACCTTTTATGTTTGCTATCATATCGTCAGGAAAAGTTCGTTGGAATTTGTATAAAGTCTTTAAATAGAATATAAAATGGCAATTAAAATCCAATGGAGTATAAAACTGGAGTTAAAAATAATGCTTTCGATCTTGTCTCGTCCGAGTATGAAACACTTCGATCAATGTCTTGAAGACGGATGACGCCATAAAATGTTCCCCAAAATAAGAAAATACCCAATCACACTTTGAAAAGCAAATTCAATTGAAATTCCAGAGTATTTAAATTGTTTCTTGTTTTTCTTCCGTCTTCGTCCCTAGTTATCTCGATTCGAAGGAATAAGTCTTGGTTGCTGACGGTAAAAAGAACTCCGGATAAGACTAGTCTGCCTTTGTTTTGTGAGGCGTAAAATTGCCATTTGGAGACAGCCTGAAGCATCATCCTAGACTTGTTCTATCTTTTCACTGTCCTAGAGCAACCTGAAATCGAATCATGTTCTACTCGATATCGGAATTCCCGATTGGTTGCGTCCCCCATGACTTGTGACGTCACATTGCCTGACGTCACACGATTGACATCTTAACGATGACATAGTTGAAGAAGGAAATTCAATCATTGCTTTCTCTTTCCGTGGAAAACCTGGCATTCGAATGCATTTTTCTGCATTAAAAAAGGAAATTGAAAGAAATGAAGGTTGAATTTGAAATACTGTACTCAAAATAGAATTATACGTAGTTCACTGTGCAGACTGGTTTTAAAGTTTTTGAAACTAACTTCAGCATCACCCCATTTTTTTACTTTTTCCTTCTGATATATGAAATATGAATAAAAAAATTGAAAATAAATTCCACATTTGATGAATCCACACGATTTAAATTTACAAGAGTAAAAAAAATTAATTATCAATTTCCCTTTATTCAAATAACATAAGGAGCTAGTACATATTTTTTTACACCCAAACTATAAATGTCTGCAGAATTTTGATAGAAACACGTCAAACGAAAGTACTTTCGTACGTTTGCATATAAAAACTATGATTGGAAAAAAACTAATTCGGTGTATAATATTTTGTATACCCTTTTATCATCCAAATTATAAATAGGTTTTGAACTAAATGTATTATCGTACAGACTGTCTGTCGATATTTCTATTCTGATATATATAAAGATCTTTACATAAAACCACAACTAGCTAGATGCATGCATTTTAGTATCTGATATTTTTTCCAAAAATCCTTTTAACATCTGATAGTTGAAAATCAAATATAGTGATTTTTTTAATTAATCATTTTCAAATTTCTTATTAATTATTTTCAAATTTTAAAATCAAATTTCTTATAAATCATTTTCAAATTTCAGTCATTTTTTTTCGTAATTCGATTGAGTTAGTGTAACTAAAAACTTATTCGAATCCGCATAATATATGATTCTGTTAGTACATAACATACCGCTTTTTTTGTAGTTATATGCTTAATAGTCAAGAGGAAACTCTGATTTCACAAAAATATCGTTGCATAAAAATAGTTCTGTATTAAATTTAATATTTTTCTGTGAATTTTATTTTACTTAAATCGTACTTTTATATAACAAATTTTAAAAAAATAAAGACAAAAACACCTTAACTTAATGATTATTTAATTATAAAAATTTCGGGATGAAAATTATCTAAATGAATAAAACTAATTAAATGAAAGGCATGCGAAGAAGTTGCCAATCAAGAATTTCAAACTATTTTTTATATACTTAAGTCTATATATAATTATGTTAAAACTTCCTGTATTCTATATATGGCAGAGGAATATTTACTCTTGCAAAATACATTTATTTTATGAATTCCAATTTTTTTTGTTTCTAAAATTTTTTATCGCCATCTATGATCTAAACAAATGATATTATTTTAACAAAAGCATGTGAAGAATTTCCGTATAAGAGTTTAAAAATATTTTCTGTAACCTTATATAAACATAATAACATTAATTCTTCCTGTATTTTAGATAACACAGGTAAATATTTATTTTTGAAAAGTATTTTTATTTTATGAGTTAATATTTTTGTTTCGAAAACTTTTTATCACCATAAGCGAAAACAGAATTATTTTTTTTTGTTCACGAAACTATGCACGTCCATCAAAAATAATTAATTCCCATATCTAAACTGTGATACATTAACTCAATAATTAATTATGTTTTTATTCATATTTAGTTATACTTAATTTTGAGCATGTATTAAATTATCTGATTTTAATGTGCCTATTCTCTATTTAAGCATTTTAACATGAAATTTATCGTATTTTTAGAAAATATTGCATTTAAAAAAATTATCAACATTTAATGTTTTAGCATTCTCCTATAACTAACTACATATGCAACCTAATTACTAACTCTGTTTTGGTTTCTTCGCATGATTCTTTTTTCAAAATCTTATAAGTACTCCAAAATAAAATAAGGAAATTCGCGTAACGCATTCTAAGTATATCAAGAAATTTGAAATCCCAACTTGATTATATTTGAATATAAACTTACAGTATATTTTGATTGGTGACTATTGTTACTACTTACCAATTCATTATTAGTAGACGAATTTAAAATTGGATGCATAAATATGACTCAACACACTGACTGTATCTGACGCCATTTGATTCACTACAGTGATTCACACTTTCTAAGTATTAAGATAATTTCTTCTCCATTTTAGATGAGAGATAGTTCAGAAGAGATCATCCAATCAGATGTAGGGTACAAATCACGGGTATGAGTCATGTAGAAACTTTCATATTGCTCAAATCAATACTTGAATTATGACACAGTGAACTTCCAATGTTGAAATGACGTCATTTGGCGTATTGGAAAGGGATTATTAGATGCTCCAATATTTCCATAAACTAAGTTCCATTTTAGAATCTGGAAGCCATAATCGAACATGAAACTGTTGTTTTCCAATGATCTGTAATTGATTTAAGTGCTTGAAAATGAGTATTTGCCTCAATACGTGATGATCTACAATATTCTAAAACAATGCACAATCGCTCTTCATTCAAACCTTCTGTGAGAAAGGTACCGAGTCGCTAAATAGGTTTATCATTTCGCTAGATATTCTTTTTTCCTACAATCAATCTGCATCATTTAAAATCAATATTTTTTAATTTTTTCCGATTCAGCGTTTTTTTCTAGTTGGCTAGTTATTTATTTTGCAATATTTCTATGCATATAAAAAGAATCTTTCTTTCTTTTTTTAGTCTCTTCTTCTTTCTTTTTCTTTTTTTCCAAGATATTTTCCAAAATTACGGTATTTAAAAAATAATAATTTAATATTTGCTGAGATTATTTTAATTTAAAGTAGACAATAGTTTTTTAACAAAAAAAAACTGATCACCAGTCGATCTGTTTATTTACATACGCATAAATGTGGTATCTCTAAAAAGCAAAGACTTAAATAAATTACCGTTAATATGTTATTTGGTAATTAAAATACTACTTCGAGCCAAACCTTTGTTCAGTCTTAAGTACATACTAGGTTCTCATCATTATATTACGAAGTACAAAGCGCTAATGTGTAATACTCTGAAAATAAAAATTCGAGCAATTGTGACACTCACGGAATTGCTCAAGATCTACAATTTCAATGTTGGAATAAGGAAGTTATATATTTTTTAAGGAATTTTAGAAGAAGTTCCTAGGGACCATTTCCGCTGGCTCATATTTTAGATGAAATGTAAATTCCAATCTAAAACCATATTCCACACATAATTTGAGCACGTAATAACACATAACACTTAATAAACAGACTGGACATAAATTTGAATCGAATATCGTTGATATGGACTACAATCAATATAAATGCACACAAATGCTATTTTAATAAATAGATACACTGCAGAAAACTTATAAAAACTATAAAAAAGAGATGTAATATTCAAAAAAAATATTTTTGAATAAAATTATAGGAATTTTTAAACGTAATGATGACGTATTTAAATTCATATTTTTCGATTTTTTTCAAAAGAATCAAAATGCTTTCTTACGAATACATTGTACTAACTTATCGTAGAAAATATTCTGCAATTTCGTGCAAAATAACATTTATTTTTTCCGAGTAAACTTTAAGTGGATACGGAAACCCAAACTTTTAGCTCCTTTGTATTAATATAGGGTTTGCAAATATGCTCCTTTTTGTGGGTTCTTTCAGGTTGTAGACGTCTAGACAATATATAGACACTGTTTATAGCTTCGTCAAAAAAAGGACTAATTTTTTTTCTCTTATTGATCAATGTTTGGCAAATAACCTATCAGCTTTTGGTAGGAAAGAAGCTTATTTTAGAAATAGTCTGCTCTATTTTTTACACGAAATTTTTTTTATACAGTTGCATCAGTTTTGGTACAGAAAATCATTTGGTCTTTAAATTGTTAATTTTATTAAAGCAATTTGAAATATAAGTAAAATAAATCAATTCAAAATGTATTTTGTGTAATTAATTCATATTAGTCTAAAAAAACTTTGTATAATAATTTTATGTGCTTGAAATTTATTACATTGTTTGATTCATTTTCTGTACACAATACATCTAAAAAAATTGTCGAAATACTTTAATGTATACTTCATGGTTTAAAATGTATACAAATGAACCAAATACAAAGCTGACGTCCTGACATAGGGGGAACGCGTCTTCCAAATAATCTGGGCTTCCTACGTCCGAATTCCAGTTCGGGCATGGTTGTTTTTCGTCTGTGCTCTATCATTCAGGTGAGTGAATGTGCCTAAAAGTAAAAAGAGGTTATGCAAGCGAATGTGACGAACTTATAAAAACTATAAAAAAGCGATGCAATATTCAAAAAAATATTTTTCAATAAAATTATTGGAATTTTTAAACGTAATGATGACGTATTTAAATTCATCTTTTTTGACTTTTTTGAAAAGAGTCAAGATGCTTTCCTACGAATACCATGTGCTAACTTATCCTAGTTAGTACGAATACTATGTACTAACTTATCCAAAATTGTATATTTGACCCTAGATGGCACGATTGGAAAAATAGGGACACTCATCTTGGCTCTGACATCGCCAAGGCAGGCTTGTTAACAACAACACGAAATACAAACGTATAGTCTCGAAAGCAAAAGGTTATTTTTTTATCAAATATACTTTCAGTGCTGTCATTAAAGCACCATTCTGGTTTATCCATCGTTATTTGCAAGCTTCAAATAATTAACATAGAAAGTATGAATAAGATCATCTCGATGAACCATCAGAAAAAGTGGTGTTAGATTCTGTAAAGCTGTTGTAAACTTGTGGTGAAAGATTTCTTCTTTCACTATATTTCATCTCATTTCGTTCAACGACGATTAACGAACACTTTGAGCACTTGAACGATTGATGAATTGGCGAAAATTAAACAAAACAATGAGAGTACTCCCTCAGAAACTTTCTTTCGAATTCTTCAATAAAGGTATTAGGCTCTTTCCCCTTCATAAAATTGTTAACTTTGAGTAAGGTCATGAAAACCATGGATGGTATTGGTGAAAAATAGTTGCGAAATATATATTTTCGTTGTAGATCTACCATTTATGAGGGATCTAACTTGAGAAGGCGTACTATGGAGACTTCCTTTTTGTTTTACAGTTTCAAACAAAAATTTAACACATAACTACAGTGTAATCCCAAAACCACATACAGAACTTCACTAATTCATTGCGTTTACATGCTTGCAGAAGTATAGACGATCAACATTTTGGCAAATTTGGCTCAATATGGGATAAGAATCTGTATTTTAAATGCTAAACCTGTGTACCCAATTTCATCTATCTAGTTTCTTATCCTCATTAATTTTTAAGTTATTTAGGGCATATATAATTGAGCAGTTTATCAGGCAAACTTTCTCTGATTAGGTGTCGTTCAAAATTTCATAGAATTCGACAAATTCACTCTTAAGCCAATATACCAAATTCCATGTATTTAGATCAAAGCATTTATAAGTTATTGTGTTCACAAAAACAAAATGCTATTTGCTATCAAAAAACATAATGTTATTTTTTTTTTAACTCAAAGTTGCTCAAAATGTGTTTTTCAAATTTACTTTTTTTGCTTAATTTTTTAAAAATATGTTAATTTTTTCAATACTTTTTCGCATGTAAAATTTTCCTCTGAAATTAAGATTTAAATCTTCTGGCATTTGATTATTTCCATATTTATCATTAAAATGCAATAATTACCAGGAACACTCAACCAAATATTCGCAATGGAGCTTATATTCATCAAAAATACAAAAACACTCTATTAGCAGAATTTGCTTATATAAACCGAATATTAATGCAACTTAATATTGTTTTGAGAAATATAACTTCTTAAAGATGGGGGTAACATTTCCATTTTAAAATTTTCAGAACTTTCCATTAGCAGAAAATTAATCTCTAAACCCTATATTAGTACAAAACAATTTCCATCTCGCCGACATAATACTATCTTTTAACTGTGTCTTTCCAAAGCTGTAAATGCATCTGAAAATAGCCTCTTCTATGTCAATTCTGAATACCTCTTCAAACACATGAAGAGGTTAAATTCCGAGCAATTTCGAAGAAATTTTGAAAATGGCTACGACATTAAGATCTAAATTCTTTTGAACTGTAAGTGGTCTATAAGTCTTCAAACATCAATTACTAATGTTTTAATTACACAACTTAATTAAAGTATTAGCTTTCGATATCATCCCTATTTACAAATTTATAAGAGCTATCCGATGTCGCTACTTTAAATTTTTCGGAAATTTCTGAGCTGTGGCATTAGAATCTAAGTAATTTTGAACAAAGAGCATTTATAAATCTTCAAACGTTAACTACTAATACTTTAATTAAACAAGTTAATTAAAGTATTAGCTTTTAATACCCACAGCTATTTGCAAATTATACAATGCTATCACGGGTCACTACTTTAACTTTTAAAATAACACTGATCTTACATTTCAATAACATTTTAAATTCATAAATGTTTTTTTAAGTTAATATTTATGCAGTGCAATCATCAGAGTAAAAATTCAAGCAAGTCTTTTACTAATGTGATATCTGATACAGGTTAAAATATTAAAGTAGTTGTTCAGGAACATTTGCATGCAAAGAGATTACTATAATTTAATATAACGGTCATTTTAAATCAAAGTTTTCTCAAGAAATAAAAATTAAAATTTCTAATAATCACTTGACATATTCTTCTTTAAAACATAATGTTATTATCATGAAGAGAACCCAATCAAGAATTTTACTACTGAAACATCTCCTACAGGTTAAAATGTAAAAACCATCATTCAGAAAAACTGCATACGTTGAAATTACCATCATTTTGAATAATCATAATTTTAAATTACATATTATTTCAAATTAAAGTTTCTCGAGAATAAAGAATTAAAACTTCTAATAATCGCTTAGTTTTCATATTCTTCTTTGAAACACAGTATTATTATTATTATCAGGAGAAGAATTCAAGCAAGTGTTTCAAGACGGTGGAAGATTTCATATTGGTCAAAATTTCATAAACAGCGATTCAGCGGTATTTGAATGTGTGTATGTATATTAAAATCATTTAATACCCATCGCAAAGTACGGCTCCTAAAAGATAAAAGTGAAACTTCCTAGAACTTTTCCTTTCAACTAAGGAAAGTGAATTTCTAAAGCTTTGATTACTGTGAAACAAACTCCAGCTCTCCGACCCAATATTACTCCTTACTAAATGTGTCTTGCCAAAGCTATTCCTTTTCATCCATTGCTTTATCTATCAAGGCACATGTCGAAAGCTCTGGAACACTCCTGGAAGATTAGCTCCTGGCGAGCATATTTTAAGATAACCATTCTTTGGAAAAGTTTTGATTGGCGAGAATTGGTATCCAAAATGAGTTTGCGGCTGCCGCTTTTGGCTAATCCTTCCTTGGCTAAGAAAACCAAATATCGATTGGGCAGGGCGGCTAAGTCCTTTGCCACACTTCTCCCCTTATACTGCTTCGGCGCGCTGGTTTCCATAAATGTGGCTTGAGGGATTAATTAATTCTATTCAATTAAGAAGGATTTCGCTTTTCCGTGCGCAGAATACCGTTAAATAAAACCAGGTGGCCATTGTACTAAGTCATTTCAACTTCTTTTAAGACTAAATTTTTTTTCCGGAGATTATTTTAAACAAAGATTATTCTGAACTGAAAAGAAAAGTAGAATTGATAAGCATAAGTAAACAAAAATATTCCGGATAAACAACACAAGCTGCCTTCTAGAATTACTGCATCAACATAATAAAAGTGCTAGTAATTGAAGTTTAGAAGTATATCAGTTCGCCATGAGCCTGCTTCAGGGGATTAAGGCTGTATCTAACTAAGCTGCTTATTAAAAGTTGAAAGCATTTAGAAATATCAGTGGCTTAATAAGCGAGTTTGCCATGTTATGATAAGTTAATTAGCTACCATAAAGATCACAAGAGAACAATAACGTTGGTAAGATATATGCAGTTTATGTTTTCTAATAAATTAACCTCTTTATAAAGTAATTTCATTTTATTATCGCATATTTCACAAACAGAAATTTATATAAATTGTTAAAAGTATTTAAAAGGTTTTCTGGATATGCTGTAATAGCATAACAATTATATCAGAATATACCCTGATACAAATATTGTTTCAAGTTTTTTGGCAAGGGAGATGTATTTAAAGCCTTTAATATTATTTACGTTATTTATTTCATTATAAATATCGCGTTCTTATGTATACAGTTTATTGTTCATAATAAAACTAAATACTAAATTGTTATGAAATATTTTTCCAATTTTAGAGAGCTCCAGAGGAAATTTTGGTGCTCAAAATAATACAAAATTTGAACAATTATTATTTAAGATTAAGTGCTTAGCATTTTTAATAAAAATTATTAGTATCCAAATTTGCCAATAGATGACACTGTAACTCGAAAGGAATTTGGGTGCATTACGTGAACCAAATGTCTAATAACGTTATTTTTTTTAACAAACCGCTAGAATGATCTTCACAAAAGTTTCTCACATAATCTCCAATACCCCACAAAAAATACGCGCCTTGAGTAAGAAAGAGAATGCCTATTCGGACTCCGGTGTGCAATAATTAAGAAATATTAACCTTTGAAGCGAAATCAGCATTTTTACTGAATACATCATATAATCCGTGACTAGTTTCATGACGACTAATGCCTGGCATAGCGTTGATTGTAATTAAAAATTAAATTTGTGACTTTGCCGCATTTTTCTTACCAATTAAAACCAAAGTTCGACACAGAATTATAATTGTAGTCACATAATAATATAACAGATTTAATATATTTAATTATTGCGTTTTTGAGTTATAGTTTTTCGTGGTTTTGAAAACAAAAATAGATTATCAACACCGTGTTGCATTTAGATTAAAATTTTATGGGTGTCTACACAATAGATATTAAATCTGTTCAGTGAATTTTATCTGCCTCGCTCCTTTTGTTTTGTTGTTACTTAGTTTACTAATTTTCGAGCAGCTGGACAGTCAGATTTTCTAAGAATGGATTTTACTCAAAATTTAATAGAAATTTAGGAATTAAGGACAAAGACCATACACCAAACTTCATTCATCCATTTAAAAGCTTCGATACTTACGTATTAGACTGTCGATCTTTATAGTCAAATTTGAAGGCATCGCTAATGGGTTGCTAAACCGCCAATAATGACAAAAAAAGCCGCCATTACTTTCAGTCCCTGATTTTGGATGCTTTCTTGAGTACCAGTGCAACTGCACTTCTACTCAGTCTGATATAATAACAGAGGTGAGGGGAACCCTGAGAAAGTTTGCTTTTAAAAAAGCGAATTGGATTTGGCCAAAGGGCCGCGTGAGATGAATTTTATAGTATGGTGTTTAAGCGTGAGTAGATGATTATGCGGCAGGTAAAAAAAAAATCGGCATGTACGAGTAAAAGAGATTATTAAGGCGGCTTGAGAGGAAGAGACCATTTTGTGGTGGCGTATGGGAAGTTATATTTGCTCTCACAGATGGCATAGGAAGTTTGGATGGCTATTGTGGGGTTTGGATGATTCTTGAGGCTAGTGAAGAAGTTTCTGGAGAGTTTGGTGATGAAGGTTTCGATGACTTCAATTTTTAGATCCTTGTGGATGACTTCGTTCCTGACATACCAGGGCGCGTTAGTGATAATCCTTAGAATTTTGTTCTGGAGGACTTGAATTTTGTTTCTGTGCGTTTTGGCAGCGAGCCCCCAAATTTGGGCTGCATAGGTGAGTATGGGCCTAATTACTTGTTTATACAGCCTGACTTTGTTATTGAGCGAAAGAGGCGAGTGACGTCCAATAAGGGGGATGAGTTGATGGATTTTTGCCCAGAACTTTTTGGAGTTGTAATTCACATGGTTTTTGAATGTAAGTTTCGAATCCAGGATGAGGCCTAGATATTTCACTTCAGTGTCCCAAGGGAGGAGGTCTTCAAAGAATGTGAGTTGCCGAATTGTTTTCCTGGGGTGACCTTTGCGGAAAATGATAGCATGGGTCTTGTCCGTGTTGATGGATACACGCCAATGAGTGCACCATTCTTCTATTTCACTTAGGGCTTTTTGGAGCGTTTTGGAAACAAAGTTGGTAGTGCTGCCTTGGACGAGGATAGTAGTATCATCGGCAAATAGACAATTAATAATGGGGTCAGATTTTGGGATGTCAGCGTTGAAAATGCAATATATGAGTGGACTAAGAGCGCTGCCCTGGGGCGTGCCAGCTTGGATTTTACCTTCGGCAGATAGGGTTTGTTGGACTTTGACGTGAAAGTCCATTACTTTAAAAATAGGTCAGACCTTAACTGTCGTTTGCCATTTTGTTGATTTCGTTGGCGTCGATGGTTTATCGCTAAATTTGAATCCGTCACCAATGAGTTACTAAATCGTTGGCGTCAACGGCCTAATAGGTAAGCACAAAAGCTTTTTTAAAATTATCTTTGCAATAGACTAACGTATAAACAGATAGACAAACATAATGCTCAAAATGCGTGTTTCGAACTTAGGGAGGTCTAAAACGTGCAGATTGGTCAAATTTTTGCCTTCTTATTTTTCATGATTAAGGTACTATACTTCGTATACTTGATAGTAAAAAAATATAAAAGGCTTTGTTTATATCATTAAAAGAAAGTAGTGGCACTTTAATATGTTTCCTCTATCTGCAATTTCGATTTGCAAATTCAAAAAAAATTGTCTATTAATAAGTTTCATTAACGTTACTTTAGTTTCTTTTCTATTAGCTCATCCATTACTTTATTTATGAGGAATAAAATTATTCCCTGAAAAGATATGAAAAGTACAAATTTTAAGTCTTGTTAAAATGTTATTCAAATAAAAACTATCAATTCAGGTCACTTTATCAAGTCAGGCACTTGATGAATTGAGAATAATAAATAACTTCTACTCATCGTACTGAATAATATAATATATATCAATCTGATATATTAAAACATGAGCCCGTTTAGACGTCGAAAAAATTATCTCAGATTTGATTGTCAATGATTGACTAACGAAATTGGCAGAGTGGTTAAGAATTATATATATATATATATATATATATATATATATATATATATATATATATATTGTTTTCAGTATACTTTAGACGTATGTGTATAATATCATTAGAAACTCTCTTCCTTTGCAGTGGTATCATGCCTATTTATAAAGTTCATGAAGACTCAAATCAAATCTAAAGGCTACATACGGACTGACACAAATAAAGATCCATTCACAGAAAAAAAAATTAATGCTGAATACAAAATTAAAAAGTACTCAAAGAAAATATCAGCAATAACCTTCAATTTTGACCTTGAAAGGAGAATATGATGAATCAGCATAAATTAAAACTAAACATTACAAACATCAGCGCATTGATCTTCACTATTTATCCATGCTCAGATTTAATAACACACTGATAAATCTGTCAGTTTAAATATTTAAAAAAATGCATTTTTCACTTGCTAAAATCAAAAACCGAATTTTGAATTTCACGTCCTATAATGAAACAGACCGAAAGAGCGCAGGATATTTTTAATTCCTCTCAGCTTTATAGATGGAGAGCAGTTATATATATTGATTTACAAGACATGAAATGTATTGGAACTATTCGTAAAATGAAATTTCCCTACTTCCGTTGAAAATTAAAAAGCTGCTAAAACATTTTACCATTCATTCGTTTATCATTTCGATAGTAAGTAGGATTAATTAAATATGCATGCATTTATTCGTCTTCTTTTTTCGGTTTGGGGAAATATTAAACATTAATTGAAAATTTGTTTCCCCCTATTTCTTCTGTCCTTGAAATTTCTGAAATTGCATGCGAGTTTTATTTTGGAAAGAAACAGAATTATCATTTCTTATTGAAATCACTACTTTATTTGTTTTAGTTTACATCTTGAACATTATCATTAAAAATAAACTGATTACAAAAACAAAATTAATTGTTAATGATATTTACAATAAATGGCTATAAAAGGGCCATTAGTTATGAATTAGATCTATGACTATCTTTCACTCACTTACTATTTTTTTTCTTTCCGATTCTGTCTATTTAAAGAAAAAGACAAAAAAGAAGAAATAGAAAATTGCTTTGATTTAGTTTTGCAGGGAACACTAATTACCCTTCAAGACAGCTTTCCATTAGAAGAAAACTAATTTCTTTACTTATGGAACTTAGTAAATCTTAATGTCAGATCATTACAGTCTTATACTTACTGCTCTGTGTTAATTAAGAATAAAAATTGCCCTCGATGTACAAATAAAAGATTGATACAACTGACAGTTGTTTGAGAGCCAGTTAATAAATAAATTTCTTTTCTTTTCTTTAATTTAATCGAGTTATGTTTTGCCCTTTCATTTAAAATAAATTATATCTTTGCATGTAAATGAATAAATATTCGAATTTAAAAATTTTAAGAATTTTTCTCTGTGTAACGAAGCAAAACTTATTATAGTTACTTATAAAATCAGGAGATTTTATGTTGAACTTTTTTGTAAGCAGTTTTACTAAATGTAAACTTGAAATGAAATTTTGAAGCTTTAGACATGCTTACTAATTTAATAATTTCAGTGTTTATGTAGATAATTCAGTTGCAAATGTTACAATTGGAGTGCTAATGTAAACTTTTCAATTGTTAACGTAGCGACTGCAATGTTAATGCAGATATTTATAAAGAAGATATTATTCAGAAGATATTATTCAGAAGATATTATTCGAGATATTATTCAGAATTAGAATATATATATATATATATATACTTTAATTAAAATGAAGATCATTGAACACTGAAGCTTCTACATTAAATAATTATAGAACAATCTTGGTGTAGATAATGTATCAACTAAAATAAAACTTCGATCTAAATATTTGCTAGACGAAAAGGTAAAATATTATTCTATAGTATATTAGTAGTATATTAGTAATTATAAGAAACAAGAAATATACGCCCTTCTTAGTACAAATTAATTTTTTTTTAATCTGAATCTGGCGATCAAGAAAATAACACTAAAAAATGTGAAGCAGTAATATAAATAGTAAAAATAAATTGAAATTTGAATTATATTCGTCATATAATTTTAAATTTTTACTGAATAGATAATAAATGTTCATTTTTTAGGATTTTCTTTGCAGCTCGATTTTCTTGTTGATTAGCTTTCGTTGTCTCGAAATTTTATGATTTTGTTTTGGCGTATTATATTTTGCATGAAAAAATAACATGATGCTTATCAAAAGAAGTTTATTTATTAATTATTTTTATATTTTTCTACATTTAATTCTTTATTATATAATCATAAATTAATATTTTAAAATATTATGGATATCACTTTGTCATGAATTCAGTACCATGTAACAGTTACCTTAGAAATAAAATCAAATAAAACTAATTGATCTTCTAATAATTTATTTCTGGTTATATTGAAATCTTTCATTGTTACCGGGAGCATGAAACTGAACAAAATTGCTGAACTGTTTTACATTTATAAGATGAATGGAAAATTCATTAAAAAATGCTATTTTTGGAAACATGAAGCAAGTTTAGTGAAGCAAAAAAATTTTTTTTTAATAATTCATACTAATAGTTGAACTTAAAAATTGTTGATTTGAAACGTTGGAGTGTATTATAATTAAAATAATTATAATTTGAACCCAACACTAGATGTATCACTAAAATAAATTTCTTTGAAATTGCACAAAACCGAATTTCACACTATAAGAGTAATTCTAAGTCATACAAATCTAATATTTTTCGATTCCTACAATTAGTTCAAGCTCACCTTTATATATATATA
>JAOUZG010039019.1:2297762-2401601 GCA_026289955.1 Argiope argentata | reverse complement strand
CGATATATATATATATATATATATATATATATATATATATATATCGTTAATAAAAGGCTTTTTATTCATCCACTCAAGTTCAAATACATTTTTTTAAAATTTGTAGTGGATGACACTTGATACTAATACAGTTATTTCAACTATTAATTCATTAATTAAACTTAATTATTCATTCAATTCCTATTATTAGTTCACACTCTCCCTGTATATATATTTAATTCAAATTTTTAATCGTTATTAAAATACATTTTATTCATCCACTCAAGCTCAAATACAATTTTTAAACTAAACATTTAAAATAAAAACTAAAACATTGAAAAAAAACTGTTTAAAATAGTTCCTGTATTTATTTATTTTTTACTTTTTTTAGAGATGTTGAATTTGTTTAAACATGATATTCAATTTTAAAAGGCTCTTTTTCTTCAAAAAATAAAATGTTGTTGTGTCAAATGGCACTTGTCATGGACAAGCCCGCCGCTGAACCCAGCAGCAGATTAAGCCTAATGAAGCGTCTCTTGTATTTGAGTAGCGCCAACTAGGGCCAAGAGTACGACTTTGCTACCCACTCACCACATTCGCTTGCACAACCCCTTTTTACATAGGGGCACATTCACACATAGCACACAGAAGAACAACCATGACCGAACCGGGACTCGAACCCGGGACCTCCAGAACACGATTAAGACGCGCTACCTCTGTACCAGCAAGCCGACAAAATGAAATATTAAAATAAATATACTTGAATAAAGAACTACAATAACCTGAAATTAACTTTACGTAAAGTACTTATTATTAGAGATTCAAAGCAATGCTTTTTCTTGCAATATCAACCGTAGGAATATAATGATCTTGGGAATCTTCAATCAGATGTTTAATTTTAAATTATATTAAATGCGTTGTCAAAAAAATAATTATAAATAATTAGATATATTTTTGTATAACAATCAATCTAACTGCTAACAAACATTATTTCCTCATATAAGTTTTTTCTATAAATGGAATAAAACCGTTCAAGTATCAAACAAATCCAAAAAAAATTATTAAAAATTTAAAAGCAACATTTAATTTTGAATATTTAATAAGAAACAGTGTTTTGCTTTGTTTTAAATAAAATATTAGCTTTACCTTTAGTTTCCTGACATTTCACATTCTCACAAAATGCTACAAAATAGCTCTGACATTCTTTAAAGTCAGTGACACTTTTTACTAAACTTCCGAGACAAGTTTCTTCGAATGATTTTCCCCAACTCTAATATCCCATTTCTGAATGAATATTTCAGCAGCCCTTCCAAAAATCTGCACTCCAGACGAGTAAATCACTTTTTAAAATCCTCTCGAATTTGCGCTGCATCGATAAACATACAAAGTGTGAGTCTGAACTCTTGTTTAAATGCGCCGTTCTCCTTTTTCCCAACAGAAATATATTTTTAAAAAAATCCAAACTACTTTACTTTTTTAGAAGCAGAAGAAGCGAAGTCGAAATGCCTAGACTTAAGGGTAAGAGAGGGGGGAGGGCAAAGCAAACTTTGTTCCCACATTTTCCCTTTAAAAGAAATCTATTCCTCCATTCTGGTAGCACCCATCTCACGCGGTGAACTTCACTCCAGCGTTTTACTCTGGAGGATATATCTATATGAAAAAAGTAGAAGAGTTAGGGGGGAGAGATCGACAACACAAAGAAACATACGATGGAGCCGTTCTAATACCAGACTAGACTGTCTGACAGATATATGGACGATCCTGGAAACTGTGGTAATTGAAATGTGGTGTTCCCGAGGAAATGTAAACTGGGGCGAGATGTTTAGTCTGACAGCCTGTCAGGTAAAGACTAAGATTTACGTCTCTGCTGTTACCATTGCTCGTCGCTGCTGACAAGGGAGGAAGATTGACCAAATTCTACCTCCCCTCTATTGAAATGATGTCAAATACTGCATCATGGAATATACTAGCCTGATTGGGGATAGCGCTCCCTAAGCTGGCTCCCGATAACGTAATTCAGCGTTCATATCAAATGATTATCTACATAGGCCTCGAAGATAACAACCTACTACCATTCTATTCGGTGGCTAATCCCAAAGGTACGGATTGTTCAGTCACTGATCGGCTCTAATTAAAAAGTTAAGTTTGGCGCCCGAAGCACTGGCTAATTCGCCATTCAAATACCGAGTGCCGTTAAGTGTCATTCATGGTGAATGGAAATCGTGATTAAATTAAAACGGACCATCGTGTGGTGCGCGGTGATGCACTTAAATATTCGCAAGAGAGGATATATTACAGGCTTTTCCCGAAATGTGCGAATACTTGCTTTGTATGATGAAATTTAATGCTGTGTGTGTGTAAATTTTTGATGCATGGAAAAATAATTGTTAGCAAAGATGTGTTTCAATAAATAACAGATCGGTGAAGCATTTTTTGCAATTCAAAGCAATGACAAAAGATTTAATTCCTTTATTCTAAAATAAAGTCATTTTCATGAAATCTTATAGAAAGATGTTAAATCAATGAAACTATTATTATAAATCCTTTAAATATTGCTATTTATATATTTCATTTTAGTCGATAGCTCTAGGATTTGCATCAACACATTAAGATATTTTTACTGTACATTATGTACATGAAGAATATGATTATTGTTCACTTGTCAGCACCATTATCGACAGCTGTTATTACAAAAAAATTTTTTATCTTAAATATATCAAACAGAAAACCATACGTAGCCTTACAGTGCTGTATGAATTAATTAAATTTTGCTTGTAATTCAAAGATATAAATAGGTTTTCAAACGATATATGACATATCAAAAAATCAAACATGATTATTTGGCTCAACATAAATTCAAATATCACAATCATAATTGTGGAATTTCAATAATGATTATCTACAGTATAAAACTAGCAGCACTTTTTTTAATTCAAACCTAGTACATTATATTCATATAAAGCAATTATACCCTTACGTTACTTTTTGTAAAAGAATTTTAAATTTTAATTTAAACTTTTTGATGAAATTTTCTGTTCATCGGAAAAGTGGACTTGGTTTATTCTATTCTTTACATTCGATGGCCATCCCCAAAAGCAGAGATTTCTTACTTATTGATCGATTTTGATTTAAAAAATTAATTATCCTGCGCCCAAAGAACTTTCTAATTCGTCATTCAAATACAAGGTATCTTTAAGTGTCATTTATGGCAAACGAAAATTATGACTAAATTAAAATAAGCCATCGTTAGCTGCATGTTGAAGCATTGTAGCATTCGCAAGAGAGAATATATGATATAATTTTGATGGAATGTGAGACTGTTTATATCTTTCAGTCATAGGAAACAATTTAAGGGCAGGCATCTTTTCATAATAAAACTTGTCTGAAAATAAATGTTTTCATGAAATAATAATGCCAATTTTCTAAAATGATGAATTTAAGTAAGCAAAAAATATTCGCTAAAATTTATTTCCATAATAGAACTTCTACGATAAAATGTTTGAAATATTGAAGAAAACCCTTTAAAGATAGAAGTTTATGAAAATCAAATCATTTGAGCAATATAATTTTTTTATTGGGGTAAAGGTTGTCGAGGAGTCAGAAACCTGTACACTATTCACTTTATCTACTTATCAACATACTAATCTGATAGAAGAATTAGCGGGAGTGGTCTCCACAAAACTTTCTCGCGTACTCACTAAAAAGAGTGTTATCCCCTAGAACATCTTGAATGGCATTGGCATAATAGTTATAAAATATTTTCTGGCTTCAATTAAGCGTTTTTACTGAATCAATCGTTTCTCCTTGGCGAGTTTCGAAGCAATACATTCTTGACACGCAATTAATAGTTCCGAAAATAGAGTTTGTATTTTATAAGCCTTTTTCCCAACTTATTGAAAAAAAATTGACACAAAATTACATTTTTAGTTACAAAATTCTATAATCTATTTGAAATATTTAAGATACTAAATTGTTGAAATGCTGCTTTAACATTTTTCTGAAAGAGTATAAACCGGACGAGTTTATCCCTTGTTGGATTAAGCTCAAACATTGATAAATGTCTATACTATAGATACTTAATTTTATCTATCTAGCTCTCTTTATTTTGCAGTTATTGTGTAAACTTATATTTGAAAAACCAGACAGACAGGCTTCCTTCGAACAGCTTTTCTCATAATTTCATAGAAATTAGTATAAAGATCGTATAGACGTTTCATTAACGAAACATATAGACGTAATTATTATGAATATCGTATAGACGTTTTATTAACGAAATGTATAGACGTAATTGGTATAAAGATCGTATAGACATTTTTGAGTTATGTTTGTCACAGGGAGGTAGACGGATATTTTCCAAAATTTTGTTTTTCTAATTCAGAGAGGTCTAAAACGTGTAGATTTATCAAAATACCAAGCTCGAATTTTTTTGAAGCTTACAATACTTCCTTTGTACAGAATATACAAGAAAGTAATAAAAGTTCAATTTTTGAGTGATTAGAGACATTTTGGAACAAGTTCTGCTTCGAAAATTAACAGAATCATAGCTAAATTAACTATGGGTATCATAGTGATACACTTTTGTGCAGTACCTTTTTTATTTGGGAATTTAGAAAATAATTATTTATCATATATAACTCCAAGATTTTCTATCTGGACATTTACTTATTTTAGATGGACATTAATTTAGTTGGACATTTACTTATTCCTTCTTTATTACCTTTTGAGTTCATAACTAAGATAAAAGAAAATCCCCTCTGAAACCTGAAAGGGTTCTTGAAATCGATTTTAAAACATTTTTGTGAATTAAAAGAATGGCAAAAAAAAGCGATGAGTGAAAATTAGTCATTAAACGGAAGCCTTTTGTTTTACTGAAACATTACTGATCTTCTTTGATCATAGAACTACATACATATATATTATTTGGAGATAAATGAAAAGATTAGATTAAAATATTCTAAGAATTCACTATACTGAAATAAAATATAATTTTGAACTAAAAAAATTCCTTCGTAATGAAAGAAAATTTAATCCACTTTGGAAACTTTTCAAAATCAAGTACATAAAAAAAGATTAGAAAAACATCGTTTAACATTTCAATGTTTAAATTTGCTTTAAAAGATTTAACCACAAAAAGAAGATTATGTTTTTTTACAAAGTATTAATTGACAGTTATTGGAAGACTACCAAGCAAAATTTTGAGCGTAATAGAATTAAGTGAGATTTTTTTTAACGTTTTTTGTAAAAATAATTTATCCCGGCTTATGCTTTCAATTTCTGTAAAGAATCTTCATAAATTGTTCACTACAGATAGCTATAATGGACATTTTTTAAAATTTTCTTTTTTCTTTTGATTTCCCTACAAATTCTTTCCTTTAAAACTGGCAAAAAATCTAAAACCCAAGAAGAACGGAAAAGAAATGCTTTCAACCTCAAGTCTGTGCAACAATGAATTTTTCTAGTGAACGATTCGGTCACACGCACTCATATTCTACTAGCCTGAAGCTAATTTAATCTACTAAAGACTTCTATGTGCATGATACTTATTTACGTTCGTCAAAAATAATGATAAAGAAACCACAAATAGAAAATTATAATGGCGAAAAATTGTTTTAAGCCCTTCTGGTTATAAATATATATATTCAGACCAATTAATCACCATGTTTAGATCGTAACTTTTAAAATAAAAGTCGTGTTAAAGAAATATATCGAAAACAAATGGAAAATTATTTCAATTTTGTGAAGAACTGTTTTGATAAATGTTAAAGCATTGTTGTTTGTTCTATTCAATTTTTTTAAAACAAAATATTACTTCTACAAGAAAGAAAAAAACAATGAATGAATTGTCTATTGTTCTAAAGTAGAGCTTCATAACTGAGTTTCTAAAAATGCTTTATCTTTCATGAAAGAATCCTGATAAAATAAATTCGAATTCAACTTAAAGCACAAGAGTTTTGATTTTATTACTTTTCTTTTTTCCTAAAAATTTATCTTTCGATATTGATGAATTCCATAACTTTATTTGTTTCAATTAAGACGAAATAAGATGTCACTTTTAAAAAATCAGGTGAATCTTGGGATAGGTTATTCGAAATAAAGAGAGATAGAAAAGAGAGCAGAGATAGAAAATCATCAATCTTCAAAAATCCAATAATCTCTAAACGTTTATCGTATTCTAAAAAATGAATGTGTTACTTAATGAAAAAATTGATGATGAATTGATTGCATTTTATATTTATGATAATGATGATGATAATTACGAATTTTGCTTAATGCAATGATGCACGTTTCTAAAAAAGGCAATAAGAGCGCATTTCTTATAAGAGCACAATGTTCTACCTTGTTTATCAGAATAAATGCAGGCTTCATCAATTTGCAAAATATTTATTTAGGCGACATTTATATATTTCTTGAATCATTGCTGCTTATTCTTATAACGTTAATTCAATTTGCTTATTTCATTGGTATTACGAATTTTTGACATTTTTGTAAAAAAAATGGTTTAATTTTTTGAAAATTATAAGCAGTGAATAGGGTAGATAGAATTATACATAACAACATTGAAACTAAATAAAATTATACAAAAATATTTGATGAGCATAAAAGCTTAAATTTTTTTTAATCAGTGAATTTTCGGTTTTGTGAAATAAAAAAGTTTTTATTTAAAAATCTTGCAATTTTTATTTAGATAAAATTTAAGTAATATTTTGCTAAAAAACGTATTTTTATTTTACCTTTAAGCTTTTCATACCTTTTTCCTGTTTATTATCGAGATAAAAACATTTTTACAACAAAAAGGAGGAGTGATTTCTTTTTCTTTGCCACCTGAAGTTAGGAAAAAGAAATCACTCCTTCTTTTGCAAAATTCGGACTTTTATGAACCATACTAATCTGTATTACACAGAAACCGAAGCCCTCCGATAAGTATCCTAAATATAGGAATGTGAAGCTCCCGGTATGATGGTTGACTATTAGTAGTTTGGAATGAATAGTAACAGCGGGGAGTTAAGTTGCACAACCGATAAAGGGGCTTACCTCCTAAAGGAGGGCTTGTTTCGTGGCTGGTGATGATCATAGTACTCTAGTCCACGACTTATTACTGTCGCAGCGTTCAGATCCTTCATCAAACTCTAAAAACCATCGGAAAAGGCGAGTGTAACATTTTTGCTATTATATGGGAACATAATTCCATCAAAGCATCTCAGATGGTGAGAACAAGTTGCAGGATAAATAAAAAGTCATCATTTCCCTAATGGATACCAAAATGGTGCAAAGTCGAGTTACCACACTTCCAATTGTGGGCAGGGCTACTTAAATGATAGGTGAATGTGTGGGTTGTGCCGTAGTGATAGGTATTTTGCATTCAGACCAGTGGCTAATTAACTGCAGTTGCTTCAAGTCATTTAGATCACCTCTTAGACATATATCAGGTCAGAAGACCCATCGCCTTTTTTTGTCTGTGAACCTATTAATTATATAAAATTGCAACTTAAAGAGAAAAGTTTCCTATTAATATTCCTGATTTCTAAGAATAAATATTCTAATTTGTACATAAGCCCTTTATTTAATATACCATTAAACCTTAAATAGTATAATTGTTCTTTTATCACAGAATTCTCAATTTTTTACTTCGATTAAATCTTCATGATGTCGAAATAAAATCATAATAGCAGTAAATTAATTTTTCATAAAATTCTTTACTTTTGGATTATAAAAAAATATTTTTTACTTCCCTAGCAAATCATGTTTAAATGCTTTTTCCTTCTTTTTTTTAATACATTTCATAAATAATAAATAATTTAAAAGTATTCATCAATATGGTGATTAAATGAAGCTAAATATATGATACCATTATTTAATTAAATTATTACAATATATGATAATTAATAGTTCTAAAAATATTAAAATATTATATTGTCATCGGAAGCAAACAGCTATTCAAAATTTTAGAATTCTAATGCATCTGGAAGAAGGTAAAAAATTTGTTACAAAATCCAATCACTATAAACACGAAATATTTCGAACTAAGTATAGGAATTTAATAATTGATTTTGAATCTTTATGTTAAATGAATATTCAGTCAATAATCTTTTGATTTCCTCACACGTGCCGTAATATTTATTAATCATATATAATTTGATTTTCTCTTCACTTTTCAATTCATAATATGAAGGAATTTATAATTAAAATTCTTTAATTCTGGAAGAATAAGTGACAGCTTCAAGGCAGATGCAAACTAGGTTTGAAATCCCACTTAATGCTCAGGAAGCGCATTTCCATATGTCTGAGATTTGAATTCCCTAATACGGTTCCATGAAAAGTAGAAATATCTATCAGTTGGATCAATTATAATGCTTATCAGATGCGACAGAATGTCGTTCAAGTAGAAAAATGAATTAGTAAAGGAGGTTTGACAGTGTAATTTCTTGCTACAAATCCGCGGAAAATAATGCGATGTAATGTTCCCGCTTTAACTAGATAAATGAAACAGATTCAAACAATTTATCAAATGAATTAAATTAATAGATTGTCTGAGCCAATTTTTCAGTTTTATTCGGAGTTCATAAGGGGTAATTTTATTTGAGCATAAAAATGAATTGAATTTATTTCTATCAACTCCGTATCAACATCATTCAATACTTCACTAAGTACTTGTTTAGTGGAATTAAAAAAAAACTGTTTGACAGATTATAAATCTAGGTTATAGTTTGTCCAAAAATGTAAGGAATATTTCTTCCCTTTTAGTCTTTGAATGCTTTAATTCATTAGAGTTAAAGCTATGAGGAAAGAGAATAAAAGAAAATAGAAATGATATCTTCTGAACAAAGAGTCGTACGCTTAGGTTCAAAAGTTGTCTAAGTTAGAGGGTGAAAATCCTTTTCCAATTCTTAAATTTTTATGTATTGCAATTACTGGAAGCTTTTAATTAAAAATTAAAAATTCTTATGTTATGATGACATGGTTGTGATTTTCTCTCAAGGTAAAGAGTAAAAGAGAGATAAATGGCCACTCTAAGACACAGAAAATATTTTTTTATACATATAAAAACTGAACTTATCTGGAGAACGTGATGATTATATTGCTACTCTAAGCTTATGATATTAGATGAATGATAATCGTTCCATTTACCCTAAGCTTATGATGTTAGATGAATGTTAATCGTTTCTTATTTATGTCTTCGTTTTTTTTAGATGAAAGAAACTAATGAACGGATGATATAAAAAATGAAGGAATTTGTGGGAACTTTGATTTCATTTTAAAACTTGGAAAATTAAATTTTTACTTTTCTAAAAGGCATGCATGCTGTAAGGTAATTTATCTATTTATTTTTTACATTTTAGGACTTTATTTCACTTTTGGTATTGCAGTACTTTGATTTCATATTGTGGCATTTATTGGTAATTAGTTCTTTGACATATGATTTAACACTTCAAATTATTCATATTTTCTGCATTTTCGTTATTGCATTTGCAGTATATTTTACGTTAATCAGAACCGAGGTAACATTTTCTTTGTTTTTCTGCAAAATTCCTCACAGTCTCTAATAGCGCCTTACATCTTCTTAGTAATCCCTCAAGGGGAGGGGGGAGGTCAGAAATAAGGATGAGAAGCTGCTGGAATGGAGGTGTTTCTCCCCGTTGTGGTGAAATCAGAAATTGTGTCGGTAAAGCAACCATCTATGGAATGAACCTCCTACGGGAGGGATCATGCTGTGATCGGTTATTACTTTTAGGTTTCAACCATAGTTCCCTCTAATGCTGTCGTGGTGCTCCGATCATTCAGATTTATCCGAATGCTTAAGTCAGGGCGGAGGAGCAATTCATGGTTACACCCTCTGAATAGGCTTAGTTAGCGTGGAATAAATAAATGCAAAACGACATTTAAACATCATGAAAATCCAAGTAAATATTATTAAAATATAATGAAAAAGACTTTAATAGGATAATAGTAAACACTAATAGCAGTATTCTCATTAATTAAAAATCTAAACAAACAAAAGTAAACTTAAATTATTTAATTAATGTTGTATAATTCTATAAAAACTCATGGAAGTACCTGGCAATGACAAAACTTGCTCTTTTAACTAATTTTAAATTTAAATTTAAATTGGTGGAATTAGTGGAAAAATAAAGCGAAGAAAGTTTTCCACAATCTTGTCATGAGAACTATAACAATAAGTAATTTGCCTATAAGGAATCCACCTTAAACCCAGCCGAAACTTATTTTGAACCCAACATTTGGTCACGTAACGTAACGGGATTTCAAAATGTAACTAACAATTTCAAATTAGCATTTAGAGATAAAATTAAATAACGGTGAATTTACATAAGCATTAAAAAAGTCCTTCTCTCATATATAATTTTTCTTTTTGCTTAAACTATGCCTAATAATTTCACAAAATAAAAATAAAAAATCTTATTTTGTTGAGGCAAGGAGTGGCGCTATGTTATGTCCTATTTTGCTGCCGATTATTTTGCTCTAATGGCATCTAATAAATTTTATAATTGGAATACTCTTTACGCAAGTTATCATTTATATTCAAATTTTAAATTCAGTAATCTGTACTATAGTTGAAAATCAGGAATTATTATCCTGATTTTCAACTATAGTACAGATTATTGGAAACCAAATCTATATGTGTGTCTGCCAAATAAATAGTTCTGCACCAAATATCGCACAATATTCTTTCAAATGGCAAAACACCAAGTACTCATAATACAGGTACAATATTCATCAGTGGATCATTTCACCTCATATTATCTTTACATTAAAAGCTTAAATTCAAAATATCTACTTAAAATCAATTGTTGGGTAACAAGATGGGCATTAACTCAGTAATCCTCTTAAAAGGGGGAGATTGGCAAATTTTATATTAAATACATGATTGTGTAAATTGATAATAGCTCAAATCCCCTCTTTAGAGATGATTTTGATGATGAAACAAGAAATTACATTTTCCTTTATATAAAGGCTTCGTTTCCTTTCATCCTACAAAGAGATTGCCTACTCATGTCTCCGGCAACATATGGGTATAAGTAATGGATAGGAGTCGTACGGAGGTGGTTCGATTCTAAAGTGAATCAGGGCTGCTTGTGTAACTCTCTTCTAATCTCTTCTGAGAAAATAATCGGTCGGGCATAAATAGAAAAGATGTGTATCGTCTGTGAACAGTAGAACAGTAACAAATTCCATTAAAGGTGCATTCTCGATTGTAAGATTACTATCTGCGCTGTTATGCACTAGCAACTATTAAACGTTTGGTTTGAAGGCATAATAGTGATTGTTTTGCGGAGGGAAAGCGTCTTGGTAAAGTGAAATGGGTAAATAAAATGTCACTCATACAGAACGTGCAGAAAGTTCAACTAACCAGTAGATTATCTTTCCGTTATACAAAATTTTATTCGATGCAGAAAAACTAGCTATTACTAAACCATATAATATTTATTTGATTTTAAATGACTGATTCCCGTTATAAAAAGTATATGTAATTTCTTTGTAAATAGTATAAATAAAATATTTATTCTAGATTTACTAATTGTTCTTACTTATGTAACACCTGTTTCCCTCTAAGGTGTACAGAATTGTTGGCAACCAGGATACCGTGATAGCAGTTATGGTTGAATCTTAATATCCATTGCGGATCACGGTACAACGTCTCCATCAGGAAATATGTTCCGACATTGGATGGGCTAACTCAGCTCAACGGCATTAATATGCACAACAAATAACCAACCAACATCCAAGAAATTCTTGTCCCTGTGTTTGGGGAGAGAAGGGGGATGCTCGATGAACTTGTCCTCACATAAGTCATACCAGACTCTCCTACCCACCGCGAAGGCACACGGATTTAAACCACTAGGGCAGAATGACGGGATCGCCGCAACAGCAACACTGGTTGGAACTGTGGTTGAGTTCTAAGGACCATCATAGACCACGGTACAACCCTTGTCGTAGGAAGTACGTCCCATCATCGATGGGAGAAACCACCCTTACTTATTAGTGTACCCACCAGGTTGGCGAGATCCAACTACTGCATCGTCAATTACGATATGCCCCCCACTGAGGGTTGCTGTCCTAACGTAAAGGAAATTTTGCTTTTAGTACATCGCAGAACTTACAAACTGTCAGACATATCGCAACATAAAGAAATAGGGGAGAAAAAAAATTTTACATTTTAATATTCGATCAAGCAGATTAACTGCTAATGAGAAAAATTGTAACCATTCTTAGAAGCAATATCTGCCATTTAAAATAGTTTGGAGAAAGGAAATATTGGCTTATATATGATTTGCAATACCCGTAAAGAAAAAATTAGCTGCAATGTGTCATGAACAAAGTTAGTGTACGTTAGCCAATAACGCTATACGGTATCAATCAATACTCGGGTCCCCAAGTTTTGCGAAATGCGGTAGAAAGTGCTTGTAATTAGATGTTCCTACTTATAAACTTCGACTCATAAAAAGGGAATCTTCATTCTACAAATCGTATTGAATTTAATTCTCACTTTTAACTCAAAATGTTTTAAAATGTTAAAAATAAGTATCTAAACCTTTGATAAAGTCGCGTTCGCCATTTTTCTACTTTTTTTCATTTCACATTTAATACATTATCCAAATAATGTTCTATTGTTAAAAAGAGATGATTTGCTGATGGTAATGACAAAAAAAATGCAATTTAATTAAAACCGCAAACAAATGAAAACGCATTTTTACAAACTGTTGTTTCTTGCAAAAATGAATAAAACTTTTCAAAATTTGAGTACTTACCTATACTTCGTATTCTATTGTAATGTACAGAACTTAATTATAGGTTAATTCATTGATTTAATAAGGTTTGAATGCCGTACGAGTGGCATATCTAACAGAGAACTTGAAAAAAATCAAAATTCTATAATTTATGAATTAATGATTTATATTGTAATTTATTGACAAATGTGTAGAAAATAGTTTTAAAAAATTCTCCATTTTAGAATATGTGCAAATTTCTGATTTATCTCTTTTCTTAAATTTCTTTTAGTTAATTTAAACATAACGTTCCTCTTTCAAACTAAAAGACTTTTATTTACTGATATACCTAATAATTCTGGACCGAAGTTAAATAAATAATACTAATAAAGAGACGGAATTATTGCATCAGAATGCATAATGTTGTCCAATTTCAGTAGATTATCGATCTCGTATTCCACTTTACAACAAAAGGAGGGGTGCAGTAGCTTCTGAGGGTAATTTCAGTAGATCAAATTTACATTTTGAAATTAAATGAGAATTTCTCCAGAAGTAATAACTTTATAATTTTCAAGCTTGAATATATGACATATAAATTTTAGACACAGTATTCCACTCTTCAAACTTTCACACCATGCTACCTTGAAGACATTTTACCCATGACGGCACATTTAATGCACTCCATGCATATATAAAGATGAACCTCAGATCTCAAACCCGTAATTCTCAGAAGCAATGGCCACTAAACAGATCCTAATGAGAGATCAGAATGTAAGATACCATCATTCCCTAATATACAATCAAAATGCTCATGTCAATAGACCATTCTAAACTATCAGAATGTATGATAGTACAGGCTAACATAAACTATTAGTATGTATGATGGCACATGCTAACATAAACTATTAGAATGTATGATGGCACAGGCTAGCATAAACTATTACAATGTAGGATATTCTCAAACTTTGCAATTCTTTTACATAAGAAAACAATTCCCCGAAGAGAAATATGTTTAATAAGCATCTTTTTTCTTAACCAAAATCGCTTTAATGATACTTTAAATACTATTTTGTATTTAAATCATATGAATAAAATCTTCAAAAAAATTCTATAAATCATTCATAGAACAAAAATTTATTTCAAATTCCTTATAGAATAAAAAAAACTGAAGAAGATTGCTTATTTAAATAAAAAATACACTGAATATTTGTAAATAAAAGCTTCGAAACTCGGCATTATCTGCGACTTATTGCATTTTACTCGCTCTACATTTTATTTCGTTGCTTTAGTAGATATGTTGCGAGATTATTTCCTACAAAATGGAAATATTCTTGAATTACCCGAAGCCCTTCTCTGATTAAAATGCGCTTTCTTGCGATTCCCATCAGAGTGCATTATCATTACAAAAACGTATAAATATTGTTTTATTTGTCATCAAGGGATGGTTAAAAATTAATTTAAAGACTTCATCTTCCGATTTTCATTTCCAAATTTCCACCGCTTGCATTTCTATAACTTAATCTAAGATGTAACAATGCAGAAATATGTCCGCGGGTTAACTTCTTTCTCATTACTTTCCTAGAAACGGGAAAATAAGTCAGAAAAAAATTTTCTGCCTGGGAAGGTATTTTTCTGCTTTATCATTTTGCCCCAGGAAAGTAAGAAGGAAGAAAAAATGCCGCTTCAGACAGCCGAAACATTTCAGATCGCAGATCGGAATTCTCAATAGGGAAAAGTTTTCAATGTCTATCCCTTCTATCTTCTTTCAGCAAATGCAATGGATACACATTTATATGAAACAATAAAATATCTTAGAAATGTGAATTCTGGTGTTCCGTTGCTCAGCCATGTAATCTACGAATGCCAGAATAAATTTATTAATAACGCTCTAAAGACACCATGAAATACATTGTATCTGGATTAAATTATATTTAATACTCATTAGATTATTACTATTAAATAATAGATTGTTCTTATTTTTGCAATTTTGCGGTTAAGCTCTTATTTTAGTTATTTTTGCTTCTGAATTTATAGATGGAGAAAATAAATTTTAAAAACAGCATTTACTCATCAAAAAATAAATAAGTAATATAAAAAATTTTAAGCCAATTCCTACTTGGGTCAACAGAGAATTTTTTTATTTAAGTTACTTTTTATTAATTAATCTTAATTAATATAAATAATTTGCCAAAAAATTATTAATTTTAGGAAAAATTGAACTCGCATTTTTCACCATGGGCAAATTCCTGAAATACATTTTACCGATTTATATTCTACCTGTTCATTTTAACTTTCATTACAAATTACTAAAACTTTGTTTAAAGTGTTAAAAAATAATTAAATCTAATTAATGAATTAATATTTGAAAAAATTGTATTAACATCAAGTGTCATCCACTAAAAGTTAAAATGTATATATTTGAACTTGAGTGGATGAATAGAAAGTATTTATTAATAACTGAAAATTTGAACAAGATATATATATATAAGAAAAGTGGGGAACTAATAGAAAGAATTTAAAAAAAGGATTACATGATGTAATGAATGGGATTTCTTGTACGTTTATTATTGTAAAAAAACGTACTTTGCAATTTTAAATTAAAAAAAGAGTTTTTTATATATATAATTCCTTGTAGGGTTGGCTTGTTTTTCTAAGTAATTTAATTTTTCATTTTTACACTTCTGTAGCTAGAACCCCAGATGCATAAAGAAAATCTAAAAAAACTTACACGTGCGAAGTTAGAAGATTACGTAAAATATAAAGATTCTGGTTTAAACTGTTTAAGTACCTCCAAATATAGTTAGAGTTTCCACAGATGAATCTGGAACAATAAATATTTTAGATTTTTCAGTTTCAGTGTATGCTGGATATGTCAAGTTTCATATGCATTTTATCAATTTAAATTTCATTGAAAGAAAGGCTTTTTTGGGGGATCAAAACACGAATCTCAATCTCATATCTACAGAAAATATCTCAAATACCTTGAATATGAAATACTCCGAATGACATATCGGAATTCTCTATTGGGAAAATTTTCCTCTCCTTATCCTTTCCTTCTTTTGAGAAAATGCAATGGATACAAATATGTGAGAGATGATAAAATTCCTTAGAAAATTTTATTATGATGTACCTTTGGTCAACTATGCAATATACGGGTGCTAGAACAATTTTATAAATAACACTCGTAAGTCTAGATAGAATGCTGTCGATATATAACATTTCTGAACCGAGAATCCCTCAAAAAAAGTAACCTAGTATAGCTCTTTATTCAGAATCTATAAAGCATTTTTTTCATGCAAAGGATCGGCTTCATATTTCAATTCACGAAAACTCTTTTTTTTTTTTTTTTTTTTTTTTTGAGGTTTTAGGACCAGATTTCGAATGTATATCCAAATTCACCAGATTAAAATAACTTCAGAACTTTATATATAATACATATAACACTTTTAATTTTCAGTAAATGACTGAAGATCTTTAAATAAAGGACATTTTCTATTCCTAATATTGAATGGGAGTTCTCGTTTCTTCAACACAAAAAATTTTCATGGTAGTTCTTAGTCTTCATTGAAATATATATCGGTAAAAGTTATATTTTTAAAGATGTGAAATTATATTTTATAATTTCATCAATTTTAAAATTTATATGTTGAAAGCTTTTGTATAGTAACTCGCAAAAAAAACTTATGTGAATGCAATTGGCATATTTTGAAAGAAGACAACTTCCAAATTGAATGACGTATTTTTTCAAATTTATTTTTCCAATATTACGAATGCTCAAGTATCCGGATACTTTTCAATCGACTGTACATATTATGAAATTCCTTGAACTTTTTTTAATATTTATCAATTTAAATCAATTAATTAATTTTCAAAAGATGGAATTATCATATTAATATTATTAATTCTGAAGCTGATTTTTTTTTAAATTTTATAATCACCCAGTTGAATCTTGAAATACAAACAAAAAAAATACCTTTCAAGAATTAATAAAAATTTTGCGTTAGGTGTATTATTTTTTTTTATTTAATGTATGATTCAAAAACTTAATT
Source organism: Argiope argentata (assembly GCA_026289955.1). NCBI lineage: Eukaryota > Metazoa > Arthropoda > Arachnida > Araneae > Araneidae > Argiope > Argiope argentata. Next base: position 2,384,851 of record JAOUZG010039019.1, on the reverse strand, counting down.
AACAAGACCTTCCTCTATCAAAATTTATTTTTATAATTCAATAAATGTATCACATATCTTTCTTGATATGCAGCTAAATTTTCTGTTTAAAGTTTGTAGTTTCACAAAACAGTTCTTAAAATATCATACTTGTGTGAATTATGTAATCAATCAAGATATGTTACACTAAATAAATTATGAAAATTGTCATTCATGCATTAAAATTCACATTGTATGTTGGTTAAAAAGCTTTATTTAACCATCTGTCGTTATTAGGTTTCCACAGTTCAGTTAATTACTATAAATACTTTATATGAAATTATAAAAGCCTTTTTTAAAATCTGAATCTAATTCAAAGGAAGAAATAATAAGTGTAGGGCATTAGCTAAAGTTCGAATAAGCATTTTAAGCATCATTAATTTGATATAAAATGATTAGAAATTCTTAAATGCACAGAGCGTTGGAATATTTTAATTCATGTGTCAGAATAACCAGTAGATAAATAGTTTTGATGTCTTTTCTTTTCCTTCCATTGAGCAAATGCAACGATTGCACATTTATTTGAAAAAATAGAAATCTGCACAAATATGTCTTAAAATTGATTTCTTCTTGTACAACCATGTTAATGTATGTATGCAAGAAAAAAATCTAAAAATTCACTTAAAATTCAATGCATTTGGCTTAAAGTATATTTAACATTTATGAATTTTATTTTTTTTTATTCTGCTTTATTCTTGATTCTGATTTATTCTTGATTTTTTTTTAATTATATGAATTCTATGTTACTATAATTCTACAGATTTCAAAAAATGTAAGAAAAAATTCATAAAAACAACAATTACCAGATTAGATATGTGTATTACTTCCCAAACTCAGTAATTTAACTATGCCTTTTGCATAACTTTATATTTGAATCCGCTAAGAAAATTCAAAAATTAAAAAATATCATGTTCTTGTTTCATTCTAAAATAATACATGAAATATAATTTCATTTTTAAACTGTTTTATATATTCCTAAGAATAATTTATACTTATGTCGCTTTGTTAACAATTACTAGACCTATTTTAATGTTGGAAATTTTAAAGAGTAGTGTATTTATATTATTTTAAACACTAATATATAGTGAAATTATGTTCTATAATTGATAAATCAAAAATAGATTCCAAATATCAAAATCACAGACAGATTAAATATATCACCTATCTTTTATAAGCAAACGTAATAAAAATATATTCACATGAAACAATAACTATTACAATCTGATATTTCATTGCTTAACTATGTAATCTATTAATACAAAGAAAACATATTAACAATGTTCTTAAATTTACATAAAACATGACGCATCTAATTTAATTCTCATTTAATATTCATTAACTTGTGGGAAAGAATTTTCCTTATCCAGTAATTGTGCAGCAATATCTACAGATTCAATAGAAAAAAATAATATTCATTGTTTATGCATGAAGAAAAATGATTCCTTGAAATGTAACTTTTCTAGTCACAATTGCCTTTAATTTTGATTAATCTAATTAAATAACATTCTTTTCATATAAGCTCTAAGTTTGAATTGAGAATTTAAATTCTACATGTGAATTCATGCTTTTATTTTTATGACGAATTCAGAGGTTAACAGATCTGAAAATAATGTTTGTGAATTAATTTATTATGAACATGAAATGGTGAATTTCTTGATTAAATTGAATTTAATTAACAATTTTTCATGCCCAAATGAATTTAAAATTATAGATATTTTATATTGTAATGGTTTTTTACTGTCTTTTTAATAATCAAATTTAAAATATAATGCACGAAAATTTTTCAAACATTCATTGATTTTCTCAAATATGTATTAAATATGTAGATATAGTTGAAAATGTTATACATTGAGTTTTTGCTTCAGATTTCTTGATTTTATTTTCCTTGGGAAAATCACTATTTGAAGCTATTCTTACTAAAAACTATAAGAATGATTTCCAAATTTATCCTTGTCTAATAACCAATAACCAAATAGAGTTTTAAATTCTTTATTTCTTTACGTTTAAAATTTATTACAACTTGAGGAAATAGAATAGCAACTTTCGAAACGTATTTCAAATTTTTAATCCATTCTGAGGAAATAGTTGCTACATGAATTAAAATCTTACCTGCCTTTTTTCTTTTTAACTGTCACTACATTTTAATTGTTATCTCCTATTTCTTTTTGTTGTCCAAAAAGTAAAATTTGTATCATTGCTACAACATTATACCTGAAAAGATATTTTTCGTTAATTTATTTTCACTCCAAGTTAGTGAAGGGATATTAAGATGCATTTCAATCTCTCATAATTTAATAGTAATTTTCATTAGTATGAAAAAAATTTACTGCTTTAATTTGTGCAATAAAAACAAATAAATTTATATTTAAAAATTAATACAGTTCTCAGCTTTATGATTTGTTTTATAAGTTAAGGGGTTTCGCAAGCTTTACTGTAAAACAAGCTATCAAATTTTGACTTGGAATTTTATTATATTTTTGAGATTAATGTATACAAAAATTTAAGTCCGAAACAAAATAATCCAAGTTAAAACTCTGCTATTTGTACATTGTTTAGTAATGTAAATATCATTCTGTTGCCCTTAAGTTAAACTATACAAACAAACCATAATTAATAATTAAAAACCAATTACATAGGAATTTATTATCACATTATAATAACAAATGTAATCTATTTTAACTTGTAATAGGATTCAAAACTTCCAATATTGTTAATTGCTATTACAAATTCAGTGGTCACAGCTGTTTAAATTAATGGTATGCTTTGTATGGCAATTAGAATACCATTTTAACTATTTCAATATACCATTATGCGAAGCATGCAGTGTATTTATGCATTATTCCCCTGTTTATATAAAATTTCTGCAGTCAGAACTCATTTATTTCAGAAGCAATTACTATATTTTAAAAGTAATTACCATATTATTAAAATTGTCCCACTTAGTAAATTGCTATTTATTTCTAATAACAACATTTGATAAAGCATTTATAAAAGCTTGAATCAATAAATGTTTAAATAAACTACATATTAGCTTGAATGGAAGATTGTACATTTTTACCATAAAATATAATAATTTTTTAAATTCTGTTACACACTTTCATCGGTTTTGTAATATGTTTGTTGTTTTTCGTGAAACTTCGCTTAGTGATTTCATTAAAAACTATTAAACCAGTCGCTGAAACATAGTAGAATTAAATTTTTGATTCATACACACACTCATAATTACGAAAAATTAATCCCCTAAAGTTATCTCGGAAGTCTGAACATGATTTTAGGTTACTTCATGCTATTTATCCCACTGACTATTATTCAAAACGTCCCAGCATTATTGTAACGTCTGAAATGCAATATTTCTACTGCATTTAACATCAACAAATATCTATCTTCCAGTATTATGGGATTTCAATTTGTGATTTGATCATAACAGGTGTTAAATGGAGGTTTAGACAATGGTATGCCTATACGGTATACCCAATTACTTAGTCATTTGGCTCTTAAATAGGAATTAAGCTTGAAACGAATTTTTCAAACTAAAAGAAATCTATTAAATTATCCAGTAACAAACCAATTATATAAATTCTTGCATCAGCATTTGTACTGATAAATGTTCTCATCATGGTCATCTGCCTTATTTAATAGATATTCCAGTTTTCAAAGGAATTTGTCATCCAACAGAAGTATTTTTTATAAATTAATTACAATCGAGAAATAAATGAAGTATTCTAATGTTATCCGATTTCTAATATACCAACAAAGTACACTTATAGCACAACCAATGATATAAACTATTTTTTATTTACTTTTCTTTCCTTCAATGCAACATGAAAACCTCGAAATAGTTTACGTTACTTATCTGTTGTGTTTCGTAATTTTAACTTTAGAGCGCCGTCTCCCATAATTCAAAATTTTTCACCAAAAATAAAGACAAGAAGAAAATATTTGTGATTATTTATGACGATATGAATTATTTGATTTTTAAAAGCTAATAACATTTGATAGATCTTAATTATTTTTGTCCACAGTTATTAAGCATCGATTTCAAATGAGGAATTGTAGATATTTGACACTTTTACATTTTTTAAAAATTTTAATATCCTTATTAATGTTATATTTTGAATCTTGATAATAATATAAATAAATAAATAATAATAATTTTAAAATAAATTATTTTTGGGCCTTAACGAATAATGCATTATAATTGTTATGGATAGCAAAAATTAGCATTATTTTATTTTATCTACAGCATTTCATATTTGAGAAAATAGTGTAAATGCCTTAAAACAAATAAAAGGTACATAAAAAAATTTTATTAGAAAATTTTATTATTTTAAGCACATTTAAAAAATATCTTCATTGACGAAGTTTTAAAATTCATTTTCTTACATTAAAAAATACTTAAACTCTATTGACTTAATACACTTTAATTATAATATACCGTTTATACCATAAATATAATACATTAAGCATATTATAAGCATTTATTAATAATCGAAATAACAAATTAAATGATAAATTCTCTAATTTATTAATTTGTTACGCAAATTATCCTTTTATATTTATATCTGAATCGAATAAACATGTATGATTGACGGTGCTTGGGAAAGGTCCTTATAAATATATCAAAAGCCAATAAATACAGCATAAAAACTTTTTTTTGTACCTGAAAATATATTCAATATTTTATTATATTTCAATTACTTTTCTTGATATAAAAAATATATATTAAACATTCTTATAGTATTAGAGAGTATGTCTCAGAGTTTATCAATTATCACAACAGTATTGCAACAAATGTACAAATTTATTATGGAGATTATTTTCAGGTATACAAACGAGAATAATTTCATATATATGAAATAACTTATGAAGTAAGTTAAAATAAAATATCTAAAGATAATGTAGAGCCGTTAAAGAATAAACATAAAAGTATATTAAGAAGAAATTTATTTTTTTATTTATTATTAAAATTTTGCTTATATTTGAGCAGGAAATGCTTAGTATTTCTATCAAATTATTATAAAAAATAATTAAAGTCGACCCGTGACTAAACGACATCACTTCAAAAATGTATCATATCTTGAATTAAAGTAATAAAATTATTTTCCTTAAATCAAACACTCAACTCTTTTTACAATTGTTTAAAAGTTTAACAATTTTATTTATATTTGAAGGATATTTCAGGAACTGAGGAAACATATTTAAAAGAATATAAATTAACATTAACGTTAAGGGTATCCTATCAAAAAATGTGTCAAATGCTACATTTTAATAAAAACAGTAATTTATAATGATACTTTGATTTAATGTTGAAGAAGAAATTTAAGTTTTCAAAACAACATACAGAAATGAAAATAAATTAGCATTATTTTTATTTTGAAAGAATATTCTTTCAAAAGGTTTTATCGATCACTGCATTATAATAACTCTTTAATTTATAATGAACATTTTATTTATCTTTGAACATGAACATCGGAATGCTCGAAACAACTCATTATAAATGGCTTAAAGAAAATAACAGATACTAGTTCCTTCTGTTGGATTTTGCATCTAATGGCGTGTATCGGTTTGCCTTACTCAATCCTACCCCTTGATGCCTGGTTCGTCGTCAACGGGGACCAAGCGGTCACGCACCAACTGAATTGATTGGCTTCTATGGGGGCCAAAAGGGGGGAAAAACAGGCCTTCCCCTCTGGAGCCAGGCTCATTCTGTTACGTGCTCACGGCTATCTTCCTCCCATTGCCCGAAGAAAAAGGGTATCCACCCTTCACTCTTGTTATCCAACTTGAATTCTTTCTCTTCCAAATCAGACATCATTGATCTTTCTAAAAGAGCAAAAGACAGTTTCTTTCTAACTTCCGAAACAGATAGATAAACGGTAAAAACTCTTGTTGAATATCTCAATGGGTTTAAGATCTAACGACCTTTGAGATAAGTTTTACAAATATTCCATTTAACTTGGAGGATTTGGGGAGTCTATTTATCTCCTCGATTTGGATGCTTTCTTTATTTTTTTATTCTTACTTCTCCCTCCCCCTCTTTTCAGATTGTTCGGAATATCTATGCTGTATAGGTTTAAAAAGACAAAACTTGACATTAAACAAGGAAAGGTTTTATCTTAAAGAATATTGCTTATCTAATTCAGTTGAAGAATAAATTAGAAACTTGTATCTCAAGGATTAAGATTTTCTTTTTCTTTTTTTCCTTTTACTGTTTACATAAAGGAGCTATTTGGATTATGAAACGTGTTGCTATTTATAACACTATTCCTTAGTAGCAAACAATATTGTATAATATAGTAAAATTTGGTAAAACAATATTATACAGTATTAATTTATAGTATTGAAACAACATAAAATAAATGTAAAACTATCGTTATATTGATCAAAATTGGAATAGGACATTATATAATTTAATTTCTTCATAATTCATCAAATTAGTTCCAATACTACAAATGCCCTTGAAATAACTCATAATTACTTATTAAATAAAGAAAAAAGTCTCATTTTTAGTGGACTTTCATTTTAAAGGAAATTATAAAAATATATCTACGTTTGGGAGATAATTTATTAGATTAAATTATAAAAGATAAAATAAACCACTATGTTTATGTTTTTGTTAACATATATTTATTATCTGCAAACCCATAAAAATTTCTTTTCAAGTTATAGACACTAAACATAATTTAGGAAAACAAATTCTACTTTAAACATATTATAAATGTTTTTATTTATATATTTACCAAGAATGAATCAAAACTTTCTCTTTTTAAATGTGATTATGGGAAGAACAACAGGTTGCTTATCTCATCTTTTTACCTCAAAGCACGTTATATACGAGAATAAAATTATAATCTTGGACTGAACAGGTATATATTATATCTTATAAAATTCTGCTCAAAGCAGCACTAAAATACTTATTTTATTCACTTAACAATATACAGAGATAGAGTCCAATCGTGGCCCCGTAAGTAATTTCTGAAGTATTAAAATTAAGTATAAACGGCAAATGGGAAATTATTTAAATGTAAAAAAATTATATTTTTTGAATTACTGAAATTATAAAATCTAAATATTATATAGTATCGTAGCCCTATTGTTCTTATGAAGGAAAATATTTTTAACAACCTAAAGCAATATCCTAAAATTTGACAAATATTACATTTTTAAAAATATATTTTTTCTGTAACTAAAGGTAATCGAATAATATATGTTTATTAAAAAAATTGGTGCCGTAGGCATATTTATTTCAAGGATAAATTGTCAATTTTTGAAAAATAAAATGTCTGGACTAAATCAAAAATTCCATTGCAGTTTTCATCGGTTTAAATATTAATCAAAGAAGCTTAAATTAGGTATTCAGTTTCTAATCAAAAAAGAGAAAAACGACAAAACCTATGCAATAAACAATATCATGATAAGAAATAAATCATACCATTATAGATGAAATATTATTTAAAATATAATTATAATGTTTATAAATTTGAAATAATAGATACTTTACCACAATAATTTTTTTTTGAAATTATGCAGGTTATGCAAAATTGTATATGCGTAATAATATGATTTTTATGTCATAGTAATATGATTCATAAAATCTGATATACTCAAACATTCTCTCTTGTATGTATTTATTTTTTAAGCAATCGTAAAGTAATTAATACAATACATTTAATTATGGCCGTTTATAAGGGTATCCGTATACGGTGAAGATAATTATCAATCTATAGCCCGTGAATGTAAAGGCGAATCAATTGGAATCCCATAATGATTAAACTATATTCTTGCCAAAATCACAAACCAAAATAACGCCTCTAAATAATACTATAATAAACAAGGAGTAACCGCATATTTAACAAACGTAAGGCATGCAAAAATGAAACATCATCAGCATTAAAGTGACATCAAAGAATGACCAATTGAAATTGAAATAGGAACCAAGCGCATAACAAGGATGCACTTGATGTCTATTTGATCGTGTGTTACGAGGAAGTTTTAGCAATCAAAACTGTCTATTGTTTGTCGCTACGCCTACAATTAATTTGCACATACACTTACCAGTGAACACCCAAAAATATTTTTCCCCTAATGCTCAGTTATAAAAGTACTTATCACCTCTAGTTTGATTTAAAGGGTAACTAGTCAAATTAATTAGCTAACAAGGAAAATCTAGTGTTTCTTTATTTTAAACAGTCGAATTATCATAATAACCTCTATCCACTCAAGGGTTTCTATGGAGATATTCCATAGTTATGTCCCGTAAAGGAATAAATAAATTGTTAAAAATAAAATATTTTAAACTTCTAAGTAAAAAATTAAATATTAATAGTCTTTTTAAAGCAGTATTATTACCTCCTCAAGTGAAGTAAGAATAGACATTTAAACTTCATGAAATAATAATGCATGGTTTCAATTTGTTTGCAACCTCTTTATCGTTCCTCAGATAGTAGGATTCATTTGTTAAAATCATCTAAAACATTGTTTTTCATAATCTTATAACAGATATTGTATACAGCATTTATAATATTAGTGTGTCAAGAATATTGAATATAAGCATAGTGACCTGGGCGTGACTCTATAAAAAAATTTGTTTCTTAGTTTTTTGATACTACATTTATTGATTGAAAAAAATATAAAATATAATTCTTAATGTCATTTAAAGCATTTTCCAAATGACAGCAACTGCCTCTTTCAGAGGATTCATATGTTTGCTAGAGGACCATGATTAGATCTGACAACCTGTATATTACGAAATATTAGATAATCCACATTCACTCAATGGCTAAGCATTAACACTTAATAAATTTGCAACACAACTTAAAATGCTCATTAACAACCTACTTAGTCACTCCATAATTTATAATATCCCAATAACCTTAGATAACCTCCTCGCTTAAACTAAACTTCTTAATTAGATAATCCTCTAAGACATATGGCATACATCATCCTCTTAAGCCATCATAAAATAAAATTGATACCCCTACTGATATTGATAGCATGATAAATTAGCTGATTTAAACATGAGTATTAATATGAGAATATTTTGAATTGTTGTATTATTTCTTATGCTTACTGTTTTCTAGAAATTTTAATTTGAGAAACGACTAATATTTTTCCTCTAGAGGAAAAGAATTGAATATTCAAAATAATTACTTACTGTCATACTAAATATATTGCTTTAATTTTAACATTTTTTTCAGTATATATATATATATATATATATATATATATATATATATATATCCACTGATGTGAGGATTGTGAATATGCCATACCCACCCATTTACATACAAAATATAGAACTGTTAAGCACTCAACGGAGACGAGCTCATATCCATTTCTTAGAAAACCTTCAAAATACAATAGTAATAATAAAACATTTATTGCATTCAAAAACAATGTGTGTGTGTGTGTGTGTGTGTGTGTGTGTGTGTGTGTGTGTGTGTGAATTAAGGGTAGAAAATTTTCAGCTGAATTACATCCTTTATTCTTATGCTTAACAATTAAGGCGAGTTTTTGATTTTGATTTTTAATGACTATTTTTAAATTGATCTATGAAACAGAAAAAATTGTAGTTTTTTCTCAGTGGTATGAAGAAACTCCAAGAAACGAGAAATGCCGAGAGCAAATTACATTGGTACATCCAAGCAGAAAGAGGCAGTTAGGGTTACGGTCAAAATTTTGATCATCGGAATATTGAAAGAAATTTGAAATTAATTAATCTCTTGCATAATAATTTAAGGCAGTTTAAAAGATCTTTGAGAATTTCTTCAACTTATGTGAAACCAAAAGACTTCATTCCTCAGAAGTGTTTTCATCTTTCAATTTAAATCGTGAGAAAAAACATCAATTTTAAAAGCGTGAAAAATGGAATTTCCTATACATGTATATTTATACATACAAACAATTAGTTTAAAATTATTATAAGAATTCTTAAAGAATTGCTAATTGTATACCTCGAATTATTCTTTATTCAAATTATTTCCATGACAAATAATATTAATTTTCCTATTTCTCTTTTTAATGGAAAAATTTGAATCTCGTTTGATTTTAAACACAACAGCTACGAGAGAAAAAAACATCCGTAAGGTAATTCATAATTTATATTTCTTTGTTTCGCTCGTAAACGATTATTAATGCGGCAATATTTTATTGAATATTTCATGCAAAATTTAAATAATTTATAATTACCAGAACACTAATAGAATTTTTAATGTTTGAATTGAAATGAGAATTGTTTCCGAGCACAACAGGTTGCAGAAATGCAAAAGTATCTGATAATTTATTATCGAAATTTTTCATTTAAAAAATAAAATACGATTTTAATTTTACTTTCCAATCTAATAAAAACATAATAAATCATTTCACTACAGTAATCTTATATAGAATTACAATTTAATGAGAAATAATGTAATGAATATAAAAAATATCGCCAGAGGTTGCTGTTCATTCACTAACGAATAAAATATTAAGTAGTAGCTAGAGAAGTATTATAGCAGACGTAATTAATTCCCCTTTTTATGAATTACAAATGTATTTCGAAGATATAAGTTTCAGATTTATAAAGAGAAAGGTAATGGAAAGGCCTACATTTAAAAAAAGAGAATATCAAATAAATTTAATTAAGAACCGTGGTAAAAATAATTTATTGAAACTTAAGTTTTAAATTCACTTCAAACATTATAAATTAAGGTTTTAAATATAATTACAGATTTAATTAACACTATTTCATTAATAATATATTTTCAATACTAAGTTAATCTTATTTAAAAGCATTTCAATATGAAATGTTTACTTATCAAGCAACACAATCTATCTTAATTTTTCAAGAGTAAAGAAAAAGTGAAGTTTTCAATGAGAGACTTCAGAAGAAATAGGACAAAAGCATGACAGAGAACATTATGGAACCTATCCGAACTCAAATTTTGTGTACATGCACACATATATTTTTTATATTACAAATTTTTACTTTTAAACTATAAAGAAGTAAATAAGCGAAATCGTATATATTTTTTCCTTCTAGTAACAACTTATCTGCCATTACAAACCTAATCATAGAGATACTGTCAATACGTCTTATTTATTAGTGTAAAAAAACTCCGTTATTCGTCAAACTTCTTCTTATTATTGCATTATAGACAATTAAATTACCCAAATTACAACTAAATTACTACTTCTTATATTATAGACTATTATTGTCTTCTAATAAAATATATAAAAAGAACAAATACTAAAAATTTTGGAAATTCGTTGAAATGACAAACAATTTTAAGTTAATAAATTGAATTTAACTATCGCAAAAGATATTTTATCAACTTTCATAGAAAGAAATAATATAAAAAACATTATTTAAATCAATTCTTATTTAGGTTAAAAAAGAAATTTTTTATTTTAGTTACTTTTTATTAAATAATTACAATATAAATATGGCATTATCACAATATTAAGCGGCAAAATAGAAAACGAATTTCCTGACAATTTTCCATTCTCTTTTCTATATATGGTGTTCGAACTCGCAGCCTAAAGGATGCGAATCCAATGCCATACCAACCAGATTACCCCGGCCTAACAATTGCAATTACAATAAGTAATTGATCAAAAAATTATACTAGCATTGAATTTTCAATGCCAATTGAAGATTCAAATCCAATTGAGGCAACGCAAAATGTGATATTTTTCTACATCAGTTGTGGTAACGCAAAACAGATTAGAAATTTCTAATTTTCTTTATTCTGTGTTATTTTAATTCGAAAGTACTTCAAAATGAATTGGAAAAATCGATTCATTACGAATGTTTGATTTTAAATGCGTCAACCATTATGAAAATAAACAAAATCGTTTGAAATAATCGGCCGAAAACATGTTAAGCCTTACCTCATTAGAGTGGGGGAGGGGAATTGAATTCGTTGCTAATTTGGGGGTGGGAAAACGAACATTTTTGGCTAAAATGTTAGATTTTAATGGATTATTAAAAAATAATGAATTAATAATTGAAAAATCTGTATTAACATCAAATGTCATCAATTAGAAGTTTTAATAACTTACTTGAATTTGATTGGATGAATAATTAGTATTTTATTAACGATTGAAAATTTGAACTATATATATATATATATATATAGGGAGAGTATGAGCTAATAGTAGGAATTGAAAAAAGAATTTTATTCTGTTTTAAGGAAAACTAAAAACTACCTATAAAAATTTAGTTTCCTTAGAATCACACTAAAAGATAATACGGGAAAACCAGCAGAATTTATGTTATTTGCCAAACATTGAAATCTGTATTCTATTTCTTCCTCCTAAATCAAAAAATAAGCTCCAATAAGCAGTAAAATTGCTATCCTCCCAAAAAATAAAAAGAAATGTGGAGCCTTGGCATCTTATTCAATTATTTCATTAAGGTGGTAGAACTATGTTTGGGTCAACTTCTACTGACAAAAATTTGCTGAAACAAAAAACAAACCCCGCAGGCTTACCAAAGTAAAGACTTCTGTAGACGTTTTGATCACCCACGGAAACGCAATTAGTAACAAATGCAATCAGGTTTTACATGGAGTTGGAGTTGGAGCTGAAAAGGACACTGATGGATAGAATTTTTGTCTCGCATTAACTGAATCAAGAAGGAAGTATATTTCATCCACTTCTTAAGATAAATAAAATTCTTCGCAAGTTGTGTCGTATAAAATGTTGTTCTTTTCCATTCGTGTGTTGTAATGAAATTCTCTTCCATCATTCGATTTTTAGCTTTTTTTTTAGAATAAGAACTTGGACTATATCAGATTAGATGGTAATGGATAATTTGGAACTTTTTGTCTGTGGCAGTATGTGGCGTTTCCTGTTATCGGAGATTTAATAATTTTCAAAAAATACTAAAATATTTGTTTCAAAAGGGGAAAGATATATCTATATTAACATTGTTTTAGACTACAATAGCTATATCATTCTAAAATATATGGTTATATCTTTTAATTTATATAAGATGATTTTTTTTAATTTAATTCTTCTTCTACCGGAAGAAATTGTTCTGTTTTTGATCGTGCCTTAAAAGCAACTCAGTATAAGAACATGGATTATATCAGATTAGATGGCAGTGGATAATTTGGAACTTTTTGTCTGTGGCAGTATGTGCCGTTTCCTGTTATCCGAGATTTAATAATTTTCAAAAAATACTGAAATATTTGTTTGAAAAGGTGAAAGATATATCTATATTAACCTTGTTTTAGACTACAATAGCTACATCATTATAAAATATATGATTATATCTTTTTTAGTATACATAAGAGGATTTTTTAAAAATTTAACTTTTCTACTACCGGAATAAATTGTTCTATTTTTAATCGTACCTTAAAATAACTACTACTTCAGACTGCGATTATCAGTTTTATATTACTATTCGTTAAAAGTATCACATCTATTTACCAATATTTAAAATCTTCAGTTCTAAATTCAAATTCTAAATTCTCTAGAAATTTACTTGCTTAGTGCACCTGAATGATGATTTATTTTAAAATATTGCTGCTTTTATCTGCAGTTATTGGGATTTTTCTAACATTATTAGCCACTTTTATTCACTTTAGCATGCCATATCAAGTGATCTCTAATTCTCAATTCAATCTGTACTAACTATCCAGAAATTAATTTTATTTTTACTTTCACGCTAAAATTAAGAACCCTTTTCACCTGTAAAATGATAGAAAAATATCAAAAATTGCTCTTCGACTAACCGAACACACCAAGACAAAAATCTTCAATTATAAATTTACAATTTATTATATTATCAGAGACTACTTTCCAAGTTAGAATATTAATTTATTAAAAATAGCTATTTTAATCGGTTATCATCCCTTTTTATATCATAATTTGTCAAACATTTAATCTATTTAATTTAGCATGACAAGATCAGAAATCTCCAATTCTAAATTCACACTCTTCTAATTCATCCGAGATTCAATTTAATTTTTCTTCCTCGCCTAAAATCGTTCGCTTATAATCGTTCGGTGATGTTGCAGAAAAATATCAAAAACTGCACTTCGTCTAACCTGACACACTAATACAATGAATCTCCATTTCTAAATTCACACTCTTCTAATTCGTTCGAGATTCAATATAATTTTTCTTCCTCGCCTAAAACTATAATCGTTGAGTGATGTTGCTGAAAAATATTAAAAACTGCGCTTCGGCTAACCAGACACACTAATACAATGAATCTCCAATTCTAAATTTACTCTCTTCTAATTCATTCGAGATTCAATTTAATTTTTCTTCCTCGCCTAAAACTGTAATCGTTGAGTGATATCTCAGAAAAATATCAAAAACTGCGCTTCGGCTAACCTGACACACTAACACAAAGAATCTCCATTTCTAACTTCACACTCTTCTCATTCATCCGAGATTCAATTTAATTTTTCTTCCTCGCCCAAAACTATAATCATTCAGTGATATCTCAGAAAAATATCAAAAACTGCGCTTCGACTAACCCGACACACCAACACAAGGAATCTCCAATTCTAAATTCACACTCTACTAACTCGTCTGAGCCTAACTTGCTAAGTACACCAGAATATTGATATTCATGTCATTAGAATGTTCTCATGGTCGATAGTTTTCTCCAGGCTCTGAGCTAACCGGAAGGTTTGCACTGAAGAGAGAGCATTCAGAAACTGATGCTGGTATTCTCTTGCTCCCATTGGAGTATTACGAGGTTACACTCATCCTGTGTTATCCCTATCTCAAAGTAATGCGCGGGAGTGATCAGGTCATTATCTTCGGCTACGCAGGGAATGAGATAAGTTTAATTACCAATTAAATCCCGTGACGTTTTAAATATTGATCGGCAATCCGAATTGGCATTAGTGTTGGTAATACCGACTCTTAATGCTGAAATCTTCTATTAATGGGCATTGGATAGAATTTATTTCCAAATGGCAGGTAATTTCCTCGCAAATTCATTCAGCTTAATAATTCTGCCAATGTGCAGGTTAAAGTATTATTTTATAATATTAGAAAATTAATTAGTCCATTAGTAATATAAAAATAAATTGCTTCTGCTTTTTGGTAAATCATTAATAAAAAGAACTTTATGGATTCATGTTAATGAATAATAAATTCTAGTCTTAGAATTGGATTTATTTTCTATAAAATTAACTGAATAATTAATTAATCAATTAAATGAGAGAAAATTAGTATGATTTTTAAAAATTTAGGGTTAAGGCAAGGCAAAAAATATTTGAAAACGAAATTTTAATATCAGAGAATAATGTTTAGAATCTTATTAAATTTCAATGATTTGGTTTTAAAAATATGAAATAGATTTTCCAAGTTTTCTAATCAGAATTCCTGGAAATAGTAAAATTATATTTTGCAAGCACCTTGTATTGTAGTATATTTCATATAATTTTATTTTGTGTATATTACACTTTTTAATACCCATGATATTTGCATAGTTATCTTGGACAATAGGAATATTTTCCCTGAAATTCAATAAACTATTTTTCGTCATTGCTGAAATACAAAATTGAAGATTAAAATATTCTAATTTTTTGTAATCATATTCGAAGAAAATTTTTAAAATGCGCTTGATGGATTTGTTCAATTTTGAAACTTCTCAAATAAAAGAAGAAAAAATCTGCGAATTTCTTTAATGAATCATTGTTATCTTTTTGCATATTCTGAGAACATTTCGGATTTATAAAACCTTTGAGAAGTTCCATAGGGTTTTTTAGAAAAGAATAGATGTTTCTCTGGCTCTTAAAAGATAGTTCAAGTATTTGTTTAAAAAAGTGTTACAAATTCAGTTTCTTTGAGATTAATATAATTGACTTTCTTATTTCTTAGATTCGAAAAAATCTTAATAGATCTTTTCGGATAAATATTTCATTTCATTTCTATTTTCTTAAACATTACTGCTATTTTAAGAAAAAATTGAAAGATATGAAATGAGTATTTTTCCCTTTTAGCGACATCAAAATTCTCATGTGAATTCTTTTATAACAGTAAAAAACTGATATCTTTGCCGACAATGCGAAAGACAATTATTTTGGAAAATATTTTTTTTACTATTGTATAGTATAGCGATTGATAGGCAAATTAATTTATACAAACTACCTCAATTGCAAATATGAAGAAATATCAGGAATTTTATATATTTATTAGCATATAATTAGAATTTATCCCCGTTCATACAAATAAAATTAATTTCTATCATATAGGAGTATTAATTTTTAAAGTTTTACAAAGCAATATGAGCAAAGCAATTTCATTGAGGTGAGTTTTACGTTTTCTATTTTTTTTTATTTTGTATTTTTGCATTCTTGGATTTTTGTACTTTCTTTTTTCATACATGCAGTTATTAGTGCCTTATTTATTATGTAATGCAAAATAATATATATAATGAATTTATCTATGTAATTACTTTCTATATATAGTTGCAATTTATACGAAACTTCGCATAAGTACATTCAAATTACAAGAAATGAATTTACGAAGCAAGAGAAAGGTTTGAAATAAATTGAATGTTGATTGTGTAAGAACTTTTTTTCGTATGTATTGATTGCTCCTTAGTTTTCAAATAATTCTGTTAGTATCTAATATTTTTTATATTTTTAGTTTCATTTCCATATTTTATGAAAAGACTACTTTCCAATTTTCATTCTCTTAGAAAAACGAGCTTTAAGGAACTTTTTTTTTATTTTTGTTGTTTTTTTATTTTAATATATTTCAAAATTCATTAATATAAATGCTATCACTTTTCCTTAAATCAACTACCATTTACCACTTTTCGCATGGAATTCTAATTTGATTTAATTCAATTAGCAAACTAATAACTATATATTGAAAATACTGAAAAATGTTAATGCCACCAGGTCACACAAATGTGAATGTAAGTACCGAGCAGTTCATTCAAGAATCAACTTCTAGGGGAACCTGGTGCACATTATGTCTGTTGTTGTTGATCAAAGACCTTCCTATTAGTGTAGCGTGCTCTTCTGGATGCTGCCCTCTTCATCTAATTCTTGAAAACAGAAAGATTTTCCTAAAATATCATTTGTGTAATCTTAATATAAAATTATAATCTAGCAAAATTAAATCAAACTGCAAACTAAACTGCTTCAAGAAGTACCGTATGAGAATAAATATTTAAACTTCCCTTCGGCTACAATTACTGCAATAAAAGTTCATCGTAAATTTCTAGGAATTGTTAAATAGATCAATATATGCCTTAGAAAATTTGAGATATTTGGTAATTATATCATAATCATAATTGTGATAATTCTATTTGATAGACCTAGAACTAGTCTTCATAAAAAACTAAGACTATTGTTTCTAAAAGTATAAGTTGGGACTTCAACTAAAGATATGATTTAGCGTTGGTATGAATCTCTAATACTAATTCCTTACGTAGTTGGTTTCATGATAAGGAAGAAAGTTTTACAGATGCTTTAATAGATGCTGAATGAATGAAAAATCAGTAAATAACCACCGGTTTTTGTGAAAAATTAAGCAAAGAATTTGGACACCTTGATGAAAAGAATGAAGGATCCCGAATATTCGAGAATCTTGGAGATATCTCTATTAGAATTCATGTTCCAGCGCCCTATCGCAAAATATATAAAAGCAGAGGCACGCAAACTATTGGAGTAATCAAATCGTGTTCAGGCGGCAAGTTGATCCAAGTCTGTCTTTGGAATGTTGATCTCCAACAAGTTCTTTTTGAGTGCTTTGTGTTGTTGTGATTGTTTATTAATAATTTGTTGCTTGTGTGCTGTTATTTACTGTAAATTATATTCTTGTGTGATGTTTTGACTGTATTTTGCTACTGTGTTTTCGCGTAGAACAAAGCGTTGTTATCCCTTATTGGGCTTGTTAGATAATTTCGCCGTACAACTAATGTTTAGATTTTTTAAAAATACCATATGATAATATTCAGCATGATGTTTATTTAGTATTGTATTAATCTAAACTAAATATAAAATTTTATATAGTATTTAGTTACATTTTTTGGATTTTACTTATTTAATTATCGTACATGAATACTAATGTTAGTATTCCGTGAAATTCTAATCGAAAAGTTTCAGATTTCAAATGATAGTTAAAATTAGACGACACTGTTTCAGAAAGTACTCTTAATCATTATTTAAAATTAATCATTCTGTTGGTGTGTGTTTTTAATCAAAGAAAAGCGTTTATAACTAATTTTTAAAAAATTGTATTCGAAATATTAGTACTCAGGGTTAATGTAATTTTATATTTTTTTCAAATGAAAGATATTTTCGAAATATCTATATTATTTATTCTTTTGAAAATTCGAATAAATTTGTAAAAATTAGGAAATATAAATAAATACTTCAGTTTTGAAAGTTTTCAAATAGTTAATAACAAGTGAAGAAGACGATTTCCTTAATAATATTTTCAATCTTTATTCTATTCGCTATTATTTTTATTACCTATAGAAAAAGAAAAAATTGTGTTCTACTTCTAAACTGACGTACTACTAAATTGACTCAGTTAGGTGAAACGTAGTTTCTCACTTAACTGCGTGTATATAAAAGTTTTTGTTATTTTCGATTAAAAATTTTATGAATCATGTTTTACGAAAGACAGAAGTAAATACAAAGTTTTTTATCTATACTTTAAAACAAACATCAAAATATTTTTCTATTTCTTTTCATTTTTTGTGTTTTACCATACTTTCTCTTTGTCCAACTTCAAAACACGAAGCTTATCTGGGCAAACAATCTGTTACAAAAACAAGATTTTAGATTCTTACGTTTCAATCCCAGTCTTGCATCATCTGTTGGACTAACGTGTGTAAAAAAGCATTCTAAAACATTTTGGCACGTAAGGTGCTATTTCTTCTCTAACGTAAATAAGGACTTTTATCAGTTATGAAACGCTCTTTAAGTCTTTGTTTTGCTCGGGTGTGAAAGAAATGTCTTCTTTGTTTGTACCAATCCATTTTATCCTTAAAAGAAAAGTTTTCAGCATTAAGAGACTTTATATCACTTCAGTTCGCAAATAAAAAACAAATCTTCAAGAAATCTTAGCAATCTATCCAAAAGTAGGCCATCCTTTTAAGGAATTAGGAGTGAACTAAGCATCTGTTAACTTTCCTTACCAAACTTGGATTTGAAAAATATGTTTTTTATTGCTGCGTAATTTGTTTTGGTCAACTCTCCAAGTTTTTCTCTTTTTTTATCCTATTCTGCCTAATATGGACAATTCATTCCTAATATGGATAATTTATCTTTAAATATTGTTACACCAGCATTCAGTAATACAAAAACAAACCTACAAATTACTAAAACGCTGGATCATCAGATTCTTTTAATTTCGCAATATAAGATGGGATATTTCATTATTTCATGACAAGTGAATATGCTTAAATAAGGGAAACCAATATCTTAACAATATCAGCATACGTTTATTTTATTTTTTGATGAAAAACTTGAATATTTATATCGAACACAAAAATAACGTCACTGGTTTTACAAAGTAGTAGTTGAAGTTTTTTAGGATAAGAAAATCTGGAGTCGAGTTGCATCTAATTTTGCTCTCGTACGCAACAGATATTGTCTTTCTGTTGAGTTTAAATAAAATATGGCATGTTATGCTTACCCGTATCTGCCTTGATCATCCAACCCGTAGTAGTACAACTATAGTAATCTTTTACATTTTTTGTGATAATCAGGTATAAATTACTCGTTAGCCAACGATAATTACAATTATTTTTAACATCATAGAAATACAAGTAATTTTTTGCATCATGATTAAATTACTCCGTTACAAAGGCGTTTTAAATGAATAGAGAAATAATTTTTACGTTAGATACATTGCTCTTTTGCGAAGTAGAATTATAATTACCGTTGCACATTATGAATAGAATAGTAATTTTTTACATCACAGTCAGATTACTATTTTACAAATAAGAATTACTTCTTTGTACAAAAATGGGATAACAAATGCGAGTACTGAAAATTAATAACTTTCAAATGATTTTGTTAAAAACATAGCATTTCCTATTTAAGTTAAGATTTATCCTGAATATGAATCAAGCCTTCAATTAGATTTAAGCATTTGTTCTATTTGAGATCTAAAAATATTATCACACTTTAAAAGCTAATTTTAAGTATTATTTATCACTCTTTTCGAAATAGCACGTAGGGTAATTTTGAGAGGACATCATAGTGACGAAGATGCCATCTGGACTTGTTAAAAATCCACAATTTTTATGCAATAAGGAGGGGAATAATATTTTTATTAGTTAGCATGCCAGAAAGTTTAGAGAGACTACTTACACTGGCTTTCCTTTAATTTCAAATTTATCTACTTTTCCTTTTTCCTTAAATGTGCTTCGTTTTAATTTAAATACTATTTTCAATTTTAATCAACAGTTATTTTTCTGATACGTTAGGTTAAATAGCCCCCTTTCTCAGATTTATGTTTCTTGACATCTGATATTCATATTGTAAATAAATGCTGTGGCTGAAACACCCCAAGAAATATACGCTTCTATATTTCCCTTTATTTTTAAATTATTCCTTCCCGCTTAGAGTGCCACAGTTCTTTTCTGTCAAGTTTCGAGTTTCAGTAGACATATATAAAATTTTGTTTATGCGGAGGTTTCCTGTCAGATAAGAATTTAACTACGACGCGTCGATGGACTTGCATCTTTCCGCAACACACCCTTTTCATCTCTTAGAAGGCAAATTTAAAATCTGCCATTGTCAATTCCGCGTTTTCATATTTCTATCTGCTTTCAATTCTATCACCTTCCATCATTTTTATCTTCTCCCCAGGCCAATATTTTCCAGCACAATAACGCACGCACAGCGACGGATCAAAATAGATATATAAATATCTCTCCCTTCAAGTCGCCTCTCTTTCGTTCCCTTCCTTGTATATATCAAAAAAAGAAAAAAAGGAAGAAACAAAAACAGGGAAGAAAACTAAAGAGCATAGACCACACCTACCAATTCCGGAAAAACCGACTTCACCGGAGCAAAGAATGGAGAAAGGGGGAGAGAAGAGGGGTGAAAAGAAAGGGGAGAAGGCAGGGAAAAAAATAATGCAGCGATTTTAAATTTGAGCTTCTTCTGATATTAGATATAAAGCTGTGGAAAATATCTATTCGACGAAACAATTTTGAAAGAAGGAGAGAAATAAAAGACAGGAGCAAAAAGTGTTTCACAAAATCCTTTATAAGAACCACAAAAATTTTGGAATAGTTAAGCCTTTGTTAAAGGGATGGATAAAGGGGGTAAAAATTGAGGTCTATTCTTTTTTTTTTCCTGGGAAGGCTCTTTCATTTTTTTGGATATCTACAAGAAAAAACCAAGACATTGCGGGTTTGTAATAATGTTCGATATTTTATAAGTAACTGGACAAAAAAATGGCATCTTAAATTATTGCAAAAATGCCCGTTTCTTTACCATAAAGTTCGATTATGTTACATTTTATTGTTAAAAATGTCATAGCTCTTTTATTAAAAGAACTGTATATGTTCCAAGAATTAGAACTGTCGATTTTTTTTTATAATTTAAGGCTCATATTTTTTATTATTTCGTGTAATCCTGAAAAGTATATAATATTAATATGGTCATACTTCCATCGTGGTTCTTCACCCCGATAACACAGTCCTCTAATAACAAACATTTATTTGAGACGATAGACACGAGTACACAGAGGTAACAAATATAAACAGCCGAGACGAACACGAGACAATATACAAGATCACACTATAACAAACAGTAGCCCACAATGTGTATTGATATTAATAGCAATAAAAGCACACAAAGCGGCCAGGCAAAATTAAGCAGGAGGAGTGAATCTACATAGTTTCACTCTACAGCGTCTCCAAACGTCTGAAATTATCTATGGTCTTCTCGCTTTAACTATATCTGACTATTGACTCACTACCACACAGCTAGCTACTCCACATACTACTCAATGTTGCTTCTACAGAAAACACCAGGACAGAGCACACAGCTGAGTTCACCAATCGCTTGAACTCAACACAATGATTGATCTTCCATGGACACATCCAACTATTCTGCCGTTGTGTAGACTGGTTTCACGACTACGATTGCGGTTAGCTGCATCTTGAGACTGCTGATCTTTTATAGTTTCCAGGGGCGATGGAGAAGGCGATGGACCAATCAGACATATCTTTATTTCTATTGACTGAATTGCTAAAATTCCAGAAGTTTCCAGAAATATATATTTTGTCGCCAGAGTTGCCAAATACGTCGCCAAGTCGATAAAGGGTTGCCTAGCTTTGAGATCACTGATGCAGTACCCGAATGGAGCCCAACAAAGTTGATTTTTAAAAAAATATTTCCAGTGATTAAATTAACCTTGGTGAGAAGCAACAATACATGTTTATAACAATATAAATATATACATATTTTAATATTCGAATATATTAAAGAATGTGTTCGTAATTTAACATAAGGTAGTGGAGATAATTCCAACATCTCTTATTTCGCATAATTTTTTAATTATTATTACTAAGATATTGAAGTTTCTTTTAAAGAATTTTTGTTAGCACTTTTGTTTTTCATTTTCAAGTTTAAAATTCCCCCCAAAAAACCTTTTCTTTAAGGCAATATGACCAGTACCAGTAATATACTATAAAGTACCAGTACCAATATTACCAGTTTCTTTAAGGCAATATTACCAGCAAATGAATTTGATCACTTCCTAATTTTTTTAATAATTCCATTTCTCCTAAATTTAAATTATTACTTTAAAAAAATCACAGAAAAGACATAGCTCTTTTATTTTTAGGGAAAGATTTTTTTAATAATTAGATTTCAAGTTTTTTAAAAAAAAATCTAAAAAGCAAATAATTCCTCTAAATGCTGCTTAACATTCCCAATTATCTGTATTTTGAAACTGTCATTGTACTAGTTGGAGTGATCTCCTGAACTCTTTCTTGTATACTGTCTAATAAATGTGCTTACGTGTTTTTAACTCCATGCCATTGGCGAACAATATCGTTTTGACGTGGTTAATTCACAAGTGCTAAAGAGTCAAATATGCATTTTGGATATCTTTTTTCCCACCAACTGAAACCAAAATTTAAAATAGAATTAGAAATGCCCTCACAAAATCCCGTACAAAATTAAACATTTTTAAGTTATTGCTATTTACATGTTTGTGCAAGTACAGAATGACAGACAGTCAGACCCTTGATTGATTTAATTTCAAATTTGCTAGGTATTTATAATTTGGATATTACATTTGTAAACCAAATTTTATCCATCTAGATCTCTTCGTTTTGTAACAATTATTTTAACTTATATTCGGACAGAAGTTCCTTTGGATGCATTTCATTGAAAATTTGATAGAAATCTACAACATTTTACATAAAGATCATATTCAAATTTCACCCATCTAACTAAAAGCTATTTTGAGTTACGCTGTTCAAAGTAAGGTAGACTGAACAGACAGTCAATAGACATGATCCAAAAACTTTAGCAGTTTTCCCTCTAAAAATGTTTAACCAAGTTTTTTTTCTTTTGAGATGACTTCTTTATGTCATTTTAAATGATACGTCAAAAATATGCTACATGCTGTTGGGCGTTTCTCTAATTTTATTAGAGGGAAGGGGGAGTAGAAAATTTTATCTTAGTAATCTGACCATAGATTAATGAATGAAGATTTTAAATTGAAAAAATGACGATAGGAATAAAGTATTTTTAGCTTTCATCAGTTCAAAAAGGACCCGGTATGACTCTCCTAAGCTTTTCCTCTACTAAAGTGGGAACTTTGGCTTCTGTGTGGGAAAAAATGAAATGAAGCGATATGCTTTCGATTTTTTTTTTCAAAAATTACTCTTAAACCGCGCATTCTCTTATAAAAATGGATGTAGAACATAATATTCTTCTTAGTATTAATACTGCTATATTGTTGTTGCTAAGTAATGCTAATACTAGTAAGTTCCGATTGATTTTTTTCTAATTTACAACAAGAGAGATTACTTACAAAATATGTAAAATTAGTATTCATGTTACAAAATATTCTATGCTGTACAGTTGTTGTTGTTGTTGTTTTCGAATTTCCGAATTAAATATACCTTTTTTTAAAAGTGTAGAGAAAAAAAATTCTCTACTTTTTTTTCACTGAGAATCCCGACTTCACCTTTCAGTAAGGGTACTAATTATATTAGTATTATTGAAAAAAATGTTTGTTTGTTATATTTTCAAGTACGTAGAAAATGAAAATATGCTCCTGGGATTATTGACTCTTTGTTCATGTATTGTATTTCGGCATGGTTTCAGGCAGAACTCAGGATTCTGGCTGTATTAATATATGGTATGATTTCAAACAGCTGCAAGTTCTTTCAGTAACAAAAGCCTTTAGACTGTTTTATAAGGAAAATAGTTCACATCATATATAGTATTAACTTTTAAAAAAGGTTCTTTATTTTGAACCAAAATTTCGATCATTTTATTTTTATAAAGATTCCCGACTACCTTTAAAAAAATCCATAAGTTGCAATCGTCAACTTTAAGTTTACAGTTCTCAAACGATGTGATTATCTTATTTAGCAAAAACTAATCATTTGAACAAACAAAGATTTACAATGTAAATAAATTTACACTATTATTCATTCTCCTTTTTCCAAATACTTATGATTAAAATTAACGATCTAAATATCTACAAAGCCGCTTTGAACGTTATTTGAAATGCGTTTTAGCGTAAAAATAAATACTGATTCTGTTACAATAATTTCTTTTTATTTCCTTGCATCGGTTTCTGTCACAGTCTTATCCTATTTTTATGCAATATTCCTTTATATTTTGAAACTTTGCATCATAACACTGAATGAATTATTAAATTTTGACACTTTGAACATATTTTGAAAGAATATTCAAACAGAAATTTTGAATAGTTTAAGCAATTCTAAAGACACTTTATTTTCCTATGCATTAGAATTATATTATTATAATTACGTCGCTTTTGACAATTGTTAAACTAATACCTTATATAATGTGACATAGTTGCCAATCAGACAACAATTTTCTATCAGATATAATATTTACTTGGAAAAAAAGGCCTTTTATATGCAACTCAAATTTTAACTCCTTGGTCTAGAATGTCCAAATTTTCTTCAAAAAGCTGGAAACTGTGATTGGTAATTTATCTTTTAATCCACGGTATCAAATGACGTGATTCTTTTAAAATTAACAATATTAAACACTTGAACAAATGCAAATGTGGGAAAGGTATGAATTTACATTGATATTCTTTATTTTTTATTTTTCCCAACTAGGTATGGTTAAAATGAGCGATTCGAAAACTTCCCAACCAATTTCAAACGCTATTTAAAATACTCTTTGAATTATAAGCAAAGAAAACAATTTTCATCGAATTTGTTGCACGCAAAAATAATTAACAACTCGTATAGTTACAATGATTCATTTCCATTTCACTATTTCGGTTCCAGTTAAAGATTTTACAAATATTTATGCAGCATTCGTGTATATACAAGACTTTGTAACATAAAACTCAGTCTAGAAATATTAGGTTCTGAAACTTTGTACATCATTTAAAAAAGAAACGAATTCGAACAGAAGTTTCGAACAATTTAAACAATCCTAAAGACAATTTATCTTCTATGTGCTGGAATGACAATATTATTACGGTCCCATTACTTTTCATAATTGTTAAACTGGCACCAGCTGTATTTCAAAGAGGAAAATTCCATTGCTTTGGTTAACTTCCTTTAAACGATTACCCAATGGAAGATTAATTTCTAAAATGGCAATTACGGTAAGTAACATTTTGAGATTTTGATCGAGTTAAGGGTGTAATTATCTATGATTGAAAGGTATCGTATCACACCACTGCGACTAATAAAGGTCAATAATTTAGCTCTGTTCTCGGGACTCAGAAATAAAATCAAAGTAAACGATAGACGTTTCTATTGCTTTTAGAAAACCAATTCATTAAGGATTATCGTTGTCTTATGTAGTATTAGGCGACTTAGAGGGTCTTAAAGGTCTCAGCTTCGTTTTACTTTTTTTTATTTTTATTATTTATTGATCTTAGATGAAAGCAGACCCAACAGCCTTTACAAAGGTGGTACAAAAACGGGATAGTTAAGTTCGCTGAAAGAAGTAAGAAACAAAATTGATTAAGCAGTTGAAATGGTACTATTTGGATCAGAATGTCTTCAAATACTTTTAGAAAATCACATTTCTTGCTGGATAGTTTGTACCTCAACTGACCGATGCTTTTTCGCTCCTTTAACTGTTATTTTATATAATCAAATTACCATAGATTTTAACATTGGAACTCTTAACTTTTTTCTGTTAAGGAATTAATTACTTTGTATAGAGAAACAGTTAACAAAGAAATACAAATTAGTTGGTTACAATTTTTTAATTGCAGGTACAAATAATTATACATAGTTTACCATAGTATTTTTTCACGCAACTAAGTTTCAATATTGTCGATTATTTTTATCCACAGTTTTGAAAGCATTCAAGCTCATCATCTTGTGAAATTTTGGTGACATGATTGTTATTTAACAGCATTTAAGGAAATCATACAATAAAAAAAACTATTAATCTTGTTATTAGTATGAAAGAAAGATAAATTATTAAAAGAAATTAAACTCCAAATAGAACTATATTTAAATAAACATAAAAGATATAAAATGCTGAAAATTTGCTTGAAATAATAAATTTTAATTCAGTTAAAGAACTTCAGAAATAGTGAATAGAAATCTCGTTCCTTGGTTAAATGTTAATAATTATCTATAATACTTCTCTGAGCTCAAGGAATATTGTTTAAGACTCTTAAATTAAACTCTAAGCATCAATTGAATTTGGATAACAAATAATATTTAATTAAAACATTTCTTTTGAGATTAGCATTTCTTTTGATATATGAGAACTTATAATTTATTTATATCTAAATTTTACATTCCTTTTCTTTTCTAAGATATTCTTTTCTTCTTTCTCATTTCACTCTTTCTAGTATAAAAAATGACCCTTTTAAAAACGAAAAAGAGTCGATTTTTTTACACGAATTTTAGAGAAAAATAAATGCCCCTACATGTGAAGATTTGTTTCTGAAACGCAGTCTAGTTGTTTTTACACCAAATAAAAATGTAGAGTTTGTATAAGAAGTTCCAATTTTTCCCCTTTTATCTTATCATTTTTTTCTGAATTTCCCTTCAGTTCTTATCGCACTTCAAGGATTTGCTATCAGAACAAATGTGCTGCACAGACTTCGCTCTCTAAGCTCCTTATCTATCTGTATTAAATCCCCTAAAAAAGAATAAAAATGGAATTTTTCTATTGAAAAATTTTTAGGACTTTTCTAGTAATACAGAAATATTAATGCCTCTTTTTGTTAGTTTCTGAAAACGTAAAATAAAGAACATTTTTGTAAATAAATGAAGAGAGTAAAGTACCACATATAATATAAAATTTCTTATTCATTTGAGGGGATTTCATGGATTACCACTTTTATATTATATCTTGTTCGTGGATTACCACTCTTGTGGTAATCCTTGAACCAATTTCTTTTTTGTGGATTATTAATAATTCTCAAAAAGCATTTTAGATATAAATATCCAGATTAAAATCAAAGCAACTAAAAACTTCGTTGTACCCTAAATGTTTAAGAAAAATCTTTTGAAAGGCACATCTTTTGAAATATTATTCTTCAATATGAGTAGAAAAGGGCCTCTAGAATTTCTGACTAAAACGTAAATGAATATAGAGCGGATTGAAGATAGTAAGCGAAAGTGTGTGTTGAAATAATTCGTCTAAATCCGAGTCCGTAAAAAAGATAAGAAAATTAATAGAAAACAACAAATTAATGATAAAACTTTCTATCATAGAAAGATAGATGAACCAATCTACAATATTATAATATTCACAACGGCAGAACGTGGGCTAGCGTACTTTAGATAAATGGCAATCCCCCATTTCAAGCAGCATTTTACAGCTTGATCTCTAGATCTACATTGAACTCAATGAAACTATCGAAGGCCATGCTTTTAATAAGCTTATGGAACAAGAAATGCGAATTATGTAGATCTTGGTGATTAAGAAACAGGTCTACCTCATTCTGACACAATGTTCTGGTGATCATGTAGGGCCAGCATTCGTGTTTGAACAAATGCAAATGCATCGAAAAGAATTTTCAGCAATTTGTCTTGTAGAAAGATGCCGTATATGTGGCGGCTCAAGCGACTAAATAGGATTATGGTTTTACTATGTTACAGAAAATTGACTGAGAATCAACAAACTCCGAATTCCAATAGCAATATATGCTCGAAATCCGTAAGCAGGTAGCTTTTAACTATGCAGCGCCCTCAACCAGATTAGTTCACAGTTCCCACATACATTTTTCCATAGTAAAATCTACATTATTTTGTTCTCTCTACATGTCTTTATAAATTTCTTTTATAACTATTCCATAATGAATTTATTTCTTATCTTTAATTATTGTGCAATCCCAATATTAGTTTTCTTGTTTGTTGTGGAAGTTTCCGAGTTTTTCGGAAAGAAAAGGTTTGGCAGATATTGTAGCTTCTAGGAAAACGGGATCCAGAAACCCTTTCTTAGAAAAGGATGGATCAAATTAGGAGTCTTCAGTTCTATGAGAGGGGATATGTTTCAAATATTAATATAATTCGTAAATAATGAATTAACTTATTAACTAAAATTGACTATTAATAGCTATCTTTTTATAGTTTAGTTAATTAAGTAGTTTTAACTAAAAATATAAGTAAGAAGTATTTCAGAAAAAAGTGTCAAAATTTTATACCCTATTTGAACATTCTTTAAGATCTAAATCATTAATCCTTATAAGTAAAACACAAGTAATTTCATGACGAAACGACCACAGATAAATAATTTAAATATTTTACGAGACTTTCGACTTTATTACAAGTGTTAAAATATTAGTTATATCATCTGATTTTCAATTTGTTAGTAATATTGATAAATTTCGATTTAACAGTTTAATATTTTCTACCTTAACGTTTTTATGACCTCTGTACCAGTATTAATAATTAAATGCTCACACGTTGTCACGTGATGTCTATAGAACAAAAATTTGTTTAATATTTGGTTAGGAAGGAAAAATGTTGTCATTTGTAAAGAAAAAGTCACAAATTTATTTCCAGATAAAACATAGATTTACAGAGATGAAGTTTACAATTGAAAAAGAGTATTAGTAAGAAAAGGTAATTATACAAAAGATATAAAACCATAAAATAATGGTGGTGATTATCTACTTTTTTCTTCTTATCTTCTATATCAAAGCTGAGGTCTCGAATATATCCAATATTTCTTGTAAATGATCTTTTGAACTGCCAATAAGCTAGCGGAGTAGATTTTATTCAAACTCCCAGTTTGATTCCGAATTTTGCCTGAAAAAAAACAAATATTACTAAATTACTTCATATTTCATTCATCAATTCATATTACTAATTATCCATAAAAACTACCTTTAGATTGGAAGGCACATGATTGGTTTAATTAGCTTCATTGAAAACGGAATTACCTTCTAGCACTAAAAGTATTTTATTTCTCCTATTTTTTTCAAAGCATTTACACTTCTATCCTCATAACTTCAAATTTGGATAGAAATTAACTAATGTCACCAAGTTATGCCACATTTGATCCCTCTGACATTAAGGGGTTAAGTACCTCTTTTCTTTCAAATAGTTTGCATATGAAATAAAATGTCTTCAAAAAGCCAAACATAAAACAATTACTTAAAGTTTAAATGGCATTTCAATAGATATTAGTGTTTAACATTACGATCATTTTTCGAACTTTCATAGCAATATAAAATCTATTCCAACAAAAACTTGCATTTGTTTTCTAAGTTTTAAATTGCATCAGTTATTTTTTATCATACACAGAGTTATTTCAAGCCACCTAAGCAATTTAAAACTATTTTTCAACGAAACTACAGCTAGGGCATCATTTTTATATGTCAATCCTAAAAACAATGCATCTTTTTCGCGAAGGGTTTGTGCTGAAAGTTCCATTAGCACAGTCGAATTACTCTCCTCATAATAATCTCAGTAACATTCAAATTGATAGTGAAGACATCTGTCGTAAGTTTTGATCCTGAAGGAGAGTAACAACTTATTTCTCCTTCACTCCTTCCTTATCAAAACTTATAGCTCGTAACTAATAAAGAGTCTTTTCACTGTACTAAAATAATAATATATCTCCTCTCAAGAAACGGAAATCATCTGTCTCGAAACTCAGAATGACACTTGGTCTGGTTCCAGATGGATAATTTTCGAATCTTACGTGTAATTTAACTCGGCGTGATACTCGGCTGACTCTCCCCAAAAAAACAGTGCCGAAAATACGAGCCAAAATTTTCGAAAACGGCTACCAAAATGTTGAATAAAAGCTCCCAAAAAGTGGATAATTCAATTCTGATTGCCGATGGACATTATAAATCAAACGGCAGCCTTTAATCTCACAAAGGCTGTCACAGCCGCATGGTATTATGATATATGGTTCTTACAAATGGTGATTGATGATATAATAGATGACATAGTCGCTTTTGGAGCTCGCGGAGCTGGCCACTTTGTAAAAGGTCAGATTTTTTCCCCTGTTCTTTCTTAAGTCAGAGCCTTTATGCATTCCCTTTTTCTTTCCAAATGTCTTTTTGGACAATGGTAAAGTGATACGAGAACACTTTATCTTCCTAAGTTTAAAATGTAATTTATTTAAAGCTGATCTTCATGCGTCAGAAGGTATGTAACTCCTGTTATTCCACTGATTTTTAATACATTTTGCTATCAAAAGCGTTCAAGGATCGGATCGGATCGAATGAAGTGTATTGACTGAAATTTGAAAAATTAGAACAGTTTTTCAATGATATTGCTTTTTAAATTGTTTGGTGGAAGATGAATTTTTCTTTGATATTGGATGATTACCTCCGAGATGATTTATTCGAAAAATTGAAAGCGAATTGTTTTCGCAGCGAAAACCAACAACGTAGGTTTTGCATTAAAAAAAGTAAATTTTCTGTTTTATCTATGAATTTGATTTCTTCAATTGTCTATGAAAGTAGAGATATTGTATATTTATATTTATCTTTTGTATCGTAAGAATTTTCTAAAAGTAATTTTAAAATTCAATATAGAAACTTAGAAATATCAAAAAAAAAATTTAAGTCAGAATTTCAGAACAAAAAATTCAGATTCATAATCTAAAATGGCAATTTCTTTTTATTAAAATGACAGCGTAGTAATTTCATGTGAGTGTCTCATTTTTTAAAGCTTTATGTAACTTTAGACAATTGGAAATAAACATCGAAATTTTCAACACGAACTTCTTATAAATATAACAAATTTGCGCTAGGTTTATACAATCCATAAATGTGAGTATATTTAAACAGCAAACAGGTTTAATTAGTTTGAATGCTTCACAATTTTGATGAACGACGGTTCAAATGTAATTTCGAATGAATTCACATCGAGGTGATGAAAAAGTTTGTAAATATGTGTTCGATTCAGGTACCCTTCTTGTTGTTTCGACATGATTCGAAAAAAGAGGTCCATTTTCATTATCCCTTGTTGCCAAAATCTCTAATTTTGCGAATCAAATCATCAATTCTTAATATAATCTTAAAATCCAAATCATCTGCCTATATTCTACGTTTCAAAAATATGTAATTTCAAAATAGAAATTTAATTTCACTTTCATTACTTTATTCAATTAGTCGCTAAAATATTAATTAATAAAATAATCATTCTCATAGTTATTCAAATATGTGTTCTATAATTTCAGATCAAATCTCGTTCCCAACATTTTCTTCCATTTTCCCGTAAACTGCACACATTTTGCAACTCGACTGATTTGAAAGAATTTTTAGTTGCAGAGTGATAAAAAGCAGTGAGCAGTTTTTGCAGTTGAAGCTATATACGATGAATATTTCCTCTTTTCATTTTTGGAATAGAGTTTTCTATTTCAAAAGAAAATTGTTTGAAAGATTGCTTTTTGCGAAAATAACTTTTTGTTACCATTCATTGAAGTCTGGGTCAGGAAAAAATACAAAGAATGAAGAGTACTTAAAGAAGCACATTCTAAACGCCATTAGCCAGATGGCTGTGGTTACTTTTTCACTTCCGTTTTTGGAAGTTTTTTTTCCAGTTCGCATAATTTTTAAAGGTTTTCTTCTAGATAAATGTGATACATTTTCTTGGAAATAATAACAGTTTTCCTTAAAATGAATTTCTTCAACAATAAATTTGAACTGGGAATGTCAGTAACATTTTTCAAAATAATCTCTGACAGATGTTAAGTATCTCCATAATATATTTTCATTAAATAGTTTTGTGAAATGATACAGAGAATTAAAAGCTCCAAAAAATCTTTTGGGGGGCATTTAATTTCGTATGAAATCTTATCAACCTTTTCATAAAAATAAATTTGTTGGGTTTATTTCTGTAAGTACGTTAAATTGAATGGATTCAACAATGACTGTATATTGATGTAAGATAACTTACTTTTCACTGAATTATGTTAAATGAATTAATTGAACATAACTTATTTTAGTTATATTAGTAACCGGTTTTCAAGATACGTGAGGGTTATTTTGGTACAGATTAGCTATTCTGAAACACAATTAGGTGGCTAGACTTAAGTCATCTAACTGCGATTGGCCCTTAGAAAATGAAAATCTAAACAGGATGTTCCCTCACCAAAATTCAAAGTAACATATATATATACAGACATTCGATTGAGATATATGTGCGACAATTTAAGTAAGTTGAGATAAAGTAAAGATTCAAACTCTATGCTGACAATCGATATTGAAGCGTACTTTGAAGGTTCGTTTCCATCTATATCTTTGCCAATTTGGTCCAATGGTTCTATTCTTTGTTGTGTCTATAAATGAAATCACACAACAAACGACAATCTATCCATATACTGTATCTTCAGATACTTACAACAGCTTATTTAACATGCATAATTATTATTTACAAGTTGTATTCTGGCTGAATAAGATTTAGAGCCTATTGAATTCGATGCTGTGTTACTTTTCGTAAGCCCATAAACTCCCAAAGAATCAAAAAATAATAACCTATGAATTGAAATTTATGAAATTAGCATGCATTAAAGCATATGGGGGGTTAAAGTGTCCTTCCCCTCCCATTCCATGGAAAAGCAAAGCCTATCATTACCTTGGGATTTTTCAACAGCCATCCTTCAACAACTTGTGTATCGTCAATCATATATCACTGTAGATATATTTGTGAACGATATGCTATAATTAATTAGTTTGAACCAGAAAATCTTTGTAACTTGTAATTATGATGACCGTTTTATCATTCAAAAGCTCAAATTTGAATGACTTTAGCGAGGTAATGGGTTTTTCTGTATGTTAAACTGTTTTATATTCTTTTTTTTTAAATTCATCATTCACTTTTTGAGATTATTATTTAATTAAATATCGTTTTGAAACTTTAGCACACTTTCTTTATTCTTTCATTCGATAATTTTATAAACAACCTTCTTATCTTTGCTACACTTTTCACAAATCTGACTCTTTTACCAATAAATAGAATTAAACTGAATTTCCGATCAAAACTGCATTAAACAATCATTTTTTTCATTCTTTTCTAGAATTATTATGCTATTTGGATAGCTCTTCATATCATAAAAGGCAATATGAAATGCTCTTAAAAGAATTTTTTTTCAATTAATAAAGTTAATTTAGTTTTTGTCAAACCACTTAATAAGGCCTTTCACATACCGATTATGTCATTTATAAATATATACATTATTTTAAAGACAATATTTTATTTTAAATAAATTCAAGTCCTTTTTCTACTTTAATTTCCTTAATATCTTTATCAATTTACTTGCCTTTCTTCATATCTCTACGCAGTTTAATTTTGCACAAACACACCCCTAGTCACGCTCTTCTGTATAAAAAAGTACTTACCAGCAGAAGTCACATTTAAAAATGAAAATGAATATATTTCTGATGCATAAAATACGATTTTTTTTCAAAACTTAACATAAATAACGATGTAACTATAAATAATCAAAATGTTCCAGTAAATTTTAGAGAGAGTACACACTTCTTTCTTGAGTGAATTTTTTCATCCGTGGTCAAATTTCCTCATACAAAATATTTTATCCCCTAAATATTTTAAACCCCGCATATTTACTACTTTAGAGTATTAAATTCTGCTACTCAAGCATTTCCTACTTGAGGTTTTAATAAATTATGCTCGTTCTCACGCTTGATTAAATTTTGATATTAAGCTAAGCTGTTCTGAAAATAAACAGGGATTTAAGGAATTAAATCAATTCTTGCTGGACTCCGTAGTCTAAGATAGAGGAGATTTAATAACCTAACACAACTTCTTGGTTAATCCGGACTATATATATTTAAACTTCTGATTTATGGCACTTGGTTATGAAGTTTACACCATGATAGAGAAACTTGAATTTAATATGGAGTCTAATCACAACGCCCAAACTTCACATTTACCATTTCTGTATGATTACATGGCTTCGATATGAATAACAAAATACGATAGCAGGAGACATGTGACGTAATTTCAATAAACTTTACCTTTTTTTATTTCATAGTATAAATTATAATATTCGAATAAACTACTTTTAAAATAGGGTTAAAGTTTCCTCGTTTATTAATTGCAACTCTACAAGCCTGTTTAATTGAAAAAATTTCTTTCCTGTAAAATGGAATATATTGCCGTGAATTAATGTAAGCATTGTGAAAGATTCGTTTAATTAAGGTTGAGAAAATTACATATCCCATACATAACTATTATTAATAAGAACACTATAACACATTATATCAATTGTGCTCTCATGTTCCGCTTAACTACGAAAGGAAGGGTGCAGTAACTTTTGAGGGTATGGACCCTTCTCGGTCACACCCGTCACAAACAATTTTAACTGGGCTGACTTCATTCATTCATTCATCCACAAATCGTAATTTGGATCTGGAACAGAGAAAAATCGCCTCTGACGCAGTATCTCCAGTGGTATTACTCTCGACCTGGAGTACTTGGTGACCACGACGGATTTAACGTGCACCAGCAACCACACAAACGGAGAGTCTTTGGATGGCAGGTTCGAACTCGCAACCCAGTGGATGCGACTCCAACAACCTACCAACCAGGCTGTCCGGTCCTCAATTATATATATTTATAATCATAAGCATTTCCATTTTACGTGAAGATAATCGAACATTTTTTTCAAAAAGATTTTTAAAAAATTTCAAAAGCAGCGTTTTACCATATTTCTAGGTAAGCTTGCAAATAATACTGACTTTATTTAATTCCAAATCAAAAAAATATCTGCAGTTATTTTTAATGAAATGAAGGCCACAACAGGAGAATTTTAAAATATTACAAGACTTGTTTTCTATATAATATATTGTTGAAAAATATGTTTTTCTCATTTTCTAAATATTGCAGTCATTTTGTGAGAAAATTTAGTATTGATGCTTCTAATGGTAAAATATGGCGTAGGAAAGTTTGGTTTATAGTATTGTAATACAATGGAAAATTTTCTTCTGAATAGCAACTTGCCTCTTTAATGATAATAATAATATTATGCAAGTGTCATAATCGTGTCATTATCAAGTGCTCATTACAAGAATCATAATAGGAAATATATATGCAAATCAAATATTTTTTATATTTTACTTATTGTAAGTTTCATTAGATATGTTCATTTAATAAGAAACTGTTTAGATCAATGAATGAAAAGTCACTCTTAATTAAAATCTTAATAACTCAAAGTTATTAAGACATAGTGTATCTTTCAAGCAGTAACAATTTAGTAAGAAATTGTTCTTCAAATATTTTATTGTAAGAATTAACTTTATTTGATAAACTCTAAGAAATAAAAATAATAATTTTATTCATTTAAATAAGTTTTGAATTTTCTTCGGCTATAAGAAAATTTAATTAATCAGTACGTTTATACTTATTTTTCATTTCCTATTATTAGTTAACATTCTCCCTATTTATATCTTGTTCAAATTTTCGATTGTTAATAAAATACTTTTTATTCATCCACTCAAGTTCAAATACATTTTTTATCTAGTAGTGGATAACACTTGATGTTAATAAAGTTTTTTCAAACATTAATTTATTAATTACATTTAATTAACTTTTAATACTTTAGAGCTTTAACGGTTTGTAATGAAGATTGAAATCAACAGGTAGTAGCTCAATCGATAAAATGCTAGGATTTCTATATTTTTCACGCGAAGGTGAAGAATACTATCTCAATTTTTTAGAAAATAAATATTTTTTAATAAATTATTTATATTAGTTATAATTATTTAATAAAAAGTAATATTAATAAAAAGTAAAAGTAATATTAGTAAAAGTATAATATTAATAAAAAGTAAAAGTAAATCAATGATTTTTCCTATTTCAGTTTATAAATTTAACTAGCGATATCAAACACCTAAAAATCATATAACAATTATTTGTTTCAAAATAAAGAATACATATTCTTAGATACATACAATTATAATAACATCAAATTGCTCTTTTTTTTCATCGCATAAAATGGTTTAACATCAAAAATAGAATATGGTATTATGAAATTTTTATTTTTATAAAAAAAATTATAAATAATAACCATTTTTTATACTTAACCAGCAAATTAACTGTAGATTTATTTTTAATAAATGGATATTATTCATAAAATTTAAGAAAAAAAATGTATTTCATATCACTAAACCATAAAAAGACTTATTCTTGTTATGAATTGAGAAAATCCATGAACATTTTAAATTAAAATTCTTAAGCAAGCCAACTTTCAATTAAGACATATGTCAATGAAATGGAGTTAGAAATGTTTCATGAAATGAAAATGAAAATTTAATCTTGAATTCAAATAAAACCATAGAACAATTACTTATTTTCCATGTAATTAACCACATAATACTTAAAAAATTACTTTATTTACTGTTACTGATTTCATTTTTAATATAATTTAAAACTTAAATGAAGTTACAATGTTTAAAATTGAAATTTTATACCTTTAGTGTATTTTATTAAAAGAAATCTTTGCTAACAAATTAAGGCCAATATCATTAATTAATTCAGTAAAATAGAAAAATGCATTTATTTTCTAATTAAAATAAATCGTTTAATTTTGATTTAAATAATCGTTGAATGTTTACGCTGAACAACCT
The DNA here is from genome assembly GCA_026289955.1 of Argiope argentata. Classification (NCBI taxonomy): domain Eukaryota; kingdom Metazoa; phylum Arthropoda; class Arachnida; order Araneae; family Araneidae; genus Argiope; species Argiope argentata. The sequence continues at coordinate 2,347,636 of JAOUZG010039019.1, read as the reverse complement.
GTTCCATTAGTTTCATTCTAAGTTAAATAAAAGCGTTTTTATTATTTTTGTCTGAAATTCTAATAAACTTTTATTTTTTGAATTCTCAATATACAATTATCGTCGATAAATCAAACTTAGTATTTTAATCTGCAACTAATTTCATGAAGCGATAATATTAGCATATCTGCATTCTCTTGAGAATTTTAATTATTGGACAAACATAATTTATTTCCATTTATTGTAAAATTTGCACTTTAAAGATAAAAGAAAATATTAGTCGATTTGGCTTGAAAATTTGAAAATAAAATTGATTTTCAGCACTATTTAAATCATAATTTAAAAAATAATCACTATCTTCGATAGAAAGTTCAAGGAGAAATTATTTTTTCAATATTATTTAAACCATACTTTACGAAAGCAAAAATAGTATCATTCTATCTTCCATAGAAAGTTAAAGATGAAATTTATTAGATGTAAGCAAAGAAATTTCAAATATTTCTGCCTGAATACTTGAATACATTGATGTGTCAACCCATCTTTCTTTTGAAATTTATTTATTTTTAATACAATTCTTGCCAGTGTATTTTCTTTGTAAACCATCAAATTTCTACGCCATCATTTTTTTCGTCTATCTAATTCAATATATGTCAAACTCGTCTTTCATTTTAACCCTGTACTTTTTACTCATTGTCTATCACTCCAAAGGTGCCTTTTTTTCCTTTAAAATATTTAATCATCTTTATTTCTAACGTCAGTTATGAATGTTTCTTGTCTCAAATTGAAAGCTCCCATCATTTTCGATTTGAGTTTCGGATTCCACATACAATTAACTAGAAATTGCATAAGATTTAAAAAAACGTAGATGTAATATATAAAACATAAATGAGTTCATGATATGATGAATTTATAAAATGTTTGTTATTTAAAATAGCTGTATATTATATTCTTATAATTGCATTATTTTTCTCACTGGATTTGCTTTAAATCTTCAAATGTCGATTATTCACCAATTTACAACTTTTTACTAGTGCAAAGTATTCGAGTTTCTTTGGGTGAGAATTTTTTGAAAATCAAATAAAAAGGACCATTTATCGTAACAATTTATCATATTTGAAAATAGGCCTATTCAAATATAATAATGTAATCTTTTTACGTCACTTCACACGAATTTACACAACTAATAATAATAAATAAATAACAAATAACATAAAATAAAATAACAAAAGTGATTTATACACGGTTTTGATATAATTTATATTAAGTAAGACGTAATGCGCAGTTCTGATCAAAATGAATAAAGAAAGGATTTAAACTGCAGCTGAAATTTAGACAATTTTTTGACGACACAAATTTATCTAATTTTTGCTTTCTTATATTTACATAAACTAAAACAGAGCTTTTTGTAGTTTGTCTGAAGGCCTTTTTATTATATCTTACAAAAAAATGTAAATATTTTATAATAATAATTTTAAAATAATTAATACAAATTATAGAGTCAATCATAATAGTGATGACTAGATTAACAAATATAATTAAGAAACGTTAAGCTAAAGATTAAATAGCTAAAGACGTGTATTCCACATATTTATGTAGAATTCTTTCAGTTAATGATGGACTTCAAGAAATGAATATTCGGTAAATTAAAAAAAGGACATTAAACATAGTTCCTACCCGCAGTGTTATGACTGCATTACCTTGAATATCTCTCCTAAAAAGCATCTGCAAAAAATAAAATGGTTAAATAAAAAAAAGTTTGCACATAAATTGTACTTTATTTTTTATTTTAAAGAGGAGCATGTTAAAAGAAATCAAAATTTATACTCTTCTTTTCAATTTTCCCAAACAGAAATAGTCAGCCTCACAAACTAAAGCCTTCTCAAGGCGAATTACGAAAATGATTATTTTCGAAAAAAGATACCTTAATAAAAATTGAACCCAAAAAGAAATATGAAGATAAGGGATAAAACGTTAAAGACAGAAAGGAAATCAATTCATGAATTTAAAATATCTCCAAATCAATTAAAACTCTTCTGTTACTTGACGTATATAAAGAATTTTAGAACCTTAAACAACTGGCAACTTTTAAATAATGATGAAGAAATCTTTTTAAATTGAATAGAATAAAGGAGTATCCTGAAATCAATGATAAGTAATGAATAATTTTTGAAATTTCCTGATAGTTACTTGAGTTTAATAATAATGAAAAAAAGATTTATTCACTCCTATTTCTTTAAATATTTGAATCAAATTCCTCTGGAAATTTTTATCTGCTTGTACTAATAAATAATAACTAACATACTTTCTGTATTGACCTCATTATAATTAATTTATTCAAATTTATAACTTGTAAATATCAATTCATTAAAAATTCTTTAAAAAGGCTAAATAAATCTAATAATAATGCTAGCGTTCCTTATTAGAGGTTTTATACACAAATTTATTTATTTTTCTTTAAAGATACAAACTATTTATTTTATTTATAAAGAGTACATTTTATACCCAAGCAATTAAGACTTCATTTGTTTTTATTTTCATTTGTTATATTAAAACCGAATTTCTTTCTGAGCAATTTCTTATCAATTTAAAATAATATTTTCTTATTAAATAGTTTCCTTAAGTATAACAGATGTAAAAATAATGACTAACGAAGTCACAATAAAAAATGAGTATTAAAATTTAGTATTTAATTAAAAATATCTTTACATTTGTTAATTATTTTTTAATTATCTTCTTGTTTAGTTATATCTTATTTCATTGATAATTGATTGATTTCATTGATTCGATCTTTAAACAATATGTTCTGTTAAACGATGAATCGTTTCCACGTAAGTATCTTATGAAAAATAATTTTAATTTTTATATTTATTAAAATCATGTTAATTAACTTACCGTTGCTCATTATCTAACAATTTGGTCGTGAACATAATATAAAATCTTTTTCATGTTGCTCTTGAAAAATGGATGCAATGTAACAGGGTACCAATGTAAAGCCAAACTGCTGAGCCTTGTCTTCTCAAATTTCGCAGTCACAGTTTTGAACGAAACATCTTATAACCTGAGAATAAATAAATAGGAATACAAATGAACAATAACAATGAATAAAAAGAAATTAGATAGCGGTTGCTTATTCCGCCATTTTAATAAAATGGCAAAATTATATGTTAAATTTACAGAAAGATGGTCTACATAATCTCTTTGAATGTAAACCAACATTTACTATGAGTATTTTTAATGAGATTCACCACCTTCAAAGTACTTTTCTCCTTCTTATTTATAAATTGGCTACTAATTGCCATCCTTTTCTGGAATGATCTTTTTTGGAAGCATATACAGTCACTTAAAAAAGTACTGAAGCACAGTACAAGTTCTCAGAATTTTATCATAGTTTATAACTTAAATAATACACAAATGAAACAAAAAAAGATTATTATATTTTTTTAAAAGCAATCAAAGTAACAAACAAAATTCTTATATTAATGCAATTATGATTACAATTTAAAGTAAAAGAAATCATGTCAGAAAATATGCTAAAAGTATTAGGATATTAATCAATGAATTAAGAAAAAAGTAATTTTATAATTAATTCATTATTAGACCATGCATGCAATCTATGACTACTTGTGACCTATTTGGCTTATATTAAAATGCTAAATGATAAAATTAACAGAAAAATTTTGCGCAAAATGATCTGTTTAATTTACTCCATTTTTCGATCCGATGCTATCTCAACTCATGCCTGTTAGAAAATTGTGTTAATTGATTTTTTTTTGTTGCAAATAATCCTTAACATTCTCAATGAGATTAAGATTTGGACACCGGAACCAGTTATCCTTAATCATACTTGGACAATAATAGAGGTTCCGAAACTTGTAAACGTGGAGGAATTATCCATGGAGGAGTGTGGTTATATTTGAAAGTTAGTATGACCACTCGCAGAGATTCAGCCAATATCATGATTTCACCCTTATTAGAAAGTGACTTGCAACTATGTTGGATTGGTGGTATTTGGTACTTTGTTTTATACATATCTGCATTTGAATCTCTTTCCAGAGCAAATTTGGCATACTTACGTATTAGACCGCCTTCGCCAACGATCGCTCATTGGGGACTACTTCAAATGTGGCGATAAAGTTTGACGGTTTAATAAGTACCAATTTAGGCTCATCTGTAAAGATGTATTCTTTTCTATCTGGTCAAGGTAATGTGCTTTCTTGCCCAATATCAGATTTGATTTCAAAGTCTTCCCACCGTAGTTGCCGATATTCTCGTTCTTATTGCAGCGAAATAATATGAAAAATGCTATGAAGCAGTCATGGTCTTCTTCGGGTAGAAAATGCTAAAGAGTGGACTTACACAGGAGTTGTGACACTAGGCGACTTACAGCAGATCCTTCGAGATCAAATTCTTGAATGAAAATGTTCCCAGTGTATTTAAGTAACAATCCAAGACGCATTAAGCTTACCAGCAATATCACTCAAGAATTATTAGCTAACAATCAATGTATCGCCAACCATTTTAAAGAATCAGTTGAGGAATTTTTCTGACACATTATCTTCAATATATTTTTAGAAAAAAATTGAAAACTAGCACGCATTCATAGAAATTTCACCAAACTATGAAAGCAAGATACCCATAATTTTCTCTGATCTATATAGAAACCCCATTTTCTTTTTAAAAAATAAATATTAAATGTACTTCCCTTATTTAATTTAATTGGTACTACTCAATATCTATCTGATAAAGCATATTTATTGCCTTTATTTGGATTCATTTAATAAAAATCTTTAATCCATTTCCATCAGTTTCAAAAATCAGGTTTACCAATGTTTGTTTGTTTTTTTAGTTCAAGAGAAGAAGATTGTGCTGTGTAGCTCTCGATTACAATTAGAGCGCAAAACAATATTTAAGAAATTTTATCTCTTAAAAGTATAGAAGGAAATGAATACTGCAATTTTTCATCTCTTTCAAAAAAATTAAGATGCATTTTTTCAGAAGGATTTTTTTCCATTTTAATTCCTTACAATGTGAGAACTAAATTTATATATAGAACAACATTCATCTTATTTCGAAATTTCAAAAGAAACTATAAAAACAGTATTTTTACTATTGAAAATGTATTCGCATTTTAAATAAAGTATTAAATATAAGATATATGTGGAATAATCAATTTCTTTCGGGAATAGCTTCAAAGTCCAAGACTTTCCTGTTTTTTAATGCTAAAATGAAAATTTTGTTTCAAAACGAATAATTTTTTATATTTACCATTTTAATTAGTCTCATTGTTCAAACAACAGATATGCACTTCTTGGATCTGCCTAAAATGTTAATAAATATTAATGTTTTAACTATAATATAAAAATATATAAGAAATATTTTGTGTCCGTGATACTTCTTCATAAAATTGCTTACTTTACGTAGCCAAATCCAAAATATTAATTGCCTTCATTTAAATCCTAATAAACATCAATTTTTAGTGCTTTCTTGACGTTGATAAATCTATTATAAGGGAATCAATAGATTTATAATAATAAAAACTCACAATTTTTAATTTGGCATTAAAAGGCAAAATATTATTAATTGTTCCTTTAGCTTTTCATCGAATTCTTCATGACAAATAATTTTTTAATTAAAACGTCTTGTAAAATCAATAGTTACATCTTCAAATTCACAAGCATATCAAATCTTAATAACAGAGAACGGTTTTAAATACTTTGTCACGTAAAAATATAAATAAATATTCATTTTCTCGAAACTCATTAGCATTTTTTGAATTTTTTTGAGCAGCATCATTTTTAAATTTAATATCATTTTCTCAACTTATTATATATTTCCTCCAGTAAATAATATGGTAAATCATTAAATAATTCTTTTATTGAAAAATCAATACATCTTGAAAAAATTCACTAAATCTGTTAAGCTCAAAAAATAACAGCCTCGTCTGTAAATATTTATCAGTTCTATAAGTAAGTATTCTAATCATCTTCATTACTTAGTTAATTAACTTAAATTTTTAATTTTGTCTCGGAAGAATTTTAACGAAGAGATTTTTTTATAAGATTTTTAGAAAGAATTCGGATCTCTTTATTTTATGGCTATCCATAAGTACACTTTCAATTATAAAAGTATTGGGATAAAAAAAAATGCTATACTAGTTTTTTTTCTGAGTAGATTGACGAAAAAAAGTGGATTGAAAATGGATAGAAAAATTCAATCTATATAAAAAAAAGGCAATAATGGAAGCCTTAAAAAATGAATAATTTTCATTTTTTTTATTTCAAGTTTAATAAATGTTTTTATTGCTTTCATGCAAGTTAGTGTGATGCATTTTAGCTCTGTTTTTTAACTATTAAATAACATTGTATAAGTTTTTTAAAATATTAATATTTAACTATTATTGTTTTTATTATAATAATAAGCATTTTGAAAATAAGAATGTCATTAAATTTTAATGTTAAAATTGAAAACAATCCTATATTCTAAATACTCAGTTTGGTAATTTTTAACTTTTCTGGAACTTTTTGCAGTGTTAAAATGTATATTTATTAATCACCAACCTCTGCATTTATTCACAGGTGTAAATATTTTTCACTTTTATGCATCCAATAAAAATCGCAACGTTTACTCATAGTTTTACAGTTACAAGAAGGAAAATAAACTTTGTATTCATTTAAGAGTAAACTTTGTATTCATTTTTATTTTAATCAAAATGTTTTAAAAATAGATTTATTTCAATCTTACATTTCTAAGAATAGACTTTCTTTATATGATTTTATTTTTCACTTGCCCTAACTATACAATTTTTTATTTCTAAAGATATTGAAGTATTCTCTCTGCAGCAAATAGAATTTATCATTGAAATTACCTAAAATATTGAATAGTTTACGAATTTAGGAAAACTTTTTTCTTCGCTGATCTATTTGCCAATGATAAAAGTGTAACACAGTGCATTAATTAACTTTAATTGTAAAGACTTTCAACAAAAAGATGAACACAATCCGAAGAATCCACAGCTTACGCATAAACTTGTTAAAATAATTAAGCACTACAAGTTTATTGAACATTTTTAACTTTCAAAAATAAAATATGCAGGGTTTTAACTTTCAAAATTTCTTACGATATTAAGCAACTTAAAGATGTTACTTGGGATTGAAGTCTCTAATTATGAAGTGAGAAATTTTTTTAAAAAAATTCTTATCCTTTAAACAAACATCGGATCATTAATATCAATACTGTAGAAAAATTGCAATTAACAACAACACTATTTTTTTATTTTAATTTGGAATTCTGCATTTTGTAATTACAAACAGTGAATTGGATGCATTTGACCCAGAAGAAAAATTTTTTAAAAAACTGAAGGATTTTTTATATGATTTCAAATCTTTAAAAAACTATTTTTAGAATGTTAAATTGTAATTCTTTGAATAATAATTAATAATAGTAATGATTAATTCCTTTTCTTTTAAATAGAGTAATAATATTTTCACTCACATGTACAAACATATAAACAAATAATTGAACGAAAATATATTAAATTTAGATTCCAATACATTAATATTCAATTTTTTCCAGGCTTATTTAGAAGAGAAAAAATCCCATTCTAGTTGAAATATGATTTGATGCTAAAATATCGGAAAACGAAAAATTTGGAAAATAATTTGACTTGAAAGAATTCCCTCTTTAGCCTTTTTTTCGGGGGGAGGGGGGGTGACAATTCTTGGGTGGTCTTTTTTTTAATATTATTTCCAACTTTGTTTTAAAAAACTCCCACTCAGTTTTTCCATTTTGGTAAATATTAATATAATGTAATACGATTAAATTCACTAAATCCTAAATATACATGTCATAAAGTCAAAAAATAAAAGGAGTTTAATACATATCGGATTATTTATAATTATTTTTTTAATGTCTTGCATGATAAGTTATCAGGCTTTTAGTTCTTTAAGACGTTCCTTAAAGTAATTTAGTACTTAAAATATTATTGTAAATGATATAAAAAAGTACAAACTGCAACGTTATTAAAATACAGTAGATTTTAAAGGGATTAGAATATCAGCTCACTATAATAAGCAAAACTGAATAATAAATATATTTATATTACAAACAGAGATATTAAAAGGGATTAAATATACTTAACTATCTGAAAGCGCTTTCCACACCCACATATTTATAATAAATGTAAAACAAAAATGATTATAAAGCACAATTCTGAGAAACTATTATGTTTTCTTAGAAACCATTAGAACCACTTAGAAAGACTATCATTTCATCTTGAAGAAAATGAATTTTCAATAACATTATTATCCCTTTTTCTTACCTAATTGTTTGTCATATCTTTCATTTCAGAAACAAAACTTAAGTTTTACATTAGTAACACAGGTCAGTGCATAATTAGGTATTGAAAAGTTTTAATAGATTTTACGAGTATTGTTACTGAAACAAAGTATGAAGCTCGCTTTTGCTTATTAGCTCTTGTTTGTAAAATATGACGCCAACTTTACTTATATTAGCACAATAATATTTGCAAAAGGATCAACATTTTTAAATATATAATAGTTTAACCAAACATTATATATAAGCAGGATTAATTAAAAAAAGAAAATATGCATAGTCTCAAGCTAGATATCTTCATTTGTTTGACATTATTGATTGAAATTTAGTTACACAGTCGGTGGATTCCAACAATAATTTGCAATCCTATAAACATCCCATTTGACCTCTATTTTCTTTACATCCTGGGAAAATCATTCAACGTTTTCTTGATAGTTTCAGGAAAAATAAATGATTGCGTAAATAATGAACTTTTATGCTCAAAATGCAACTTACGTCTCAAGTCAGTTAATCAAATTCTTAAGTGCTCTGTTAACTAGTTCAAGATCATCTTCAGCTATTAGGTTGCCAGAATTTGTTTTTCCAGAAAGGATGAATGAAATCCACCCCATTCGCTCTGACTCACCCACAAAAACTTCGAAATCAGGATCGATCAGGAGCTTTCTGCTTTGAGGGCAAATAAAAATTCCATCTTTATGTTTCTTTGTATTTATTGGAATATTTCGTCCCGTAAATGGTGGAAAATAGTTACCTTATTGAAGAACTTTAAAAAATTATTTCTTTAACCCTAGCTTCATACACAAAGGAACCAAACTGATTCTAATTCATTTGACAAGCTGATTTTTTCTTCAACAACCATATTCTGTCTCGTAGAACATTCTTTTTTATTTTGTTCAAAGATGTTTTATAGCATTCTTACTCCATGGGAATGTGATATCTGGAATTTTAGTATAGCCAACTCTGTTATTGACCTAGAAAAAAGTTTACAATATTTAAATACACACATTTCATCTAATCATTCACATAAACTTAATCTTCTGAATAACTAAACCTATGATATCATAGTATTTATTATTTTGTACATTTCGGTTGAATGAGTTGTAGGTTTTTGGCATTGTGTATACGTTGCCATTGTGTATAAATGCATATTTCAAGCTCAGCTTAGAGCTGTTTACAATACGCCATTTCATTGGAAAATATTTAGAAAGATTCGGGGGTTTCTTTCCAAAAGTTACACAATATATAACATAATTTTTAATGGAGTAAAGGGAAGAAAAAGTGTGTATCCAATACAACATAAAAAATCCCTTATATCACTACTCTGAGAGTTGTGTAGTGAAATACTTTAGAATTTAGTTACACTGAATCTCAAAAATTAGAGATAACATACAGAAACACTGTTTCCATATTTGAAACTAATACATCAAATATATTCAAACTCAGTTTAACAAAATCCAAGTACCAATAAACAAAATTTTATTGGTTTTTGCAATATTCATCTAATCTTTTAAATATTTAAATTAAAATATCTCTTTTCTAAACGTTATGTCAAATTATGTAATATTTTCTAAGATTTAAAATGAACGTTTAATTATATACTCACTAATTCCACATAAATGTTTAGTAAATTAAAATATTGATATGATATTACATTAAATGTTCTGTTGTTGTTGTTACTTATGGCACTTGCCTGTGGACAAGCCCACCGCTGATATAGCAGCAGATTTAAGCCGAAAGAACTGTCTCTTGCTTTTGAAATAGCGCCAACTAGGGCCAAGAGTACGACTTAGCTACACACTCACCACATTTGCTTGCACAGCCCCTTTTTACAAGGGGGAAGGCACATTCATTCATCTCACAGATAGCACACAGAAGAACAACCATGCCCGAGCTGGGACTCGAACCCGGGATGTCCAGATCACGCCCTATCCCTATGCCAGAAAGCAGGCATTTAGTGTTCTCATCCACATATTTAAAAACTTCCAGTAATATTCACAGAAATTTAATAAATAATACATCAAATGATCCGTTATTAAATTCAATTGATTTTCCCTTCCATTCACTAAAAATTAGTGAGAAACAAAAAAACATTTAACATATAAACCTTAATTATGGCTATTGTCAAATTTTCAGGGTTACTTACATTTTATTCTTAAAATAATGCAGCTAATTTAATTCTTTATGGTAACATCAAATTCTTAAATGATGCTTTGCCCTTTTTCGCTATTAGAATGTTTAGTAGAATTCTAAACTTTCATCAGCAAAACCATAAAAGTAAATTGTGCATTTTATATTTTCTCAAGAGACTGCTTAAGCAAGTTCCTAAAATTATCATATAGCTTTTATTAATTAATAATAATATTAAAAAATGAACTGTTTATTGACCATTGTTATAAAAGAAATACCATTATGCAGTCTTCTACAATAGCCTTCGTCTTTCTTTTCTTTAGATAAGGCAATATCGATAAGTTTTTAAATGGTTAGCTTGAAAATTATCTGCAATAATTCACCAATATATACCAGTTTTAGTAAACGTGTATCTAAATATTTCTAATTCCATAGTATAGATACGTATGCTTTTTTCCCGCCTTATACAAAAAATAAACTGTTTAAAAAAATCATGTACAATTCCGCCAATTGTAAAGGATTTTTTTTAAATTTACCTTTTGTATCTTTAGCTCTTATCTTCCATAAGTATAAATAATATAATTTTTTCTCATTAGGGCATTTCAGCTCAGATGCAGAGCCTTCAAGGCACCTAAAAAAATCAAAAAATAGTAGTGAAGTTGCAATGCCTTCTTTGCAATAAAAGAGGCATTTCTATTGCTATTTCAAATATTCTGATAAATGTAACTCTTTATTTGTCTTTAATTGATTTTTTTTAATATCAGAATGATTTCCTAATTGTTTTACTTCTTTCTATACAAATATAAAAATAAACTTTTTAAACAAAATTGCGAGAGTTCAAGGTTATAGATACTGGGTCATTTTTCTCATTTAAGTCTGAATAAGATATCCTTCTTTCGACTATAGCTCCTATTAATTGCCTATAGCAACTGTGATGATAAAGTTTCGATGCCTTAGTTCAGAAATATGTGAAGCAATGGTATTTAATTGGATTTTACTACCTATACATGATGCTTTCTGCTACATTTAATTAAATTCAGTTTGAAACTTTAATGAGCAATCGAATAAGGAGTTTTCAAGTCTTTCTTTGAAGTTCCAAGTGCCCGATTCAATTGAGGAAAAGATGAATTGCTTAAATTAAATTAAATAAAGACTTATTTAAAATAATAGCATAAATTCTCACCCTTCCAACTTTTGTTAAGATAATGACAGCCATTATACAGACCAAACTATTCTTTTTATAATCAAATATCATATTTACTTAATTCGGAAGCTATACATTCTTAACTATATGGTATTTTCAATAACAATTTATTATGAATATTTTACGAACTTTTTCTATAAAGCTCCTCATCAAATAAAAATATTTTACTGAGTTGGAATCAAGATAACATCATCCATGTCTTCTGCTTTTGCACAACTCTTCCTACTTTTTCATTAAATAATTCAATCACTCGGAAATTGTCAACAGTCCTGGTTCTAAGTATGAAGGTTACTTTTTTTTTTAACTTTCTTTCTTCCGGAATGTGAACCGAACTTTTTAATGAGGTGCTCACTTTCTCATATTGAGTAATAGAAAGTGAGAAAGGAAATCTTAATAAATATTTATGAAACAACAATATTACATTTTACAAAGACTTATGAATTTTTTTTACATTACCTGGAATAGAATTTCGTTTATAGTGAAGTTGTGCTAGTGACTGAAAATGGTCATTCTTTTCAATGAATGTGTATTAAAATATAAAAGAAAAGTTTAGCGAATATATAGGCAAAAAATGAATTCTAAATTTAAGTTTATTTTTTAAAGGGCGCAAAAATTTTGAACATTGAAATAGCTCTAATTTTTATCCTATTCGTAGTAATCATACCGATATGAAGTGAAAATTTTGTCGCGCGTTTCCTGTATTTTTTTTTAATTTTTAAAGTTATATTTACAACACATAACAAAAATATGAAGCATGTAAAAACATAATAAATCTTATGTAAATCATTGGCGGAAACAAATATATTCTGTACAACGAGGAACAGAAATATTTGAACAGTATCTGGTGTAAAATAATATAATACTCTTTTATATCCATTATTGATATATAAAGTATGTTTAAGAAAGTTATTAAAATCTACTTACAAAAATCAAGTACCACTATTGACGCATGTCATAACGGCATGAAAAAGCCCCTTATTGTTTTGATGACAGTACTAGTTTCAGAAGTAGCTGGTATTAATATTCATCTATATAAGATTTATAATTGGCTAAAAAATTATTAAAATTTTCTTACAAAATTCAAGCACCCTTTATGATACAGCTCATAATGGTACGATGAAGTTACTTGTTGTTTTGATGGCTGAACAGGTTTCAGAAGTAAGAGCTGAGTGATATCGTCCAACTAGATCATATTTATATTTTCCCTAGGCATACTTTTCTGACAAAAATTTAATCTGAGGATAATTCCAGAGCATCACTTTAATTCAATAAGTTTCTCCATTAAAATCTACGAATAAAAAAGAAAAAAACATTTTATTCCAGTGCAATTCAACAAAAACACAGTTATCATGTCATAACTTTCATTCAAACTTTCACTTTACACAAATAATAATAATATAATTCAGCACAAATAGGAATGTAGGTTAAATTGTTTTTTTAAACATTTAATTTAGTTTCCAGATTATCATCTTAACATTTCTGAAATATTTCCAGTTCCCAAGTTATATGTTGATGTTAAATTCAGAAAACCCATTTTTAAGAATTTCCAGTAAGATATTTTTTCAGTAATTTGGTAGATACAAAGTTGTAAATGAGATTTTAGCCTTAATAATAAAGGTTTTGGACATTATATATGAGTAATAAATCATTTTAAGGCCTTAAAAATCCAGTATAAATCATTCGTCTCATTAGAACGTTCATATGATGTCATTTTTTTCAACATGAACTTTGCATGCATGAAGGTCAAATTCTACTATATAACGTTAACGAGGAATGCTTTAACTCAAAATTAATTGATGACATATGACATTTTTTTCTTTTCCTTTCTTTATTTGGTGTTTCCACTTGGTGGCTGAACTGATATATTGTCTGCTGAGTCTCGAGTTACTTTTGCCAACGAAAGCTACTTTTGCTTATGCTGCATTACACTCACATGAGTTGTTAAGAATCACAGAGGGAGATTCCCGAAATGTATCATCTGAAGAAACAAAATTCAATTTCTCCTAATGGAGTATGACTCACTCTAAGGACACAGAATTAAACATCCTTTTGTCTATTTGGCAAGTGAAAAAAGACTTTAGATAACATTGGTCGGTTTTAAATATAATATCTATTTTCACTTTCCTTCTCTCTCCTTCATTTAAAAAAAAATTCATTACTATAATTATCTGTTTAAAAAACATATATCGTTCTTATGTACAAGTATCAATACTGAATCTGTCAAATATTGTTTCGGAATATTTATTGCATTTCTTTTTACAATTTATATCAATTTCAAAATTTGGTCTCAACGCTCATATTTGAATAATGACGAGCCTCCAATATCTAATACATTAGACCTGTATCGTTGCGGATTATTACATGTAAATGTATAGAAATAATGCTATGAAAAATTAGATAAGTGTATTAAAACTTACAAGCATAATATTTTTTAACAAACTAAAAAAAAAATCTTATCATCTAAACTGATTACATAATTTTATAATTTATTCAATTTTATTCCCCATTCATTCAGTTTTTACCATAAGATTTTTATAACTTTAAATACAAGAAGAAACATCATACATGGGCAAAAACACTTGAAGGGAAATTAAGGAATGTTGGATTGAATTTAGCTGATAAAAGTTACGAGTTTATAAGCAGAACTTTGGTGAATGTAATTGTAAGCTACATGTAAACCTCAATTATAAAATGATCATCATGAATGCTGAAATCTTAAAATGAAAGCAATTATTAAAAATAATAATATAAAAAGTAACAAAGATACTTCCATTTTGTAGAATGTCATAATAAATTCAACAAAAATGATCTTTCTAAATATTAAATATTTCTTTCAGAATAGTACCTGGTCAGAAATGGCACTAAATATCCTCGTCAATACAGTAGGCATCATCAGTATTTCATGAAGGCATATCACTTTCTAATGGCAATCACTGATAATCAGTTGAATAAATTAATACATTTAGGATGAGTGCCTTAAAGCTTGCAATTTTGCAAAATATAATCAACACAATAGTAGCAATCTGAAAGAAAACAAAAGATTTCAGAAAATAAAAGATTACAACATTTCATCGATATTATTTTTCATGTCAAAGTTACCCAATTTCTATCTACAAATATGCCATATTATTATTTATTCAAATATACGTTAAGGTAATTTCATTATAATTTTTACATATTTTGATTATAACAACACAAACATTGACATAGACCCAGGTAGGACATCCTGTTGTATAATATTGTACAATATTGTGCGATATTATATGATATTAAACAATATTCTAGAATATTAAACAATTTTGTGTATAATGTACATCATTTGTGTGCTACTAGGGATTTACAATGATTATAACAACACAAACATAGACATTTAAAATTTAAAAGAAAGCAATTGTTCAATTGCCGTTCTTAAATTTAAGGATAGATTTATGAAACTTTTTACTGATCCAAACACAAAGAGTTATCACCATGAATTATTGAATTAGAAAAAATACAAAAGTCTTAAAACTGCAATCTGTACAGATTCAGATGTTCAAGATCAAAAATTAAAACTCTCTAAAAATTAATAGTGAAATTAAAGTATTTCAGATTCGTAAATCAAGGTAAAAGCTTTCAGTTCAATTCCTTGCTATTCAAATTCGAGGAATGATTACTGAATGCATGTAATTAATGAAGCATTATCAATTGCAAAATTAAACCAATATAAAATGCATGGAATCCCTTTATTAATTTCTGAATTGGAAATAAATTTCTTGAATTTTGTGCTTACTGAGTTTCTTGAATAGAAACAGTGAGATATTCTCATAATATCCTGATAAGTAATTTTCAAATAATTGAAAAAATACTGTTTGTTAAAAGCATTACATGAAAAGTTTTCGAAATACAATAATTTAATACTATCACTAACTACCAAATATTAAATAGTAAAGTAATGAAAAAAGGAAAATTATAATATAGATTTAAAAGAATTGAAATAGAGTTTTACTAATACAAGCAGTTTATACAACTTATACATGTAATTCCAAAATATATGTGGCAATAAAGTCAATTTCATAAATCTGCTTTAATTCAAATTAATGCTTTAATTCATTCACCTTTTTACATAATCAACGCATAAAAGGTTTATTTTTCTGGGGATAATCACAAAAATGTAGAACATGATCAATTGAAAAAGAAAATAAACATATATTGATGGTCTTTAGATATACATAAAAGTGGTCATGTGTAGGAAAATATAAATAAATTTGAAAAATTTCTAAAATATACGTTTCTGAATACTTAAAAAATATATAAACCTCCTATAATTCTGTGTTTTTTTAATTATTCAGAAATCCTTTCGAATTTCTCTATTGGTTTAATACGATTTTCCTGATTTGTCTACTTAGAACTTACATTTCGAACTAACAATTCTGCTTAGCCAAATGGAAAAAATCTTATTAGACATTTTTTTTATATTAACATTTTTAAATCACTTTAAATGCTGTTTTATAAAAATTTTCATTCTTCTGATCAGCAGTAAGTGATCAATAAAGTCATTTTTGATTATTCATATTCAGCTAAATTCGCTATATTTTCTTGGTTTTTGATTGAAGATCTGACTCCGTTAAAATCCCTTGGGCAAAACTTGTTAAGCTTTTTTCTCATTTATCGCATGCAAAACTTCAGTTTACACATTTTTATTTTTATTTTCTCCTTATTTAAACAAAAATTAAATTGCATTTATACTTTATTTTAGAAAAATCTTAGTAAAATTCATCTTCCTTTACTAAATTTCTATTCCTTAAATTAAGCCAATGTTATTAACACGACCCTTTCCACTACAGGATACATCGAGCAGATGTATAAGAAAGCTTCAATTAAGTGAAGTAATTCTGGCTTCCCTGATTAGCAGCGTAATAGGGTGGAGTCGAGTTATCACCACTCCAATTACCGGACGTACGTTTCCACGAGAGTAGTTGTTAGGGCTTAACAGTTTCCTTCATCTTGTTGTCTTGAAGATAGTCATTTGATTAAAACTCGGATGTTTATATATGACGAAGGTAACTCCGATTTTTACGTAGTACATATGTAATACAAATGTGTATATATAAAGGATAATAAAATATATGCATATTTTATTATCCAATTTGCATACAAAAGGTTGATTAAACTGTTTTCTAACGGAGTTAAAATTTCTTACAAATGCGAAAAATCATGTTCAAAATTATATAAAATAACTTGAAAAATGTAGTTCAACGAAAACGGCTTTATAAAGAAACTGAAAACATGGCACACTCAAGAGAAATTTTACAGAATATCAATAATTTAATTAAATTGGTGATATTATTTAAATGCAATCAATATATAAACTTTTTGAATCTTTAATAGGAAAAATTTATACATTTCGTGTTTGACGAAAGATTGATTTTTTCTTTTACAATACAAATAATCTTATAATTAATCTGTTAATGTTTGAAATTTTTTTTCAATATTAAAGATCAACAGAAACATATTATTGGGCAAATATAATTAATTCTGTTACTTGAAAAGGTATTCTGAGGAACAAAATTTGCCAAATATTTGTCATTTTTACATTGTGTTTTAGATTATTACGATGCGTTCAGTCTATTTCAATATAACAATGCATGGCTAAAATTAACAAGCATTTGTGACATATCTCTAAACCCAAGTTGTGCATGTTTTTTCTTAAATATCTCGTTATAGATCAAATGTCACCTCGCTGATGTGCTTTGAAACTGGAGAATACAATACCGATTCTGAAGTCTTTCTCGTCCTCAATCATGGTTTAAAATAACGAAATCCGTTTCAAAATTGTTTTCCTGACAATGGGAAAATTAATCTAACAAGAAATATTTTTTAACCAATTCCTAATTTGGATATTAGAAAAAACTTATGAGGTTAGGAAAGATTTTATTTTAGTTAATTTTTATTAAATAATTACAATTGTTGTCCTCATGTTCCACTTTACAACGGAAGGAAGGGTGCAGTAGTTTCTGAGAGTATGGACCCTTGAGCACCCGAATAGCGATCACCTTTGACTCAGTACCCCCAGTGGTATAACTCTCGAAATGGAGAATTTTGTGACCAGGTTCGAACTCGCAGGACAAAGGAAACGAATCCAACGCCCTACCAACCAGGCTATTCCGACCTAACAATTACAACTACTGTAAAGGCGAGAAAATTAGTTTTTAATTAACTAATAAAAAATTAATGAATTAATATTTGAAAAAAAATTTATTAACATCAAATGTCATCTACTACAAGTTTATTACTTGAACTTGATTGGATGAATAAAGAGTATTTTATTAACGATTGAAAATGTAAACAAGATGTGTGTGTGTGTGTGTGTGTGTGTGTGTGTGTGTGTGTGTGTGTGTGTGTGTGTGCGCGTGTGTGTGTGTGTGTGTGTGTGTGTGTGTGTGTGTGTACGCACACACACACACACGTCCAAACTTAATACTTTGCGTTGCTAATTCATTTTAAATTTGATAAATCTCAGACGTTCTAGCAGTAAATAGTACATTAAGTTTTAGAGGGATAGGTCAAGTAATCTTCTACCAACACAACTAAAAATCCCGGAACTTATTCTGAATATACGTTGTCTAAATTCGAAATGTTGTAATAATAAGCAAATTGACAGACTTAGCATCTTGAGGAGTGTTTTTTGTTTTAAACCCAGAAAAATACTAACAGAACGTATGTGGATGACCCCTCTATGAAACTTTTATTTATTAATTAATATCTTTTTTACTATGAATTCGACCATTATATTCACATTACATTTTTTCAGAATGCGATAACCTAATCTAATATAAATTGCCAATTTAAGGGAAATATCTAGGGAAGTAAATATTAAATATATGAACCATAATCGCATTTGATTAGCTAAAGAATGTTTTCCCCGGAAATATAATGATAGCATGAGCTAAGAAGACCTCTTGAATCTAATATTTCTTTTAATATAATATAATACTCTATATAGTTTAATTTTTTCCAGGAATTCAAGAAGAAATTATACATTCCAAGCCAGCTTGTTGAGGAGTGTTTATGTTGTCTGGGAATGTTTCCGAATATCACGTAAACACTTACAATATTTATATATTCGATGGAAAAGAGTTCTCTTTCCAAAAGAGAATAAAATAGTTGTTTTGCTGTATTATTACTTATAATACACAATACACATACCATAGCAAATCATATCGTACGACAAATAAAGCTTTTAAGAAAAACTGAAAAAGATGATTTGTAATATTCTATTGCGGATTGCTCTAATATCAATTCTTTCTTTTACTCCTTCATTTTTGTGCATCGATGGTAACTCTCTATTAAAAGATATTCTCCAGAGTAAAAAATATATATTCCAAAGAAAAAGCAATTTTCAAATTCGCCTTGACAATTTGATTTTGTAAAAGAACAAAGGACATGATGCCATGGTAGAGAATAAGACTATGTGTAGTCCTGAAATGTATAACACGCAAACTTACGTTCGTCATGACTGTAAATAATTCTACTTGTTATTAAGAAAAAAAAAATTTAAAGCTGCCCCATTCACAAACACATAAGTAGTATATGACAAAAAATAGAAGAAACAATTTTCTTTACTTCGATCATACCTATGACAAAAAAAAATTTACAAATATCATAGTGTCTCTTTTAAAAACATTTTGCATTGAGAAATTTACAACAAAAAAAATTACTATTATGAAGAAAGAATTATATGAATTGAAAAAATATATAATACCTCGAACAGAATTTACATTGAAACTCAATTGTAAACGGAAATTTCAACAGAATTCCTTTACTTAATTAAGATTAATTGCAAAATTCAATTAATGTTGTATTAAAAGAAAAAAATGCTGCATGGTATTTGAGACTCTAAAATTATTAAACTTTGAGCAGAGGTACACGGGGCAAGAGCCGACAAATATACTTATCGTATTCTTGTAATGCCAGAGGGGGAGAGCACCTTGAAATGAGAATCAGATACTTCCAGTAAGGTGGTTGTATCTCACTACGCTGGAGGGTACACGAAAAGGCAGGGAGTCTGGCTTCCCCCCATTAGATGTCAGTACATACTTCCTTAAGGAAGGTTTGTACTGTGGCCAGTGATGGCCCTTAGGTCTCACCCACAGTTTCCGCCAGTGTTGCTGTTGCTGAGGTCCAGTCATTAAATGTTTATTATCTATGTGTCTTCGGGTAGGTCTGAGAATCAGTGATAAGACTTATCTAAAAGAACTGATCAATGTAAATAATATGCGCTATTTGAACAAATTGGTCATACCAGTTAAAATTATCAAGAGAGAATTTTGTGGTTGGAGCCATCTATACTTAAATGTTTATTAGTGCTTTGCCCAGATATTTTTCCAGAATAAGTATACCTCAAAACAAACAGGAAGATTATAGACGCTAGCAAGTTTTAAATAGCCGGAACTTCAAACTCCACTTTTAGCTCAGAAACACCGGTTCTTTGATATTGTCAGTACTCAGATAAATACATCAGATAAATATAAGTAGTAATATACAGTACATCAGATAAATATAAGTAGTAATTCATATAAATACAGTAGAACTTTTCAAGTGTGCATGTTTTTATTACAGTCAAGGATCGTGTCATAGGTCTATTCATTATTTCAATTTAGTTATTGCTTTCGAGATAAAAGTTTTGTTACAATAAATATCTATGCCATCCATTCACCATGAAACTTCCAGTGCTGAGAGAACTCAGCAATGCAAAATTTTAAATGTAATAAATCAAATCTTTGTTGCGGCATTTTATAAGTCAGGCCTGCGCCCTGATAATGTT
Source organism: Argiope argentata (assembly GCA_026289955.1). NCBI lineage: Eukaryota > Metazoa > Arthropoda > Arachnida > Araneae > Araneidae > Argiope > Argiope argentata. The sequence continues at coordinate 2,327,192 of JAOUZG010039019.1, read as the reverse complement.
ATATTCCATCACATCTTCCACACAATGCCACATATTTATTTAAATCTTCCGTTCATATCAAAGACAGTCACTTTCATGACATTTAAAATCAACTCTAGTTGAGTGCTGTCCTTTGTCTTCGTTACTAATTAAGCATGCGGTGATGAATTTTATAGACAACTGTCAATCAAGTTTACTTTAAACAGCCTAGAGTAATAAATATGCTGCGAGACTGATACATACATTCACATAGAATTACTTTACGTAATTAAACGATCAAATACTAACATAAAAGATCGATGCTGCATTAAAAATAAATCTGTTTCATCTACATATTATATCTCATTCGTAAACTTCCGTTATTGGGCTTCAAAACGTTCTGAATAGTTGCATCATGTTTATAAATGTAAGGAATAGAATCTGGACAGATATCTGATAAGATATGTATCCCATTCATCGTCAATCCTTGTAAATATCTGATAGATAGTCGAAATATGTTTTCCTGAATGTTCAGATATTCTGGCGTGGATATTTCTTCTATCAGCCATACTAGATTGATTCCTTGCTATAGCTTGAAAAAAAACAGCATCAATAGTTTCAATGATTTTGAGCTACAATTTATCCGACAAAATTTACAATAAACTTTAAAAAACATTCAGTTATGTTTTTAATGTTTAAGAGTACAATAGGTACACATAGTAAAGCAGATACTTTCAACAAGTTGGGCGTGTTTTTAAACATAAGAGGTTCAGAAGTAAAAAAGTGAGGGAGGGGGGAAGGGGCTCGACACGAAGATCAGAAAAATCTTTCGAAAAATTTAATGAAAGCAGCTTATTATAGAAATCTTTTATTAGAAAATAAAAAATACAATTCTTATTACTTTAATTATTTTCTAATTTTTAATCTTAAATCGATACTTCATTATTATAAATATAAAGTAATCTGTAAATTCGCAACCAGATGGCACCACTCGTATGAAAAGAAAATTTAAATAAATAATTTCTTTATAATTAAGTTTTGAAAACACTGAAATAGAATATTGTCGTCAAAGGAGTATAACTTAATAAAATTTCAAAACTCGAGGACATCGGAAATTGAATAGAAAATTACTTACAATTTTCCATTCATACAAATATGTCAAAAAATGATTCAATCAGTTCTGATACAATTAATTCTGTATTACTTATTTAACAATAAATAAGTTTATTTATTAAAAAATAAATAAACCACAATTTTGTCCTAAGAAGGTTATGTTATTTCTACTTTTTGAAAACATTTCATCTGCTTGAAACCTTGCAGGTATATCGGCAATTAGGTAAACATTTATAACAAGACAAACTGTTGTTTCCAACAATTTAAAAAGCACTCGAAGATAAATGAAACTGAATAGCTTGAAAGACTGGTTTTATTAATCTAGTTAATATCAATTAACTAAAGATAAAAGATTTGTGTAAGTACAAAATTTATTAACAGGGAAATAAATTTGAATTCATTTTTACATCCAAAATAATATTTTAAAAATGCATAAAATAAATTATATTTTTCAGAAAATAAAGTCAATGTTATAATTGCAAGTACAGCCATTTATTTCTTTGTATTTTGGAAAAAATTGTTTTTTTTTTCAAAATTGTTTTTATCTTCCTGTTAAATTTTGAAATAAAATAAAAGTGGCCATAAATAATTTTCACATATAGAAAAACAAAATATTTAATAATATTTATAATGTAAAAGTACTGACAAATAAATAAAAATGGAATTCTACAATTGCAACACTGTTTACAAAAGTTGAGCATAAGGTAGAATTTTTCGGAGCAATATATAGAATTTTATGTAAGTTATTTTAAATATATATGAGGAATTGGAAAAGAATTAATATTAAGAAAACTGCCAAATAGCGAAATCGGAGATTAATTCAGTACTTTTACACCAAATTTGTCTTCAACAGGAATAGATTTTATGCTTTCAAACTAAGTGTAGACTTACAAGTACAAAAAGATCTAACTACAGACAAAATTGTAGATAGATAAATGAAAATTTCTTAGATTTATATGAATATTATGAAAACAAGTAAACATAAAAATTAAAACGATAAGCATACTGAACAGCAACAAAAAATATAAATTTGAAGTACTAAATATAAAAATAAATAAGAAATTTAATTTTTTTTTCTTGAAAATAATAAAAAATGAAGAATAAATCGGAAAAACATGTTTTTGTAGCATCTTCTGTGCTTTGACGTCTTTCAGAAATAAACTGACAGTATTAATTCAGATGTCACGAACATGATTTATTTTATTCTTACGGAAAAGAAGATATTTTATTGAATAACATAACAAACTTCATTTTTGAAAGTATTCAAATTTTGAATGCATTAAGATAGGGTGAAGAAAACCGGCATCAGTTTAACGAAATAATAAATTTTCTCTGAATTTGAAAGTTTCTGCTGGTAATAATTTTCTTTATGCTATTGAAAAATATCAAGCTCTTTAATGAATTTAACTCCATATGCTGCTATGGAGAAGATTTTTGAACAATTAACTTGTTTGATAATAAAATTTAAGAGGACGTCTCCCATGGCTAAAATTGAGAAATAATAAAGGAAAAATATTACTCTATATCTGGGGTGTTCTTTTGTTATTTAAGATTATTAAAATGCTAGTTTCAAGGCTGAAAAATAAAAATTAGAATACTTTTCTAACAGGTACTTTGGGAAGGTTAACTTCTCTTAATCTACCCGTAGTAGACTGAAATAACTTCAGAAGAGTTCAGTTAGTTTTAAATGAGACAGTTATTTAATCTAATTTTCCAAATAGTTCGACTAGTCACCGTTTGGTTTTAGGGAAGTTTTGTTCTAATCGTTCGTTACACCCCTAAATATCGAAATTTAAGAAGATTATCGGACATGTCATTTATAGTTTATAATCAATCGATTACGATTTACGATTAGAATTAGTAAAATGTAGCTTAGATAATCCTCAAAAAATTAATAGTATATCTGCATAGAAATTTTTATAAATTTTGTAGCCAAAATATCTTCGCTTTTTTTATAAGAATTAAAATATCTTTTATAAATCTGACAGCAAAAATATCATCCTTTCCTCTTTTGAAGTACTTATTTAGTTTTGTCATAGGTTGTATCAATACCTAATTCCCCAAACACTAATATTAAATTATTATTATATACTTTTGCATGCGCAGCAACTGAACATCCCTTCACAACTTTTTTATACTTTAAATGAGGAATTGAAGTTCTATAAAAATTATAGCTTTTCAGTGAAATCTCTGAAGATATTAAATCCCTTTTGAGGTAGTTAAAAAATTAAGTACATCAAAATACCTTAATTCTAGTAATGTCTAAGAATAAAATCAAATATTTCTTAATTTCATGCAAAGACTTAACTTTTTTAGTGCGAATAATCTTTGTTTTGACGAACGACGCGATAAATTTCGAAATGAATTAAGTCCTTACTTTTAGATTACTCAGCCTTAGATTATGTTCTTCCCTCCGGGTACAATAATGGTGTGGGAGCAAATTATCCTTACTTCGATCGCGAGTCAAATCTCTGCATGAGCAGTGGAAATATTGGCCGAGCCGAAATGGGACCATTTTGCATTCACTAACAACAATGCTTACTTTAAACTTGATAGTGCCTGGTCATTCAGATCACCCATATACTAATGTGAATCTGAATTAATATTTATGCGCACGCAAAGCATAAAACCCCTATTGAAAGGTTTAATTTATTTCAATACGTAAGAGCATTAATCACATACGTTTGAAAACGGGCACAAAATACTTTCATTTAAATATTTTAAATTGTGAAAATGAATTTTGAGTTTTAATATCTGTTAAGAAAAAACAGAAATTAAAACGCAATATTCACAAGGAAGAATACTTGAATTTAAGTGTAATTAATAGAATCCATATAGAAAAAATTAGCTGCAGTCCTTTCAGTTGTAGGTAAATACTACATATTATATATATATATATATATATATATATATATATATATATATATATATATATATATATATATATATATAATTCAATGTTTTGTTTCCATAAAAATCCTTTCTTCAAGCTACATCCCTGAGAAAGGACTCTCGTAACTTACCACAGTCGAAAAATAAAGACAACACTCATTTCATCAAACTTTCACACCATATCAACCTAAATAATTGGGATTGTGACACCGATAACTCAATCTTTCATTTGGGATACAATATTCTCCTCTCCCTTAATGATCTAGAGATCGTGATTTCTTTACTAGTGAGATAATAAAGAGGTGAGCGAAATGACCTATACACTGGGAGGTAACTCTCAACCAATGAAATAGCTGGTAAAGGAGGGATATAAAATGGACGGGGGGGAGTGACTCTCCTTTAGTGAGGCAACCATGAAGGGGGACGAAATAAACAGAATGCGAGATTCTTACTTTTCGAAACAATTTAGTGGGGGACAAAATGAGGGAAGTGACTCCCACTTGAAGTGAAGGGTAGAATGAAAAGGGGAGGGTGAATTTCAAGTTGCGAGACAATTATGAGGAAAGTGAAATAAGGGAGCATCAAAACATAGGCTTGTATAAAGATAAAAGTAAAAATGGCAAATACGTAAAAGTAGGTAATAATGGTAAATACGTGAAAGTAGGTAATAATGGTAAATACGTGAAAGTAATTTTGATAATAATTAATAAAATTCCACAAAGCATTGGAAATAGGAAAGAGACTTATATGTCTAGCTTTAATTTATAAAAGATTGACAAATACTGCAATTCAGCACATAGCATGTTTAAAGATTACTATAAATTCGTTTTTTTATAACCCTACATCAATACGAAGAATTAGTCGGTCTTTTTAAATACTAATACCGCTTGAAAATGCTCAGTGTCTGATTTAAATGAGTATACTGCATATTCGATTTCCCACTTGATAAATTTCCTTACAATTTTTTACTCTTTTTGTGATGATAATTTCATTCTCACCATGAAAATAAAGGAAGGATTTATCATTGAAATATATATTTGAAAATTAATCAAAATGCAATATTTTTCTTCTTTACCGACTCCCAATTTTTTTATTGAATTTTCATATTATATCATTTAAAAAAAGGTTTTTTTTTTTTTTGTGCGAATATGTTATAGATCTTCCTCTAATAGACGTTGTAGATGCGAGAAAGAGGAATCCTTGAATGCTAAATGATATTTAAATGCGTACATTTAACTGAAAAAGTGGCTAGAGTCTTTGATTATCAGAATACATTTAAATACGTAGTATCATCACACGTTTCAAACAGATAGCAGAAACCAATACATTCTTCTACATATAATATAAACATGTTAAAATAAATAATGAAAGTATTTTTCTTATTATTTGGGTTTTTATCAATTCTTATAAGTAAATTATTTGTCATGAAATACAGTTACATAAAAATAAAAATTCTTAATACTATTAAGTTAATTACTGTCATGCATCGGCAAAAGATCTTAAAATTTCAAAATAAACAAATAATTTATGTAACAAAAAAGAAATGTAAGTTTAACAAAATGAAAAACCAAGAATTATAATTTAGTTTTTATAATTTGGAAATCAATTGTATATCCTCGTTTCATAAGAGTTCTTAGTTTGTACTTTAAAATTTAATTACTTATATAGAGTTGATAAGTACAGCAATTGAATGAGCATTTACTTGAGGATAAAAATTATAAATTATTTTGCAATTTTATCCTAATAAAGAATAATTTGTAACTTATTTTGTATTTCTAATCGTCTTATTCCTTTTTGGTCAATAAAGAGTAATATAGAACAATAATTTGTCTTTTTCTTTATACCAAGAAAAAACTCTTTAAAAATCGTATCAATAGTATTAGGCTTTTATTTTTCGAAAAAAAATTAATGTATTTTACAAACTTGTAAATCTTTTCAATGAAATTTAATATTTCATAGAAACCTGATTAAACTAACAGTTTTATGTTTAACGTGCCGCTAATAATGCCATCACATTAAATTGTAATGATACATACTCATATTGATTATCGCTTTCATTGTTCTAAAAATCTTTAGAATTTGACATTAATCATTTGACACAGAAATTTCAGTAAATAACTTCATTTGAGTTTCTGATAAATATAAAGGGTCATTTTAAACTAAAGAAGTTATATGCTTGTATAAAAGTTGTTATGAATTCTCTTATGAAATGTTAGCAGGATCGTACATTAATGCACGATAATATACAACATTAAAAATTCGTAAGCCACATTATACAATATTGTACAACATCTTGAGCTAACGAAAATTTCATGTCACGGTAAAATAGGTCAAATAAGTCAAGATTTGAAGGGAATAGATCTTTCCAGGTGCTGATTCCACTAGAGGAAATACACATCAGAATGTTAATCATAGAAATTGGATATTAATATTTAATAATCACTATAGTTAAAACGCAATTATAAGTATATTTTTAATAAATTTATAAATATTATAAAATTTGCTTATTCTAACGAGTAATAAATTTTCATGTGCAATACGAATAAATTAACGATTTAATTTCTTTTATTTCTGAATTCTATGAACCATGCAATAAGCAGTTAATTTTTTCCCTCTACTGATAATCTAAAGTCTTTTTCAATGATTTATCCCATTAATAACAATATCGATAACTTCTTGATTTACAATTTTTATAGAATATAATAACTCTAAAATTACGGGAAAAATAAAATTTTGCTGCAACTGAATTTAACGAAATTATTACAAAATATTAGCAACTGGATTTGAATTTTGCTTTTTGAGATCGCATCAGAAAGAAATGGAAATTTTAAATGCATTCAAATAAGCCGCAGTATATATTTTCCTGTATGCGGTTGCTGGTAACTGTGCTGCCATCTATTGGTCTAAACAGAAAGTAGTAGTAGTTTTTAAGTTTTAAGATTTTATCTGTGGTAATTGTTAAAAAAGAAAAATAGAACCATATATCAAAAATAAATCCACAAATTACAATGACAAATTATAAGTTTTATCAAAATTACTAGAATTTCATGTTTTCAAGAAAATAATAAGTAGATTATTGAACAATAAATAAAAAGAAACTTTTAAACATGTTCCTTTCAACTCCCGTTTTTATTTATTTTTACGATAATAAAAGGGATTTTCAATCATTGAATATTTATACTTTCATTTTTGTTTACTAAACTAAATTCAGTAGCATTTTTTGAATAACATTAATCAGTTTAAATTTGTTTTTAATTAAAGGATTTGTAACTTTTTCTTCAAAATTTTTCAGAATTTAAGTGAATTGTAAAAATAAAGTAATAAAATGATTCATGCTGCCATCTTGTAACAAAATATGACATTATAAGCGTTTTCAAACAATTTTTCTCTTAAAATGAATTTCAATGATAAGCATAAATAAAGGGTAAAAATTTTTAAAGGTCATATTTCAATTTTCAAAAAGAAATTATATTTTTTTAATAACTTTGAAATGTAAGGTCTTTTTAAAAATGAAATAATATTAAGAAAAAACACAACGCATTTTATTACGGCTCTTGCGTTCTCCAGAACTTTAAATTTTACTTTAATCGCTGGAATTTTTTATGCATAGTAGTTGTTTACCAGCTTTATAAAGTTAAATAATTCAATACTAAATAAAAACACAGTAATAACGATGAAAGGAGATTTATAGTATATTAAATGTGTGAATTTTTAGGAACTTTCAAATGTTAATCAAATTTTATAGTTAATTGGTTAATTAATCAAACGGTATTCGAAAACACTTAAAATTTAAATAACTTTTATCTTACAAATTCATTTTGTGTGTGTCTGTGATTTTTTTTACAATTATATATATATATATATATATATATATTGATTTGTAAAACTGTGTTATTACCTGTAATGATTCGAGATTAAAATAGTTTTGACATTTCTGTTTTGAGAAAGGCTTTTCTCTAGAACATTTTAATAAACGCTGCACTTAATTTTTGTAGTTTAGGAATGTACTGACTTAAATATCCATACAACGCAAAGTTCTTACAAAAATTATCAATAAATTTGTAAGGTAAATATGCTATAAAACTATACAATATGATTCATTCTTAGTACATGATATAATAAGAAATTGCCCCTCTCTATCTGTAATACTTTTTTTCTTTTTGCTTTCCAAAAAAAAATCTATATATGCAAAGAAGAAAATTAAAACTTCAAATTACTTCAATAGAAAATTACTTAAAATGGATAAAAATCACTGCAAAAATATTCAAATAAATCCAAAACATTTATGTGGGTTTTTTTTTCCTAATAGTTTTCAAAGTAACGAGTATATGACATGGAAGGAATGTTATTTCCTGAGAGTAAGTAATTTCAAAATTAATGCATTATGAGTAAGCACTAGCGCGTCTTCCTCGTGTTCTGGGAGTCCCGGTTTCGAGTCCCGGTTCGGACATGGTTGTTCATCTGTGTGCTGTCTGTGAGATGTATGACTGTGTCCTACTGTAAAAAGGGGCTGTGCAAGCGACTGTGATGAGTGTGTAGCTAAGTCGTACTCTTGGCCTCAGTTGGCGCTACTTGAAACAAGAGACGCTTCTTTCGGGTTAAATATGCTGCTCTATCAGCAGGGGGCACTTACCCATGGTGTCTTAAGTAACAACAACATTAGTTACTAAAAAAGATATCTTTAATGTAGGCAACGTATGATGGTCCTAAACGATTTCTTGCCGTTACTTTTATTTTCACTCCAGTCCTCAGAATTCAAATTTGTAATTAAAAAAAACAGTTATCATATAGTATAAAAAAAAAGAAATATGATTCCAAAACATTATTACACGAATAATCATTTTTGCAACTCTTTTTAATTTTCCACACATGCTTTCAAGAAACATTAAATCATTTATGCTCATACGGCTTTTTGTTTCTTATTTCTATAATCTTTCAGTAAAATTTTGAATTTAGTTGATCATGGGGAAAAAACTAAAATAAAAAAATGAAACAAAGCATTCACATAATTTTCATATTTTACCAATTTATATTTAATGCATTTCTGACATTCACTTTTATATTTGTCTAGTAATAAAAATATTCTACTTCTTGTGATCATTTTAAACTTAAATGAATGCAGAAATGATCCTTCAATTCTGTTGGAAAAATAACAAATTACTTAGTAACTTTGTGTAAATAATCAGAAAAGTTTATTCGTCATTTATGGTAAATGAAATTTTTGTATTAACACATTTATAAACTGAAGCTTTTAAGTGGAATGAAAATATACAAATATTGTTTGTTTCATGCCAGGTTCCAGTGTATAATCCTACACTGGATTCTACAGAATAATTTTCATTTTTCTTTTTCAAATCAGAGAAATAAAACAATCTGTATCACGGAAGCAGAAAATAGTTGTACTTTGATTTTTTGAAAAGGAAATATGATCTGAAACTTAGTAAAAAATAATATAAATCTAATTTGTATTTTTTCGAATATTTTTTAAATAAACAAACTAAAAAATTAAACTAAACATTTTAAAATTAAATCTCTTTTATTCTAGAAACTTATAGTAAGTTAACTCTTTTTCTCGAAACTGAGTTCTAACTAATAATTTTCAAGCTAGAAAATTCCTCAGAAACAAATCTTCCTCTGATCTCCCTTCTCATGGAAAAACAATATGAACAATAACATTAATAATCGGAAGTTTGGCTCCTATGCAATTCGTTTATGATCAGACAAAAGTTATTAGTTTGTATAGCTTGATGTATATTTACAATTAGCGGATATTGCATTCAGTTGAAAGTTTTCATTAAAAATCGAGTTCCATATCATCATTTTCTATATTACTTTTAAAACCAGGAACAAAATAATAAAATCTACTTATCTAGAACATTTTCCTCTTAGTTACTAATAATGAAATACGGATTAAAATATAATTCAAAAATACTGACAAAATCAAATTTTTAAAAAATTGTTACTTCCAAGCGATTAACTGATTAACAAAGAAAAAAATGGAATTACATAACCTGATATTTAATTGAAACTTATTTGAATTAAAATATGAATGATTTTTCTTTAAAAAACACTAAGGCATCATCTTCAAAAGGAAAGGAAAAGAAAATAATTTACGCTTCGAGAACAAGAAAGTCAATTCCTATAATAAATCATAAATTATATACAAAAATCCTAATTTACTGAACAGTTAGAAAATATTATCATTTGTGAAAGCTATTTAAATGGGAAAAGAAGAACATATAATACAATAATCAAATATTTTAATGATCTTGTACTATGAGGAAAGCCTTACATTTATTTAGAAACCATGAAGAAACAATTTTATAAGAAATGAAGTTTAAATCCTTATTTTCAAAATTTATTTTCGAATGATGACACAAAATAAAATTTATTTCTAATAGTGGTAATCAAATGATATAATACAAATTTGTATGATATAATATGAAAAACAGCACAAGGCAAACGATTTAATGTTGAGACTATAATTTAGTTTCAATGCTGTGGAGGCAATTTTAAAAACTATATGTAAACATGGAAAAGATAATTGCACTCTTCTTAATACGATGCCGAATTACTAGAAATCTACTCTCCAAGAATAAACATTTGCCCTTTTAAATAAAACAATATATATCATTTCAACAATAATCTCAATTATCAAAAAATTAACATCTGAGTGGTTTATTTCTAAATGAACAGCAGAAAAATAAAATTATCTATCCCGAAATTAAATTGAGTATAGATTCCATCAAAATCTTGCGTGAAATAGTTTTCTCTGAAAATGGAACTTTAACCATCATCTTCAACTTATGAAGAAAAAGAAAACAATTTGTGCCTCACGAACAAGTAAGTTTTTATGATATATATAAAATGAAAAATAGCATTAAGCAAAAGATTTAACTCGGAAATCAGGTTCTGATTTGGAGTCATTGGATATAATTATTTAGTTCAGTTGATGATATCGACGTAATTTTAGATAATGGTACAAAAACAGAAGAAATGACTTATATTTTTAAACCTTATTTCAACTTTTAAAGATGAACCTTAGAAATAAAACAACAAAGCTCATTAAGAATATAAGGAGAAAGACATTCGCAATTATCGGAAAAATAATTTTATTATAAATCCCAATTAATAAACGATTAAATCTAATCAATCCCAATTAATAAACGATTAAATCTAATCAATCCCAATTAATAAACTATTAAATCTTATTAATCCCAATTAATAATCTATTAAATCTAATCAATCCCAATTAATAAACTAATAAATCTAATCAATCCCAATTAATTAACTATTTAATCTAATCAATGCCAATTAATAAACAAATAAATTCAATGAAAACCAATTAATTAACTAATAAACCCCAATTTGTAAAATGACAAAACCAATAAATCTCAATTAATAAATTAAATCATTAGTAACTGAAGAAAAAAATGAAATGATATAATTTCAAAATAAATTTTTTATGAAATACGCTTTTCTCTAAAATTTTCTATTCAAAACTGTCATACTCAAATCGGGTAGAAAATAATCGTATCACAGAATCCAAATAAATAAACTGGCAAAACCAATGAATTAACTGATTCATTAGTAACCAAAGGAAAAAAAAATGAAATGATTTAATTTTAAATTAAATTTTTATAAAATAAGCTTTCTCTAAAATTTTCCCTCTAAATTGCCATTTTTAAAATCAGCAAGAAAAATAAATTTATCGCAGACACAAACACATTTTTGCGAAATAATGCGATAGGAAATATAACGCAAAAGAAACAACTTAACACGAAGGTACGGCTGTGGTTTGGGTTCAATTCTGCGAGGTAATCTTAGAAAAAATGACATAAAACGCAAAAAGAGACAACTGTGTTCTTTGATATGATCCCGAATTTCAGTGAAACATCCAGACCATCGTGGTTCCTCTCTTATTTACGACGTTGTTAGTATGACGCAGAGAGAAAAATAGAAAGAAAACTAAAACGATATCAGGTCCAAGGTGGATTCTGAAGCACTTTTGCTACAGGCTCAGAAATAATGAGTTCTTGATCCTTTTCTTACGTGTGAAGTCTGGCATGACCTGAATAGAACTTTATCTTCGTGATAGCATGCGAATTCTTTCGAAGCAAGTTATCCGTCTACAACATATGTCATCCTTTTGTATAGCCATAGGCTATGATGTAGTAGGACCAAATTATTGCAAGTTCAAAAGGCAAGTGATCATGAATCTCTCAACTATGTTTTCTAGTTGCTGGTAACCTGAGGCAAGGGTAGGATTTTAAAAAAATACAAAAAAAACGGGACATTCATTCAAAAATTTCTACGTTTCTTAAAGTGTATACGGAAATTGGGCCAATTTATTCCGTTTCTTAGAGTACACTTAAATTGTAGGATTTTTCTTGGATTTGAAACGCAGATTTGTATGCCTCCAGGTAAAAGTCTGTTTCTCAACTTTTTATAGCTTTTTACGATAAACCATCATAATAAGCGCAAATTTCTGAGATTGTTAGCATTGGAAGTCGTTTCCGTAAATATGATTCTTTTTTTAACAATGATACGAATACAGTTTTTAGATTTTTTTTCTCTAATAGTTGTTTATGAGTAAATATTTGAGCAAGTTTAAAATGTCTTCACACATGCACAGTAAATTAGATTTTTTTTCACCGAAATGGGCACGAAAATATAAGTAATCAGAATTCTGTAAGCGTTTATTTTTTTACGGCGAATAAATACTTATCATTAAATCGAAATTATAAACGCTCATCAAAACAAATATTTAGTATTTTTAAGTAGTGTGCATAACTTTTTTTATAGTTGATTGTGACCTAATTTAATTCATTATCATCAGCTATGTAAGGAAGTGACACTGGGAACGGAATATCATCATAGTTATAGGTGGCATAGCAAGTATTAAATATTGCCACTAGCATATTTGGGGTAAATGTTATAACTATTATTTTTTCGCTACGTCATCACATTCTTTATTAAAAACAATTATGAATACCTTTACATTTTGCATTTGTAACACGTCTAAAACTAGGGCCTATGTTCTCTATACTTCCTAGGGGTCCCAACATGGGCTCTATAGATGAGAAACTACCATATGATTAAGCGGGTTCTCGTTTTCCTGGTGTCTATTGCAATAATATCGGAATGAGTTATCGCTACTCCAATGGTGGGACGTATCTGAGAGTGCTGGACCATGGCCTGTAAATATGGCTGGTATTTCAGTCATCGGCTTTAGCTACAAATCCCGACTGCCGCTATCGCTGAGACAGTCACTTAGGTACCATAGAATTGAGAAGGTAACCTAGTTCTAAGTTGTCTCAGTCTATTCATACTGCGCTACTTATTTTCACATCATTTTCTAAAAATTTATTTTGTTAAAGGTACACTTTATATCTGTTAGATCAATATTTGCTTATTAAATATTTCTCCCCCGACTTTCCATTCCATACACTATTATAGGTACAAGCTATTTATGGAAGAGTGAAATTTATTTCAAATGCACTGTAGTTCAGTAACGATGGAGAGATGAGGGAGTTTAACAAAGGCTAACATGCCCTGAGCACAAATCTTGATGGAGAGATAAAATAATAATGTGTTTATTTCAATTTCCAGGCGTAAAGTGACGAGAGGAATAAAAAATATCTGCGGACCAGAAGAGATGTAATAGATCACAGCAACAAGATTACAAACATGTAAGAATTAGGAGAAAATCTTTACTAATCGTCTTTAATGACAAACTTGAAACTTTATTATCATTATTTCCAAAATGCTGGTTAGGAATTGATATTTTTTATTCCATTTAAATTAATGAAAAAATCAAGATAATTGTTGAATAAAAAATTATAATAAAGCCAAAAAATGTGATTCATTATTGCCAAAATTTTTAAAAATACATTTTATTATTTAATAGATGAAGGTCCTTATAGCTTCCGGAAACAAGGGTTTCAATTTAGAAACAAAACAAAAAATTTATCAACATTTTTAGAACATCTTTCAAAGAAAAGATTTCCATTATCCAAATTTGTGAAATATATTTTGAATGCATTTCCTTGAGTTTCCTCATTATTTTATATAGATAATTGAGTCAAAGTATTTGAGATGTAATTAGAAAACAGGTAATTAGATGCACAGCATGAATAAAATACTAATTATATGATGATACTATTGTTGTAATAACCACATGAAGAAAAAATATTATATATCATGCAGATTTTAATTAACTTAGTTTATTACCAATAAAAGAAACATCAATTTAAAAAGCAGGGAATTAAGCGAAATAAAAGTAGATATTTCAAAAGGTCTTTTGTTAATAATTATTTAAGTTGATTAAAGGGTAACAATTACTAAAGATTCAGAGTATATATATTTTTAAACACTATACACATTATTTACTACATTTCAAAAGATCTTTCATACACATCCTTATTCATTAAGAAGAATGGAATCTTTTATAACTAAATAAACACAAAAGGCATATATATAAAAAGAATAAATAATAAATAATTGTTATAAATAAATATTTCACTTTCGATTTTCAATATCTGTAAATGTTTTCTCATGACTTAATCTCATTTTCTATGAAATTTAATTAATTATTTAGTCTTATTTGTTAAAAATAACTCCATAAGAAAATAATTAAATTCGAATTTTGATGCGATCTTTTTAATTTTTTCTCTGTCTTAATATTAATAAATAAAATTTTAAAAAATCAATATAATCTCTCTTTTTGTTTTCAAATTCTGAGTCTTTGCACATAAATATGAGTACATAATTTTATATGGTCAGAAATATAAAAAGACATAAATCAATAAAACGGGAAAATATTTTATTCAAAACTTGATATCCCTAATTATTTTAACAAATCTACACTTTATTTTGCATAAAATTTACTTAACTGTTCAGATTTTTATTTCTTAAATAATAAACAAATCAAGAGCAACAGCAACACATTCTAAAGTAATTTTCCAATATCTTCCGGAATTCATATCATTATATAGAGTGCAAATATTTATATTACATATTGTTTATAAAGCTATTCTTTAAAATCTTATGCTGTTTATTATTGAAAAAAATTCGTATTCACACGTATAGTTACGAAGTGTTTACGTTACAAGAAAGTTCCGGAAGAGGATTCGTAAATTGGACTATCAGAACTGCAGGCAGATGAACAGACTGATAGAGCGACCAGGATGTTCATAGAACTTCCTCATTCAGTGTTAATAATCGTTCTTATGTCTATGAAGTCATTAAATGTAACGTTATATTTAAATGTCCGAGTAACCTGAAAATGTTGCATTAAAAAAATAATGATAATAACCATAGTTACATGGAATTTTTTTAATAAAAAAATTGAGGAAAACTTACATTTTAATTATTTAACATACAATTTTACTGAAAATGGAAAAACAACTTTTTAGTATTTAAATGAAACTATCGTAATATTCATTCAGTATATAATAGCAGTTCGATGTCAATTTTAGCATCGTCATGTTTGTTATATTAAAGCTAAAGGGCAAAGAACTTTACATAAATAGCAGATAATACATTTATAAATTCACAAATCGAAAAAAAAAATTAAAGTAATTTTTTTATTATTTTCAGTAATTTGAGTGATGAAATGCATATATTTCCTTCGTTTTTTCAAATTCAAAATTAATATAAAATATCAAATAAAATGTTTTAATATAATTTATTACAATTTATTCACTTATATTAAATTTAGGAAGAAAAACAGTATATTTCATTATGAATGACGAAATTTACTGTACCACACAATTCCCCAGTCTTAATTCTAGCCATGTCAAAACCATATTAATAGGTTTTGATTATATATATATATATATATATATATATATATATATCTATCTTTGGAACACAGTATTGCCAGTTGCATGAATAAATAGTTTTTAACCATAAAATATTTCAAGAAAATAGATTAAATATAAGGAAAGGAATGATATATAGGAAAAGAGGATTAATTAATTTTGTGAAAACTACAAAACCATAAAATCACTTTTTAAAGATTTATTCTTTCTGCATGAATTTCTGGTAGGAACAGTGCCATCAAATACATTATTCCCAAAATATATGATTAAAAAAACAAGGAAGATCTATATCACACGAATAATGCATAACATATAGAGCGTTAATCATGCATGGAAATCCCTTTATTTTTAGTTCAGCTTAAAGGAATAAAATAATATGTAATACAAAAATTTATTTTTACGATAAACATATCACCCAAATTACGCTTCGAAACACTATTACAAAACCTTTATTTGGTATATTATTTTTACCCAATTTTTAGGTTTTAAATCTTCGCTTCCCAATATTTTATTTACCCAAGCTTCAAATTTTAAATAAATGCTATGAGAGATGCAAGCATAATTATTCATTATGATTGCGTCGATAAATATTTCATTGTAAAAGAAGATGAAAGTTTGTTGTTATGAAGTATAATATTTTAGCTGGAAGTGATAAGTTGCTGCTTCAAAGCAATCTTTTTTCCTCATCTATTTATTCTTGATATTATAAGTTTTAAAATTCATGCTTAGCGTGCTAGAAAATATTAAAATAAATATTACATTTTAAAGATAAATAGAATATTTTAGAGTAACTCGTTATTAAAAGTTCAGAAAGCACAGATTTCAACTCGTCATAATACATTTCCATTAAACAGAAAAAAAATAAATATAATCGAGATTTTATTCAATAAAATTATCCAACTTTTATGAAGAAAACTCTTGCATTCTAGTTACGTAATAATTTACTCATACGAAACGTAAACACAATCACAGAAAATAACTTTTACAAAAAGATCATTTTATAAATGAATTGCAAAATGAACAAATTAGATTTCAATTAAAATAAGAATTTTAAAATTCAGAAATTTTATTACCATTATGTTTATCGATGGTTTGAAAAGACAAATTTTAATGCAATCACCGCTGAAAATGTTATACAAGCAATACTTTTACAAGGCACAAAAAACTTTGCAAAGAGTCAAACTAAAAAAAATTAACTGCATTAACAGCATGGCGCAATCTCACATTGCCATTGATGTACAGATTTAAATTAGAGTAATTTCTCAAGGATAATCTACAAAAAGGAATTCTTACCTAAGACATTTCTTTCCAAAGAAACTATTTTACCTTAGATCACTTTTTCTAATATATGATTACAAACTAACAATTTATATTTTTATTTTCGTTATAGGTATCATTTACTACGCAACATATATTTAACATTATTTTCACTATCTATAAGCTGAAAAATAACTAAGGTTAATTTTTTAATAATATATAAAGTGATTCGTGACACATAACAATCTTGCACCTTACATCGCATTACCTTGTAACTTGGATCATAGTATTATCTGCATTAATGTTTGTCCTACTTTGTCCTGATGACTTATCAAATATGGCGAGAATAAATAGGATTTTAGTTTGACAATACACCTTCGGATTTTTATAAAAAGGTTTCAATATTAGCAGGGTTGAAAGATTTTGTTCTGAATAAACTTATCTTTTCTGGTTTTCTCTTTGATATTTTTACAGAGTAATATTTTTGGATATTTTTACAGTTGTTTATTTTAGTTTCAGGATCAATGTTTTCATGTTTTCTCCCCACTTTATCAATTAAACATCATAGATCTCAGTTACTAATCTATGATTCAAGATGTGTTTGCAATCCAAAAGATGCTAGTTTACAGTCTTAACAAGGAGTATTCTACACAATATATGCCCGAACCTACTAAATGCATGCAAGTTTACTTATCAGATTACATTTCACAAAATGAAATATAGTGCAAATCATCGAAAAATTCATAAAATTCACATATAAAGACACATAAGCTTACATAAATTCTACTTCTTAAATAGAAAAAATAATTTGATATATCCACTCGTAAACATCCGAATGATAAACAATAATAACTGTTCTAGTAATTATTGGCGAGTATTGCCGGATATATTTTAACTATTTGCAACAAAAGTAATTTAAATGGCGCAAAAAATTTAAACATCCACTCTTTATTTTCTAATAAATTTCATAGATTTTTTTATTCATATGTTTCTTTAATGAAATTCTGAAACCGTAATTAGACTTACTTTGTGGAAAAACTGAACTTGATTATTTTTTCCAATTTGCATTCAACTCAAACGTTAAAAGGAAAAAAGTTTTTAAGACGCATATAACCAATGATTTTTCAGTATCGTTAAATAAGGAAAGGAAAATAAGGACCGGAATATAAATTTCAGATTAAATATGGTTTCAGTTACTAAAAGTTAATATAAGCTACTATGAAACCTTTCAAACAAAATGCCAAATTTTTTTAAAGATTGCGTTGGCATTTTGTCCGCGTCAATGTTTGTATTTTAAAATCTTTTACTTGATCTGGGTTTTTTTTAAATTGCACAACAGAAGGAAATCAGTTTCAAATTAAAAAATAACAGGGAAATCAAATTTTGTTGCACAAAAAATCAACCAGACCAAGAATTTGCATTCATATAAAAATTTCAACAATAATTATACGCTATAGGTATTGCAGTAAAATATCATGTTTTTCGGAAAATTTCTCTAAAAATTGGAATGAAGGAGATTAAGTTAATAGTTTTCATAATTTTTCACTTTTTCTATAATATTATTCATTACTAACAGAAGAATGAATAGTTGAAATGAGTTAAATTGCAACTAATAATATCTTCAAAAAGGGAAACTAAAGAGAGTTTATAGGCCTTGTATCAAATTTCAAAATGAATTTCTTTGCGAGGATTTAATACTCGCCTCAAAACTCGATAGTTTAACACTGTCATGCAAATACATTTATCCTTTAAATACACTTTTTTATTCTAGCTTTGTGCTAGAAGAGATGTGTTTTTTCTTTTTAATCTTAGGTCTTCGGTCAATTTTTAACTAGAGAAAGAGTATCAATTTATACTGAAATACTTATCATAGAGCTAGTATAGACATCAATGGTAGTTGATCAGTGAATTATCTATCACCAATCAATATTAGACAAACATAAACGTTTCATTTGTGAAAAAATAAAATATACATCTAACTTCTATAGCTATTGAATGTACGTCAGTTATCAGAAGAAATAAAGATATTTTGAGACGCTTAATTCAATTTCAAAAACCTTGGATAAGATAACAGCAAAATATTTCAAATGTAAACATCTTCAAATTCAAAGTGAAATATCCAATGGCCGCTGAAACCAAGAAGCGGCAAAAATATCATTCAAATCAAAAACTCAAATCCACCTCTCAATGAACAATTCCAATTTCCATCCAAGCAGTTAACCTCTTGACATGCGAATTTATTTAACTTTCTAATTAGATGACGTCCTATTTTGGTCATCTATTGTTAATTTGATTTTTTTAATTCTGTGGCTTAGTTGCAGACTTGAAACTAAAAATTCAGTAATTCGATGCCCGTGTCAGACACGTCATTGTATGCGAAAGGGTTAAGCCAGGTGATAAGAAATTAAGTGAAATGACATCCGAGCAATGTAAAATACATATTTCTGTTAAAATGGTAAATTATGTAAACTAATTCTCATTCTCTACTTGCGGATAACTCAAACATTTTCAATTAATTAAAAACGAATATTTAAAAAAATCAAGTTTTAACAATCGCAATGACGTTATGAATTGTAGAATAAAAAGATATTTTTGATTTTAAAAAATAAATACTTACCTATGTAGATGTAAATGAGATTAAACCGTACTCTCCTATAGCATTATACACATTCCCACAATTTCCCGGTTTCAAGAAAAACCGTTATTTCGCGAAAAAGTAATCCCTTATTCTTCTTCAAAAATATGTCACGAAGATTTGCGATTAAAGAAGCTCTTTTTCAAATAGCAATGGTTGCCAGGCTATGAAGATCCCGACGATAGCCTTTATCAAGTCACATTAAATTCTTCATCATGCCAACAAGCTGGGCCAACTGAACTAATATCATCAAACCAGTGTCTCTTTTCATGACTTTCATTTAGATACAAGAAAAACACATAAACATGATAAAATGCAGTAAGTAATCCATGGTAAATTCTCAACTTAAGCACATAATCACGATACCAAAAATTGGTTGCCCGTATCTCAAAGTGTTTCCTATTTAAAGTAAGACGTATTCTATATACGTAACGAAATGATCTGGAATCTCAGAAATGCCAGAACTACCTTTACACACAAGACTTTTTTTCATTAACTGTAGTTGGAAGAACATTCCAGAGCACAATGTAAAGCTTTTTGTGATTTTAGAATGAAATAACAAAAATTACAGATCATTTATTAAATTACAGAAAGACTGCCATTATGAATACTCTAAAATAATAAGAAATTATTTTCCAGAATTTGGTTACAGAATTTTATAAATTGTTTCTTATCAGATATAACAGTTTCTGAAATTTCTTATAAAATTCAATTATTAATTTAAGAGATCTGAAAATTGTCTATTAATCATCGTAACTTTCTTTAAAACCCCAGCAATGTATGTACACGTAAAGAATGAAAACAATGAATCTAAGGAAAATGTTGTTGTTTTTTCAATGACTTTTTATTAAGAGTGATATATTTTTATATATGCATTTTTTTACTCGCATAAATAAAAATCATCAAATTTCCTTACCTCTTTAATTATTTCATAAGTCACGTGATATTGCTTGATTACTTTACTATTTCTCGCTCAGTTCGTTGTCACTTAATTATTTCATCAAATACTTAGAGTTGAAAATAATGCGAATTAATGCAAGGTATTCAAGGTTGAAGTAAATCCATTAAAAATAATATATCGACGACTTATTCTGTTTTAGTTTTTAATCATTTTTAAGACATTTAATTGAGCTTAGTTTAGTTTAATTGAAGTGACGCGCCGTTTAAAAAAACATGAGGACTGTTTAGTGACAAGTGCAGTAATTTTAAATAGGTGATGAATTGTTAGTTTTTGGAATCTAAAATACTGTTCAAACACTATAGCATAATGTTATTTTTGAATTAAAATCATTCATCCATGTTGTTGAGACATAGCTGTTTGAAAAATAGAGCTCCTGGTCAAATATATGATTAACTAATTTTTTCGTAACTGTTAACAAGGTCTGGTCTCAATATTAATTTAGTATTAGATTAACCCTGTAAATTTTTTCGAGCATATTTTAATACACCTCGCATTTTTTTCTTAAGACTCCTCTAGTATCTTTTTTTATAACTGCTTTATTTTTTACTCGTAATGTACATTATTATGTCCATTCACCCAGTTATTGTACTCCAGATTTTTTTATTGTAGTTTTAACCTTTTTTTTTTTTTTGCTATGTTATACGCATTCGTATTTGGTAATTTTTATGTTTTTTCCAAATGATTGAAGTGTAATTTTTTGTTTCAGTAAAATCCACCTACATCTACACCAAACTGGAGAGGGTTCACATCACCTAATACCATAGAAACAGAGGTGTGGTGTGATGTTAAGTATTAACCCTTCGCACTCCTAAAAATAATTAGATGCAAAATTATTCACCTAATACAAAGATTTGTTTATTGCAATGAAAAATAAATATTCATTATTCTTTTAAGTCGAATTTCTTTGAAAACTTAATATACATATCTTAACCATTATGTGGGCGTTTTTAACAATTAAATTTGAAAAATGAATAAATAAAACGTCAAACCGAGGCACCATCGGGATGCGAAGGGTTAAATATAATAAACCAGATCAATAACAACGCAGTCTCTTAAATAACATATAAGTAGGAAAGGAGTCTAATAAATAAAATAAATAGCAATGAAACATCTCTCGAGTAGCTTAAAAATGAGAAGTGAATCTAACAAATCAAATCAATTGTAATTCGCTTGAAATAAGTTTCTGTCAGTATGATTTTAGATGCAGTGTTACAAACAAACAGTTGATAACATATTATTTATTACATAGTTAATTTTTAAAGTTTCATATCATCCATTTATCATGAATTCATAGATTCAAGCATTCAATAAAAAAATAACTCAACAGATATATATCTAATGTAATTAATTACATATTTATTTTTAATATCCATATTTCTTATAATGAAAAGAGTTTTTCCATTGAAGATATATTCTCAAACTTAGAAAGAGAAGGTTCGAAAAATATGGTACGAAATTTATAAAACGTCCAACACAAGGATTACTTTTTTTAAATAGAATTTAAAATATTTTGCCCTTATTAATTTCGAAAAAAATATTCGATGTGAGTAAAAAAACTATTCGATTCTAAATTTTTAAGAGAAATTGCGCATTGTAGCTTTCAAAGAACAATTTGAAAAGGATCTATTTAGGTGTATAGCACTTCATAATTATTAAGAAATCATTTTCAGGAATTTGAAAAAGTTGACAAAGAAATTCGTTTATTTAAACAAGATTGGTCCGATTGTAAATGTTAAGCATTTGCAAACTGACCATTCAATGAAAAAGAGAGTTTACCGAAGTATAGAAGAAGGATATTAACAAAAAATATTTTCCTTTTAATCAGCAAAAAAAATTTGAATCGTTTTATCAAATACCTGTTTAGTTTTTCCCCAAGAAATAAATTTGACAATTTAGGTTTCATTTCGTCAATTCTAAGAAATTGTGAAAAAGAGGAAAATGACGAAAATCAAAGCATCCAAGTCGTTAGTTCAGCTGTAATTGAGCTTCATGATTTACATGAAGAATGCAACATTAGTTACAGTTCCGTTCAGTCCATTCTGATTAAAGATTTAGGTATGAAACGTATGTACCAAAATCTACCAAAATTACCATCTGCAGCTGAAAACGAAGATCATCTTTCAACTGTGCTCAACAACTGATCTCTTTGAGAGGTTGAGAATGAGAGAAACATGACATAAACAAGGGATGAATTGTATTTTTCAGCCTATAATATAAGGAAGGAGATCGTGCGTTCAAGGAGACATAACGTAGCCTTCAATAGATATTTATTAGGTATAACAAATGTGATGGCCGTACAATATAACAAGTGTTCAAAGTTAGTATACACAAGTAGAAGAAATTATGATCTTGTAACTCTCAGTACATTTGTGAAAAAGTCCAGGGTCAGTAATGAAGCAAGACATTTCGCTGGACAAATTTCAGCCCAAGATAAATTTTGATATCATTTGATATCACCTAATATTTTGTTAGTAAAAGCTGGCGAGACTCTGTAAAAAAATACATTTATTATTAAAATTAATTATTCATTACATGTTAATATTATTTAAAAAAACAAATTTGTGAATATTTTCAATAATTTACTAATGCAGGTTTAATTAGAATTTACTAGCTCAATTTATAGTATTACTACACCAGTCAGTTGTTTTGGAATATTGGTTGAACGGACTTCTTTTAAAAGCACAACAATAATTGTAAAAAAATCTTTTGAAAATTCCTTTTAATATTGGCTATTTGGAGAATAGGGTTATATGATGCAGGAAATTTTTTATCCTGTGTTTACTGAATCAGTAAGATACCCAACAGTATCTTTCTATAAGTTGTTGAGTGTAAAATATCTAATATAAAATATAATTCAATTTTTTTTTTTTGGATTATAAAATTTAATATATCTTATAAGTGATTTTGATATACTTGCAAACATAAGTAGCATAAACTAAATACGTATTTATTTCTTTGAAGAATAAATACCTATTTTTTTAAAATAAAGTAAGTAACTTTTTCTTTTACGTACTTACATAAAAAAGTAATAGTAAAAAATTGAAAAAAAACGAGAATTTAGGATCAAGTCATTTAATAAATTATACATCTAAATGTAAATCAAAGCAATACGATAATAATCAGCTAAAGAAAATTTTTTGGTCTAATATTTTCCTTAAACATTTAAACTGAACTCTTATGTTGTCGGTATGGTTAACATTCCAAATCCCGATTTCAGAGTTATTAATGATTTATTATAGTTTAATGACAGCCTAATAAATATTCTTAAAATATATACATAAATTAGTTTGGTTTAGTTGGACCAATAACCTGTTTTGGGATTACACGAGATTTTTTTTTAAGCAAACTCTCTGTTATGCAAAGAGGTCAAATGAGCGGGACGATACAAGGACCGGCATTCAGACTAGGAGACCAAATTTGACCTCTGATGGGTTTTTGTTAAAAGCTTTTGATGGTATTGGACATCTAGTCTTTAATTCAACAGGCTCACATAGTCCTTAAGTTTAAACAGTCTGTTGTCTACTCTTTCTGATATTCAAATCAGATTAATTATCTTCCTTAATTTGTTACAGATCTATGTAAGAACATAAGCAAGCAGCTATCATGACATATAACATACTCAAAATAGGATAATGTATACTTATACATAAGATAAAAATATAAAGATATCGCGGTGTATATTTTTTAATGTGTATTCTACGGTGTCTATTTCTTCAGTGAATTCCACCAAAGAACCGTCGCGTAAGAGGGTCTAGTGCACGTTAAATCCGTCAGGATCAAACTTCCTTCTGCTGGTGTGGTGTGGAGAGGGGGTGCAAGCTCAGGTGTCGTCCTCGTCATCTGATCGTGGTTCAAAATTATGGAATCCGTCCCAAAATATCCCTATTGTGTTGTTACTTATGGCACTTGCCATGGACAAGTGCCCCCTGCTGATAAAGCAGTATATTTAAGCCGAAAGGAGCGTCTCTTGTTTTTGAAGCAGCGCCAACTAGGGCCAAGAGTACGACTTTGCTACCCACTCACCACATTTGCTTGCACAGCTCCTTTTTACAGGGGGCCACAGTCACACATCTCACATATAGCACACAGAAGAACAACCATGCCGGAATCAGGGCTGGAACCCGGGACTCCCAGAACACGAGGAAGACGCGCTACCTCTATGTAAGAAAGCCGGCATCCCTATTGTTGCTTTACAATGGGAAATTAATTTAACAAATCTTAACAACCCTAGACAAAAATAAGCAAGGATATCAGACTTATAAATACATAAAATTTCAAATCCATTTTTTAAATCATTCAATATATATAATTAACTTAAACCCTAATGTGAAAAATAAATATGATAGCACTTAATTAATTAGCACAAAATGTTGCCATGGGCAAGTGCCCCCTGCACAAAATGAAGCCAATACAATAAATTGACCTAAAAATTTGAATTAAAAAAATGAGGTAAAATTAAGTGAAGTAAGAAAAACGAGAATTTTATAGATAAAAATAGCATCAAATATTTATTTTAATTATTCGACAATTTTAGTAAATAAACACAATATTATTACACATTAAATAGGAAGTAATTTTGACGAATATAATACAATAAAAAATTTAATAATTTTAGGAATGTTTCATAAACTAGAAATTTATTTCAATGAACAAACAAAATATAAAAATATGAATTCAAAAATTATGCAACCAAGTTTCAAAATCTATGTAATATTCACATCCAGTGTGATAAATTTGAAAAAAAAAATGAAAATTTTTAAGACTAAACATATTTTGGGGCAGCAGTTCTTCAAATGAATTAAGTTAAAATTTTAATAACTACTCATTTCTTATCACAAAGATCGTAAATTTTCTTGAACAACCAAACAAGGAGCTCTTATTAAATTGAAAAAAATGCTTCTTTGAAATATAACGGAACTTGAGCTTCATAAATGATTTTGATTAGTTTTACATATTGTATGCTTAAATTTTTAAAAGAAATGTCTGTATTTAACTAACCGAAGCAATACCGAAAAATAAAGTAATTTTTAGTTTTCACTTTGAAACAAGTAAAATAAATTCAAACTTTAGCATTAAGTTGACATGAAATTCAAAACGCGAGACAAAAATTCTAATGAACAAAGTTTCGATGCATAGCATTAATGAATGCAATGTCTTTCTTAAGAGATAATTCGTTCGTAATTTTTCTTGAACAATCAAACAATTTGCTCTCATTAATTTGAAGAAAAAAATGTTTTTTTGAAAAACAATGGAACTTAAGCTTCATAAATGATTTTTATTAGGTTTAAATATAGCATGCTTAAATTTTTAAAAGAAATTACAATTGCAAATTAATGGCTCTTGCAATAAAATATATATTTTTGAAAAGTATTATTAAATATAAAATTTTTATGCGTAAAACTGAATTAATAATTTTTAAAAATTAAATCGGAAATAGAGAAGATTAACGTTAGTTTCTGAACACTTTATGCTAGTATTTTAATACTTATTAAGATGTAACATGATCAGATATATGCTGCCTAACTTACTTTTTTAAAATATGACATTAAATTAGACAACATAAACTTAATTTCTAATTTTTATTATAAATAAATTTTAAAAAATCTTGTAATTTTTCATAACTATCAACTAATACTAATGCCACAGTTTTAAGGATAGTGGAATTATTATAAATTCGGGTGAGAGAAAGATGTAGTAAGAATAGCTAATTCGAGTTATATCAGATTATTTGATTTTTTGATCCATCCGATAATATGCAATAACAAAATACTGAAACTGTATTCAGCAGACTAGAATGGATTACTGTTTGGAAATTTCAAATCTTGTCCTTAGATCATACCATCAAAAATGAACAAACAGATAAATATAATACTATTATTTTATGACCGAAAGTCTCGTTTATTTTGCTGTTGGACTGAAACATGATACGATATCATTTGTATTTATTCACCATCTTTCAATCTGCAGTCATAAAATCATTCTGATTTGATCAATTACATTACGTACTTCATCACGATCACGGAGGTATATAAAAGGAAAGGAGAAAAGATAGAAAAATTGCATCTATTCTAATTCAGCTCTTCAGCTATCATGGATTGGCACTTTCGGCTCCTTTTTGCTATCATTTTTGTTTCACAACAGTGGTATTTTAGTGATGGTAGGAGATTCGATTTCTCCGAAAATAATCCTTTTGCTAATTACGACACAGCTGAGGCATTTACAAGATCATTTGTGCAACATGTAATACAATATAATATTTTTGGGAATCAAACCGTTCAAGATATTGAAGGCATTGTAGACACTCTTGTAATGGCCATGAAAGAATCATCTCAAGGGCAGACTGAATCTCGGACCAAGATAAAAGCTATGACGATGGCTTTTGCGTCTTCAATTGCAGAGCTTATTGTAGCTGAAACTAGTCAAGAAATGGATATTCAAAAGAAGACACATTTGATTGTGAAGGCCTTAGAAGATGCATTCAAAGAAACAACAGGAGAAATCAACAAAGGTTTTGCTCAGCAAGTCAAAATACTTGTTGAACTATTTTCACTAGAATCTGGTGAAACAGAATCTTTTGGGGAGTCTGAGATGGATGAGATGCCTTACGGCGAAATCATCAGTATGGGAAGTTTACCTTCATCAGACACTACTGGAAATCTTGTCATGCCATTTGATGCTGGAAGAATGCTACCTGAAATGCCCGAAATGATGATGATGTCCTTCGGTGGAGCCATGCCAGGACAAATGGGAGGAGAATATAGTCCACAAGGAAACATGATGAATTTACCACAATACATGTCACGGAAAAGTGGAAATTTTATGCAAGAAAAGGCATATACTCCAGAAAGTGGTGAAATGATGTTAGGTATGCCAGCTCCTACAGCAGATGGTGAACCAAAAGAATCTGAAATGAATCAATTTGAAATGCCAGAATCTCCAAAAGCAATGGAAATGTTTTTCAATTTACCAAGCATGTGGTCTATGGGTCAGCTACAAGGATATCCTCAACCTATTG
The DNA here is from genome assembly GCA_026289955.1 of Argiope argentata. Classification (NCBI taxonomy): domain Eukaryota; kingdom Metazoa; phylum Arthropoda; class Arachnida; order Araneae; family Araneidae; genus Argiope; species Argiope argentata. The sequence goes on along the minus strand of JAOUZG010039019.1, from coordinate 2,299,536 downwards.
AAGGACAAAATATGCCAATGGAAATGGAAGCAAGAATGCCAGGTCCTTATCCATGGCAATACGGCATGGTTCCCTCAGGGCAACAACCTAAACAACCCATGATGTTCATGACTGGAGAAAGAAGCCCGATGGAGAATAATGAAGAAAAACCCATGTATGGTTTACGAGTACCATCCGGGGAAAATAATGGTATGGATATGAAACCTGATGAAATGGAATCATTTATGTCAGGAGCAATGCCACCTAAAGGCTCAGCAGATGCTAAGCATCCCAAACCACAGGATTCTGATAGAAAACCGAGAGTCAACTTAGGAATGGCTGGTAAGCCGACGAAGAAACATCCTACTGGTAGTGGACAGTTACTCGCCGCCCCAGCACCTACACAATCAGGAAGTACAAGTGCGCCCATGGGTTATGAAGAATTCTTCCCCATGGAAACTGGGGAATATATTGAACCACGTGAGCTAGAAGGAAGAATGCCTGGTCCTTATTCTTGGAGGTTTGGAATGATGCCCCAAATGGATCAACAAGAACAAAACTTCATGTACATGATGGGAGAAAGACAGCCAACAGATAGAAGAGAATTTATGGGAGCTCAAATGCCATCAATAGAACATATCCATATGGAAATAAATCCAGAAGAAAGTAAGCCTTTTATGGGACCTCAAATCCCATCAATGGAAAATGTTCGTATGGGTATGAATCCAGAAGAAAATGAACAGTTTGGTTATCAAGCAATGTTCCCTAGAAGATATTATGATAAAAAATTCCAAACCACACCAAAACAAATTCAAAGCGACACACCTTTGGGAAAAGGGGAACCTAGTGGCCCAAGTCAAAATTTAGGAAAGGCAGTACAGCCAGATAAAAACGATTCTTCTGGACCTCTACTAGGAGCTCCGGCACCGGCACCGGCATCAGGAACAACTGTTAATATTGGACACGGAGTGAGACATGATTCCCCAAAAGGTAATTATAATAATAACAATCGTGGAATAGAGGTTGATGAAGATATAACTATTTATATTAACGGCAGACCAGTAGGAGAAAAAGATATTAGAGAATTCTTTAATAGCAAAGGACAATTAGAACACTTTGAAGAAGTAAATCCTCAAGAAAAATCATCACAAGGGCCACTCACGATGCAGGCACCATCATCTCTGCAACAGAGCTCAAGTACCACCAAAGAAAATACAACTCCAGCAACAGCATCAGGAACAAGCAGTTCTACACAAGCCTCTACACAAACATCGGTACTTAGTTCCAATACTAAAGTTTCTATGTCAAGCAAGAGCAGCAGTGTAACACCATCCATAACGTCGGCTAGCACCCCAGCTATATCACATGCAACTAGGAAAAGACACAGAAGAAGACATCATCCAAGGGTTGGTAACGCTCCTATGCCAAAAAAATCGATGCAAACTTCTCCAAGTAGCGCATCAGGAGGAATTTCTATGACAACGTCGGCCACCACACCAGCAAGCACCCTGGCATCTGGTTCCACTCCAGCTTCTCAAGCCTCTGGAGGAAGTTCAGGAACTCCTGGTTCCACTTCAAGTAGCGGAAGTCCTATGACAACATCTGCCACAACGCCTGCAAGTACTCCTACACCAGGTTCAACTCCAGATTCTCGAGCTTCAGGTGGTGGAAGCCCTGTGACAACTTCTGCAACAACGCCTGCGAGTACTCCAACACCAGGTTCAACTCCAGCTTCCCCAGCTTCAGGAGGCAGCTCTGGAACTCCTGGTTCCACTTCAAGTGGCGGAAGCCCTAT